>JACDJE010000060.1:2764576-3226790 GCA_016647715.1 Pavo muticus
TTTTTTTTTTTGAAGAGTTGAGATGTTGTTCACAAACTGCAAGCGGCTGTGCGCTTTAATTAAAATATCATTATGTTAGTGCTGTAACTGAAAGCTGTGGTTTTGCACATTTAAGAGGTGAGGATGCAGGAGGTAGCATCCAGTCTTGATTAGAAAGCCTCTGATTAAAGCACACCGGGAGCTTGAAAGCTCTTGTGCCTCTCTGTTGACATAAAAGAGCCTTTCCACTAAAACTAACAGGTGAAGGGAACGGCCTCATCTAGGTGCATGCAAACGCTGTGTCTGCAGCCAGCTTGCTACGTCCCATTGGTGTTTGTCGCAGGCTGCTCTGCAGAGCATCACCAGTACATGCACCTGCTGGGCGGTGCATGTCCCAGCCCTCACTGGAAGCGCCAGGGGGTGGGCTTGGGGAGGGAGGCCGCAGTGAGGCTGATAGGGGCTGACTTCGCAGTTGCCACAGAGTTCCTTGGTGGGACAGCAGAAGAGGATTCGTTTACTGAAAGGAAACAATGCAACTTTTTGGTCTCTGGCTAAGAAAGCACCTTTCCCATTAAAACCAAGCTGGTGCTTTTAGGACCTGAAGTGTTGGCTGTTTTTTGTTTTTTTTTTCTTTAACTGAACTTCTGACCTCTTTCCAAACTAGACATGACATACTCTGCTCTTAATGCCAAAGAGGAGCAGAACAAAGCTCTTTTCCAAGAAGGCTGCCTTTGTATGTGGCAGAAGGCATCATGATAATTGCAGCTGCTTCTCTTTTACCTGTCCTTCATTTGATGTTTCCTTACCTGTCCTCCTTGTACAGGACTGGCTGCGCTCTCTTCCCCCCCCAGCAGCAAAATTCCTCCTGGGTTGGGTCAGGCAGCCCAGCAGTTTTTGGCTTCACTTGTTTCATGTACGTGTAGCAGGTACCTGCAAAGAGTTGCCAAGGAACTGGAACATGTGCAGTGGTGTTCTTTGGCAAGGGTGCGTCTTTATTTGGGATCTCATTGAAATCGTGCAAGTCCACTGTGATTCTAAAGATCTGGGCTAGAGGACCTCAGTGTAGTGCTGGGATAAACCCACCTTTCCTCTCCTGTGGTTCAGTGGAAACTTTGCACCCAGGTTTCATTGGGATACCTGAAGTTGCTGCATGCTTTATTGATGCACACTTATTGCACGGATGTGTATAGCTCATGTATATGTGGTCACTGTAATAGCTGCTGTGTGTGGAGTGCTGTGCAGCATTTACCTAAAGAGCCTGCTAGAGCTCATATGTGGATTTTGCCTATCAGTGACCTGACCTTTGATGTGAACATGAGTATGCGAGGCTGTAGTGAGAGCTGCTGCATGGGTAAGGCTTCCTGGTGAGGAGCATGGTTGAATCCTGTACAGGCTGCCTCAAGTCAAAGTCGATATCCCAAGGGCTCTCCCCACGGTCTGTTTAGGTGAGTGTTTCAGTCTTCAGAATCCATTTTGAAGGTCGTGCCCTAGAGGACTGGGAGTACAATATGGCATCTGTACATTTCTGTTAGCTCAGCAGGAGCTGGGACATACTGAGAGTAAGAACAGGTGCCCATTTAGGCAGTGCATCTTTTATGATGCGTAGGTGAAAATGTGCTACAAGCATCTGTTTGTGCGGTGTGTCTTCTTGAATCCTGAGATGCTGGTATATGGGCTTGGGGCTGTTAGTTGAAGAGGTTCGGTGGGGTGGCGTTATGTCCATTTTTCAGGCCAATTCACTAATTAAAAATATTGTATTAACTGAAATTTGGAGCTTAATAAAGTGTCAAGCACGAGTGTCATCTTTTCCTGTGTTTTGTAACCAAAACCTTATCTTTTTGCCCAGAGGAGTGGTGGCACGCTGCTTTGGCTAGTTGCTCTGCATCCAGATCCAGCAAGGCTTACTTTGCCCACCATACGCCAAAACAGACCAGCAATCAGAGCTTGCTGCTCCGCTGTGCAGGTTTAAGATTTCCAGGCTCCCCAGGCCACAGCATACCCTTGGCTGTAGCTCCCCCAGACCTATGGAATGTCTGGAGGGGGAAGCAGCTCCTCTTCGACTGTGTGGCACCTCTCTTTGTTTTGTGAAGATTTGAAGCGCTTGTAACACTCAAGGCTTTGTGTAATTGGAGACATAAATGCAATTTTGACATACTTTACTTAAAATGGAAACTAACAAGTTAATAATAGCTCTTACCAGGGATATTTATGTCGTGAAAGCCATCAGATGCTGGTTGTGCCTTGAGAGGCTGCTGGGTGCATTGAATGTTGTGTTGGGGCTGGGTGCTGGTGGAGGACAGGTCAGGGCAGACTGGCAGAGCACTGAGGTCTGCAGGGCCTGGCGCGGTGTGGGACGGCTTCCTGCTTTGCCAGGGTAAGTTTAGGTTGGATATCAGGAAAAACTTCTTTATGGAAAGGGTTGTTAAGCACTGGAATAGGCTCCCCAGGGATGTGGTTGAGTCACCATCCCTGGATGTGTTTAAAAACCATTTGGATGTGGTGCTCAGGGACATGATTTAGCGGAGGGTTGTTGGAGTTAGGGTAGCATGGTGAGGTTGCGGTTGGACTCGATGATCTTTAAGGTCTTTTCCAGCCTGAGCAACTCTATGATTCTGGATGGGGCTCTGGAACCTTCGCTCCTTCAACCACATTTAACACTCCGGAGCACTTGTGTTCCTTACGCTTGTTGCTGCCTTACATTGCAGAGTGAAATGCCTTGCTTATTGAACTGCAAGCTGAACGTAACGTATCATGTTGTTAATGCCTCGGTGTGTTTTAATTAGAGCTGGAGGGAGATGTTAAAAAACAGGTTTATACACATGCCTGACTGGTTGCTGAAACAAATAGGCCTGTCACACCATCTGGTGGGAGTCGTGTGTTATTTAGCCATTCTACTGTCCAGGCCTCTTTCACTAGTTTCTTTTTCTTTCTTTTTCTTTCCCTTTTCTTCTTGTTTCTCCCCTTTTCTTATTTCTACAAACGCCGCCCAAGCATGCTGTGCGGAGCTGCCGCACCTGCTGGAAGCTGAGGCTGCTGTTCCTGTCCCACCTGCAGCATGCCCAGGTCTGTGGCAAAGACAGTGTGCTGCCCACCAACCCCCCCAGCATGTAACCATGCCATAGGGTGGGAGTTCTGGTTGCAATTAGTCGGCGTTGTGCCACAGAGTGTGCACCGTGCCGTGCACGAGGCTGGCGGGCAGCTGCCATTTTGTGGTACGGGGCCTGGGGCTGGCACCAGGAGGCCTGAGTGGGGCCAGCCTGCGAGCCGTGCTGCTTCTGCCCGTGCTTCACTGTGTCATGCTGTGTGAGCAGAGTGCTTCGCCTAGGTGAAGTACATGATGCGTCTGCTAGGAGTCTGAGAGAAAAGGTTTGTGTGTTTGGTTTTTTGTTAATGTGAAGACGTTGCTGTTAGGTTGACACAGCTGTTAGGTTGACAGAGGGATGTGGGTGTTTGTGAGCACTTGAAAATTGTAACTGTACACAGAGCTTTCCTTCCTGCCGCTTTGAGAGTGCGACTGTTTTGAGCAAGCCAGGCACTTTTTAAATAATGCTCACAGTAAGGAGTATTAGAATATTGAGGAAATTACTATTTGCACTAGGTATTTAAATCTTCTCATATATCGTGTGCAGCGGAATAAATGGGCAGTATTTTCTTTATACCGCTGCACAGAAAACCCTGGGTTTTGGGCTGCTGTGTACAGAATGTGTAGGAGAAGTGTGCGTTCTGACAGGGGAGGAAAGAAATGTCCCTAGCAGGATTACTTGTGGTTTTTAATTCTCTTCGTTGTTCTGCTTTTAACTGCTTGCATTTCTTTAATACTCTTTGTGTGCTGATTTACAGGCTTTGGTATCGGAGCAGGTATAGTGGAGTCATCGTTGAAGTAGTGCCACATTCCAAGCAGGTTTGGGCTGTAGCGAAGAAAGGCTCATGCAGCTAAAACATGCCATGTGTGTGTGGAAATGCAGGAGCAAGCGGTCAGTGCAGTGGTGTTAGGGTGAGAGGGACCTCTGCGGAAGGGCACGGGGTGGTCCCTCGCTTCTGTTCGCAAGGCAGGAGTGTGCTGCGGAGGAAGGAGAGCGGCAGAATTGTGCTCCTCTGCCTCCCTTGATGCAAATAGGCTCTTTTTGCTGCAGCTAATGGACTGAAATGAAGTAGTGATAACAGGTGATGATTCGCAGTGAATGGTAAACCTTGTTAAGTGTTGTTTGATAGGAAGGAGAAGAAATGCATGTTTCTAGCACAGAAAATAATTTTCTGTGTTTTCCAAGGCCGCCGACTGGTGATGTGACAGGGGAAGGATGGCTGGTCATCAGCACTGCTGCGCTGCGATAGCCCTAACCTTGTTTGGGGGAGTTCCAGCAACTCTTCTCCATCAGCTTAATTCAGGAGCAGTTGTGTTCCTTTGAAAGAATCAAATTGACTGTCATTTGAGCAACTGAAAGGCAGATACTTAAACCCGATAATGAAGTTGCAGTCTTCCTTATGTTAACAACATAATCAATTCCAGCGTAGCATGAAATGAGCAATCTTAAGAAGTAAGTGAAGCATTTTGCCAGGCGAATTTGGACTTGCAGTTCTGTAACAGAATGTGCTGAGAGCGAGGGAGGAACTGAAGGGCTGATGTTAATACAAGGTGCTTATTTATGAGCAACAGTGTTGTAATGGCCATTGGCGCATAGATAGGAAGGAAAATTTGCTCCTGCTTAATGGTATTGATTCTTCGATGGAAATTATTTTTGCACGATGCTTTGTCCCTGTTGCAGAAATGAATTTTCTGTGCTTTATTATATAGAGTGTAGAGTACATGTAGTTTACTTGCAGCAGGAGCTGAAAGAGATGTAGGCAGTGGCTGGCAAGTTGCATCCATATACGCTGTTGCAGTTTAGATGGAGACCTGTTTTGTGCTGATCAGACAGCTATACGGAGGTGAAATAACTGGAATAGCTGTTGTCAAATGTGAAGCCTCTGGCCTGAGCTCAACAAAAGACAAATATGTTGAAAATTAGTTTCTGTACCAGTGCTTAGTGTATTCTCTGTCTTCTTTTGCTTAAAACTGACTACATACGATTCTTTGCAAGATACAACATCGTGTTTTCATTTTTCATCCTCTACAAATGTCAGAAAATTTCACAAGGGGAGAGATGTAAGTTATCAGAAAGCTCCTGACAGTCGCCTCGATATCAGTCAAGAGTCTGTGACTCCCATTACAGGGATTAATTTGGCTTAAGTGCTGCCTTGGATCCTTTGTCCGGTATCTTCTCTTTGCTTGTTCTAGGTTTTCAGAAGCCACTCTATGCAAGCAGGAGTGTGTGTGAGCTCAGGCTGACATCTAATAGCTCTTACAGGTGCTGTTTCATTCTGCTTTTAAGATTATTGACGCGAATTTGTTCTGTGTCCCCACTTCTGTGTGCTTAACTGCAGTATTTCAGATAGTCCACTTGAGGTATGAATGGGTTAAGTGTTGAAAAAAGCTCTAAAGTAAATTAAAAAGGGGGGGGGAGGTGGCCTCAAACGCACATAGCAGCTCAGATGTGATTTATAGTTCCTGCTTATCTCTTCTAGCCATGTCTTTGATGCCTTTGTACTCCCCTGTTGGCTGCCCCCTCTTGTCTTTTCCTTGACTTCCCTAACTTCTTTCTTCTTGTAGAACACAGGCGTTTCTCGTGAGTGTCTCGCAGTGTTCTCAGGACCCTATAAAACAGCTAGGTCACATTACATTTGTCTCCTGTACCAAATTCCAGACAGAATGGACTTACAGATTATTTGTAGTCAGCCTGAAAATATTCTTGGCAAACCTTTGGGGATTTTTTATTTTTTTTATGGAAAGATCTGCATAGATTTGATAGGTCTGGTAGAAGATGGTGTTTCCCATCATCGGTTTTTACATGAGGTAATATTCTGTGTAGCTGGCACATTTGTGAGAATTCACATGTGCTTGTATAAAGGTATCACCCACTGACAAATTGAGTCTTAGCGTTTGCAGAAAATAAATCATTTACGTTATAATATGTCATTTTCTGTTTTGTTTGTTTGGGTTTTTTTTGTTTTATTTTTTTTTTCAGTGAATGCTTGCGTTAATCAGTATTTTGTTCATGTATTTCACACAGACTTCTGTGCTTTTATGCCTGTTCATATGTGTGCTTTGCTTGGTTAAGCAAGTTGAATCTGCATGTTCGATTGAAAATGTACATTGGCTGCATTTACTTTGTGCAGATATTAAGCATGCTTCAAAGGGGGGAAAAAAACATATATAGAACTGCTGGAAAAACAAGATAGTGGCAAAGCATTGACTTAACTTCCAGAATGCTTCCAAAAGTGACTTCAGGTGCACTTGTTCTCAAAGCCTTTTCCAGCGATTTTCTGTGTTCTGTTTTTGTTCTTTTTTGGTCAGAATGCCCTTCTGTTTCCTCCTTGAAATCATCTTAGGGAGCTTATATTAAGTTAATTCCAGGAAAGTAACCAGCTTTTCTAACAATTTGAGGCACTGGTGTAATGTTTTATAATGATCAAACCAGTCATGTACTTGAAGTTGTGTATTTGAAGGAATAGGTTTCCAATAATAAGGAATAAGTGTTAGTGGCAGCCCTTGCACAAGAACTGAGCCTGCTTTGCTCCCTGACCTGGGATCTGTAGATCTTTTAGAGGTTTTATGCCACATCAAGGTGCTCTGTAGCACCTCTTCATAGTCTTATGGGCATCTGGAGAGGTAGTTGGCCGGACTATAGTTGTGTGATGGTAATTGTCAGAGGAGAAGAGCTCAGCTCCTGCGTTTACTTTCTCTGTGGAGCTGTGTAGGACTTGACAGGATTATAGCAATAAAAAATGATTTTTGTGCTTCAGGTAAACAGGAGTGAAAACTCGGTGCACAATCCTCTTATTGGAAGTTGCATTCTCTTTCTGCCTTCAAGTCATTAGTGCAGGGCCTTCTTGATTTGCAGGTTCCTGCGGCCCGGAAGCACTGAATGCTGTGGTTCTGGCAAGGCCTGTCACCAAACAGCATCAAAAGCCTCGCTTGCTCACGGGTGATGGCTTTACAAAACAGGAATCTTGCTTAAAAACAAAAAACAAACAACAACAAAAGGATTATAAAGATCCATTTTAGACAATTTTATTAAAGGTCACGTTTTCCCTTTTGTCAGCCAGCTCTCTTGGCAGCAGGTGGTCTGAAGGAATAGCCTGCGTTACGCTTGATCTTGAACCCCCCCAGTATACCTGGAGATTTTGAGAAGAAATAAATTCAGTGTTCTCTGAGGAGTTCTGCTAACAAATTCATCAGATAAATGTCTTGCTGATTGCTGGCTTCGTTTTGGCGCTGACATTAATGCCTGCTGCCTCCACCGAGGCCACATTTTCTCTGCTTTTTTCTCAGAACTTCTCATTTGTTTTGTCTGACTGAGCGGGAACGGCTTTGGAACAAGATTTGTGAGTTGACGCAGGTTTCTCTTTCATAGCAATTAAAAAATAAACAACCCCCCAACCCTTTCTGATGATTTAAGATCATCTTCAGGGAGGAATTCATTTTTGGTTGCTGCTGTGGAATTTGTAGCCACAAAGGATGAAGCTGATTAAGGCTCATTTGGCGTGCTTTCTGTCTGCCGAATCGGTAATTGTGTCATGATTGTGCTCCAGCCCTTGTCTGCATGATCCCAGGGCAAGGTGTGGGTGCTCGATTTACTTTTGTTGCAGGGGGAGGTGGTGGTCTAAGTGCTGGTGTGATGGCTAGAGAGAAGGAACAGGGAGCTTTCCTGTGAGGTCTCACAGATAACCAATGTCACAAGTGTGATGAGGGGTGTTGGTCTGGAGCCAGGGATCGACCTTGAAAGCTCTGAAGTCTACAGTTTGGTCTTAACGCAATCCTAAGTTTAGATCCACCCCTTGGTCACTTGTATTGCCTGTGTTTGGAGGATCCAAGAAGCGGCATTTGTGGCTCTTGCGTTTGTTGCAGGGTCATGAGACTTTCTGTGGAGTGTATGAGAACAACGTGGCTCTGCCATCAAAAACATGACATCTGTTACCATGTTTTAGAAGTTCTCACACTTGGTGAACCATTCCATTTTTTTATTTTAAGATCTCCGCTAAAGATGTCCTTAACTGTGCACAAATAATTTCCATTAAATAATGGAAACTAGCTACGGGAAAGGATGCTTTTAGGTCGTCTAGATGATTGCTTCTGCAACGTTTGCTGGAGTTTCCCTTCAGAACTTAAGATGGAATAGTGCTGCCATCGCCCTGCTTTAGGAAATGCACAAAGAAGCCCCGTGTATTTAGAACAGGATGTGCAAGTTGAATGAGGTGAGTTGACAGTTAAACCCCAACTTACCAACAAGTGGGAAGGTGTAGTATTTTCTTTCCTTATGAACTGAAGTTAGTTTTGTGGCTCCAGATCTTCATGAATTGCTTGTTTTTCCACTTTATTTTTTTATTTTTATTTCTTGGCTGACACCAAACCACATTTGTCACATGTCTCTACCCCCTTCCAGGCATCCTGGGTTCAGTTTCTGTCAGTTCCCAATACTTTGATCGTAATTTGCAGACTTCGACCTCGTGCATGTGTGCTCTTTCTGCATAATTCTGTGCTGCTGTGTAACCTGCCACTAGGAGAACAAGCTTTTCTGAGGGAGAAGAGCATCCTGTATCAAGCTGAAGTGATGTATCTCCTTAGCGTTTCATCTTGAAAAAGAGGAGCATGTGCCTGTGCTGCTTTGTGGTGACTGTCCTTGAATGCAGCTGCATGCTGCAACATCCCCCAGAGTTCGCGGCGACCTCTATGTGATGGAGGGAGGAGAGGTAGGGCTGGAATAAGCCACTTAAAATTACTTTGCTTTTGCCAGGAGATACTGGTGTGCATATGTGCTTTGGAGGACTTGATGCACAGGGCTTGCTGTGGATCCACAGCAACATGTGTGTGCCATCCTTAGTGCCAACAGGCCAAGCAAGCCTCTCTTTTTTGTGCTCGAATGCCATTTGTTGCTGCCTAGCCCTCGGGCCAGCTTGAGAAATGCGGAGCTAGGGATGCTCTTTTGGCAGCATGGGCACCAGCACTCTTGTCCAACGTCCAGTCTTTGTTTCAATGTCAAGAGCTGCAGCCTCTATTCTTTCCCTTGGGGATGCAGACCAATAACTCTTACTGTCAGAAAGTTTCCTTAATGCTAAGCTGAAATTATTTTTTTTTCTTTGGGTTTTATCCCATTACCTCTGATCACTCACGGGCTCATTCCTTTGTTCCAACAGCGTTAATGTCCTGCCAGTATATCAAGAGTGTAAATGACTTTATGTGCACATTAAGGTGGGTGTTTATGTTGAATTCTGTGTGTATTTTGATCTTGGTAGCCTTTTCCTGTGGGGCAGCTGCTTCAGGTCCAGAATCTATTTATTTATATCTGTGTATATGCTAATTACATTGTGAAACAAGTAATTTCAAGCAGTAAGTAAGATGTGAGCATTTTGTAGAATGGCTGGCTCTGTACACGGGCCAAGTAACTGCTCCATTGGGTCACCATCCAAGTGCCCAGGGGCCAAGGACTTCAGAGCAATTCATAAAAAAAAAAAGGGGTTGATGGTACTGGTTAGTTGTCTTATGAAACCTGTCATTCTAGACATCCTGTTGTATTGTTCATCTGAAGTGGGGTAAGCCGCTATGGGAAATGATTTTCCCAACAAGTTCTAATTGGTTGCTGAGAATTACAGAGTTGCTGGTTACTATTAACAGTAGGCTCAAGGCTGTGTGAGGGTACAACAAAGTGTTTCTCTGAGGGTGAGAGGAAGTGAAGGTGACAGAGAGTAGCAGGTTTTATTAGATGGTTCTTGAATCTCTGACCTTCCCTCAGGTGAAATGGACTATTTTAGGTTTCTACAATGAGTTCCTGGATTTATCCCAGGATCTTCATGGCTAGTTTGGAACAGAGGTAAAAATTGAGAAGCTTCTGAATATTGAGTGTAAACAGCGCTTTTTGAGGCTCGGAAAGGAGAAGCAGCGGATCACAGTTTAAAACAATCAGAAATTCAGTCCAGTTTATTATGAACGCTTACTAAGGATTTCAAAGTGCTTTTCTCAAAGCTTGATGACTTTGTCTACTTTGAGTCCCCTTAGGATGACTGCTGCCTGGAAGCATCTCCTCAGTTACACCAAAGCAGTATCCATTGTATGTCTGGATACTTGTTAATGATTCTTCCCTTGTAGTTATAAGGGAAAGAGTGCCATTACCTTCCTGCTTCATCTTATTATTTATCTGTAACCTTGAAATCTACTGGCTTTGTTGCCTGTGCTGCCTTGGTAGCATTGAAAGCTTGATCTGGCTTTTGTAAGGCATCTGTGTAATGTTACTGGTAGTCCATGGGGAGCTGACTACATGTGTCAGATATCTGAAACAGTCTGTGAAAAAATTGGAAATGATTTTCTAATACGTTTCCCAGCTAGGCAGTTGTTACATCCGTGGGATTATTTATTGTGAATGAGACATGAAGCATCACAAAGACCAACTTTCTAATATGCAGTTCTGCAAGTCAGTTGTGAGGTGGGAATTGCATGTTAGGTGATAGAAGTTATCAGACAGGGCATGCTATCAGAAGCAGCTGGGGAGACGTGGATTAGAAGAAGTGCTCACAGCAATGTCTGCAGTTGCTTGGAAAACAGAGGATAGTTACTAATTAATTTTAAACAAGACACGTGGAGTTAGTGAAGTTTAACCTTGGTCTCTCCAAGGTTCAGTATTAACTAATAACTGATTAATGGTGTGGACCAAGGAATAAGGGCTATGCTCATTAAATATCCAGCTAAAGCTGGGTGGAGCTCCACGTCTGCTTGGAAGATGCCTTGTGCTTACAGCCATCCTGACAAACCAGAGAAGCAGCCTGAAGAAGCTGGGGGATGGCTGGTGGAGCTTCCCTGACATTTTGGCAGCTGGACCACATTGTTGCAAAAAGCAAACACACTTGGGTTTGTACATGGGGCTACTGCCTGGAAGTTGCATAACGGGAAAGAACATTCTGTGTAGGGAAGTGTACAGCCGAAATATTTTGCCTGGATTTAGGCATCACAACCTCCTATTGTTTTTTGTGGACCAGCCCTAGGCCGGGTAGTAAAGAGCAGCTGGCAGGATCAGAAATGTAAGCAACGTGGTCTCTGAGCAGAGGTGACTGAACCAGTTGTATTTGGCCTGGGGAAGGCAGTGGCGTAAAAACAAGATGATGAGAGTAGTGTCCATGATGCTGACGGCATCAAGAAAGGAAGAGCTCTCTGTGTGTCTGATGCTGGTAGAAAATTTGTGAAGGGCTTGAGCCACGTGAGAAGGGATGCTGGCTCTTGTCTAGGAAGCTTCTGCTGCTAAGGGTGGCATGAAGCAGAGGTGGCCTGCCTGGAGAAGTGTCAGGGTCCCCATGAAGTACAGCTGGGACATGCATTTTGGGCAGCGTCATGAGCTCTTGGTCCTATCTCACTGCCCTTCTCCAGCAGATCATTTCTCTGTGACTCTCTTTTTTGAGAATGGCCATCAGTGTGTGGTATGGTTAAGGAAGGAAGCACAAAGCACTGCTTTCACCCATTGGCAGTTCTTGGTTTGGGGACTTGGCTTTTGGTGAACACTGGCAGGTAGCAATAACTGCAAGCATTGGTCTTGATTCCAGTTGGCTTTCTGATGTTAAAAGTTGGACTTTAAGAAATACATTTTTCTGATGCTTTTTCCCCTGGTGATGCATATTTTCACAGGCAGTATTAATGGAAAGCTTCTTTGCATTTCCAAGTTTTGTTTTCTGTATCTATGCTGTCTTTAGTTTCTATAAAGCCTTTTTATTTTTTCTTTTCTGCTGCGCTGTTGCAGTTTCTGTTGCTGCTGTGTTGCTTTTTGTTTACCAGGCCCTGCTGGTACAGTGCATGCTTCTCCCTGTTTGTTACCCCTGGCCTCTGTTTGCCCCTGGGGGCTGGCACCTGGCTCTGCTGGGGTTCTAGCAAAGAGCCCCTACTCCTTCATTTGAGATGAATCAGCTTCATGTTTCCTAGTCAATGTATTAGGACTGACTTAAACCTCCCCCCCCAAAACAGAAAAAAGCCACCAACTCAAAGCAAACAAACAAGCTAGCTATATCTTCCTTGCTATTTTGTATAAAGCATGAAATAAATAAAACTGGTACTGCAGGTTGTAGCTGTATGGCGGAATGGTTAAAGAACAAGAGAAAGAATTTTAGTTGAACCTTTTGGTACTGCAGAGTTCATCTTGGCCTTTAACTGAGCAAACAAATGTGTTTTTAATGAATGATTCAAAAAATATATTAGTTTTGTGGTTCAGCTGGGAGGCAAAGGCTGTGGTTTTGTTCGCACTTAAAAGTTGTAAGCTCCGCTGCATTTTAATGATTCCATTTGAGCTGCCATGACCAGGGCTTTGCTTTTGTTTCTACGGAAAATTTACATTAAAGGCATTCAGCAGGGGACATTAAGGAAGGAAACTCAGTAATGAAACATTTTGTAAGAAAAAAACTTGCTTAGTCAGGTTTGTAAAATCAACCTGGAAGCTCTGTTCAGCTTCATCTCTCCCTCAGCCTCTCCACTGTATGTGCAGTCCCCGCAGCTGGAGGGCGAGCCAGTACTGCTTTGCTGCAGAGCCCTGATGAGTTCTGAGGTGGCTCCCTTGTTCCCCCTGTTTGCTCAGCCCCATTTGTGGGCTGCAGGCTGGAATGGCTTCCTGAGGCCAGGGGCTGGGCTCCTGGCTCGAATCCAGCCATGCCAGTCCCTCAGCAATGGCCTGTGGCCTGCCTGAGGTGCAGGCCAGCTTGTGTGCTGCAAGGCACCATCCAGGCACCCTACCTCAGCTGCTGCTTCATCTGCTGGTCATGGGTACATAGCCATGGAGATGGGGAAGGGGCACTGAGATGGTTTAAAAGAAACCCAGCAACACGCAAACACAAAGCCCCAAAACCTTAAATCAAAGAAAATGGTAGTTAAAACTTTAAAATACTGTCGGGTCACAGTAGAGGAGCTATAATATATCGTGTGGGCCTTTCTTTTTAAATTTTCTTTCCACCCCCTCCCCAGCTTATGAGGAGCTGCTCTCCTTTGATGGCACAGACGCAGTTGAGCAACGACTGCTCTCACTAATGGGCCGTCTGCTGCTCCTCTGGCTGCTGGGCTGAGGGACTCAGCCCTCTGCTGTGGGAGGATGGCGAAGCAGCAATGTGGTGCTGACACATGGGCTGGGAGCTGGCTTATTTCAGTGAGAGAGTGCCATTCCCCCCACCCTTATTCTTCTGGCAGTATGTGTGCCTGGTTATCAGGTCTTCGTCTTTTACTTTGTTTCTGCTCTCTAATACTGCGTTTCCCGGCTCTTAGTGGCTGACGCCCCCAGCAGCATTGTCACAAATCTACTGGGTGTAACAATTGTAATGTTTTTGTCATGTCCCTTACAATAGGGCTCAAATGTACATGTGCATAACCCCTCAAGAGGGGATTGCGGGCAGAAAAATGCCTCCTCTTCCCATGCTTCATATTGCTCGAAGCGAGTTAGTCAATTAAAAAGAGCAAGTAAGCAGAGCCCCTGCCAGGGAAGCTGAGCTGTCCAGGATCATCACAGAGGAGCCTGAGGAATGTGGGGAGGAATTCAGGCCGGAGCTACACGACCCTTTCTCTCTAGAGCTATTTTTTAATTTGCCTTTGTGTGAATTTATAAGCGTGCTCCCTTCATCCAAGACCCTTTAGAATAAAGCAAGCATCTGCCTGTCAGAGGAAATCGGCCCTTCAGACCTGCTGAATAAGCTGGCAGTTACCTAAACGTTTTGTTTCATGTTCCTGAAACAGAATATGCTAGGTTAAGTTTCATTTTGTTGATATTGGTAAAGATGGTTCTTATTCATACGAATGGCAAAGTTGACTTTAAGATTATTCTTATGGATTTACTTATTGTTGTCGTAGTTTGTGTTTTTATATTGTAGTATGTGTTAAACGTACAGTTGGTGCATTTTATTTTTCCATAAACTGTGTGAGAATTAGAGAATTTAAGTTTCAGAAGTGTAATTTTCTTTGGGAAATTGCAATAAAAATATGACGTACCCTTCACTTACTTGCCAACAGTGAAATTGTAGCTCACACATGAAATGCCTGGTGTCACTCCTCCCTAAATAGCACTCCTTTCATTTTTTTAGGAGCTTGCGATGTCATCAGATGAAGCGAAAACATCTACCTCATGACCTGGCATGTAAGTGAAGGAGGAATTCATATTTGTATTAAAAAAATGCGCGTGTTGGTGTTCACAGTGTGTAAATTGAACCTGTATACCTTCAGCATTCAGACACCACCTTTTAAATGAAAACCTTGTGGGTTTTAAAGGAATATAAAGTCCTTCGAAGGAGAGGAAGTCACAGAAGAAGCTGTTCATGATGAGATTCCAGCGTGCAGAAGTCCTTGTAATAATTCCAGTTAAAATCTGTAGCGATGTACCCTGTAAGAACTGGAAGTTGGTAGGCATAGAGGGAATAGTTTCATATCATTTACGTTATTTACATGTGCTGATTCTGCTGCTTTTTTTCTGCATATAAATTTTGATAGTTATGATGAATACTTACTGTGTGCTGTGATACTCTTCCTAAAATCGGGAAGTCCAGCTGTGCAGAGGCTTAGGTTCTTTTTTACATGTTTGGATACTCCAAAGTAAACTTCCTAGAGTTTTGCAATGCTTCTGTTTTTCCTCCCCTCACACTTAAGTAAGGAAAAATGTTCTATCCTCTGCATGGGCATTTACAGAGATTATTATTTTTTCATTTTGGTTTTTTTTTGTCTGCACTCTCTGCTTTCCTTTTATGTGGTTGAAAGGATTAAAGTGCAGTCACTGCTTTGAGGGCTGATGTTAGCAGCGGGCTGGGTATTCCTAATTAGTGCCAACACCTGTACCTCATTATGAAGCCTTGTTCAAGCTGTCCACTGAATCAAGGTAGCTGGTCTCTGTTGCATGTCTCTAATGTGATTATAAGCCCCTCTCCTGATGCAAGTTTTAGTACTTATTCTACTTTCGGGCTGATATGGAAAGTGGAGCTAAGCTGAGCCACTTGGCTGGCTACCAAACATCATAAGGAGGGGCAAAGAGAGGGGATGCAGTGATCTCAGTTTCAAGACTTTCAGTTCAAAGCTTGCTTCTGCTTTGACTTTTTAAAAAATGGAGGAACAAAAAAAACCCCACCTTTTTCTAGTTTTTAGTGTCTGATTCTCAGAATTTAGAGATCAAATCTGCAGGCTCCAGGTGGGCTCTGAAGGCCTGAGTGCAGCTGCTGTTGTGCATAACCCACTGATTTTCTGTAAGTGGATTTTTGACTGTTCCCATACCATTCCCTTTGTTTTCAAGGAGTTAGGACCTGGCAGTACTTTCACAAAAAAACCCAGCCTTTTCCTTTCCTCCTACCTGATTCTGTACTGTGAGCAGGACTAAAACGTAATGTATTTCGCCCTTGCAGCTGGAAAACATGATGTTGAACGGATTTAACTGGTGAAATTAATGGCTCAGATAAGATGGATCTCTGTTATCCTTGGGCTTTGCAAACATTTATGAACTTCATTGCTTTTTTCTAACTACTTTAAGTAGGTTTTTAAGAGGTTAACTTACAGAATTCAAATATACAACAGCATAAATTCTGGCTGTGGGCTTTGTTTCTCCTCTCTGAGTGAGGAGAGAAACAGAACAGCTTCATATGTATGCCTTGGAAAGATCTGAGATGATAAGCCTGTAAGAATTCACAGGAAAACACTGTGCTAATCATCCAGATTTGGAAAAACTGAAGGAAATGGAAGTGCAATGGCTTCTTAAACTTCAGATGTAGGACTGTTAGAAAAGGGATCACATCTCAGCAGAGTAAAATGTTTGGCTGGAAAAAAAAAAAAAGAATTTGATAAACTTCTATGTGTTTTTCTGCATTGTATATCTGCTTACTAACTTGTCACTTACAGGAATGCCTTCTTAATCTGCTTCAGGAATGCTATAATTCAAGTAATTCCTGCTCTGCAAAAGTACTATCTATCATCCTGTTCTATCGTCTGAACTTGGAAACTTTAAAAGGTCTTGAGAAATTTTCACAGCCTGTTTTTGATTTGTTTGTTTTTGTGTTAATTTCCTTCAGCTTAAAGTTGATTGAGCCATTTTTAACTCCTTACAGAACATTCTCTTTGGTTTTCTCTTATCTTTGATCAAACTCCACTGCAACACCTGGAAAAGGAAGTAAAGACTTTTTTTTTTTTTTTTTTTTTGCAACAGTGTGTGTTTGGTAGATATTTCTACGAGATACTGACATGGCTGTAGGAGTTAGGAATAGATATAAATAGGTTCCTTCCTGCTACGTTGTGGCGGATACTAAAAATGACAAGAAATGCCAGAGTAATAGATTCCAAAGCAACTGTTTTCTTAGAACAGTTCTTTAATAGCTATGCAGAAGTCATGGAGGTTTTACTCCTGAATTTTACAGTTCTTAATGGTGATTACAAAAGGGAGCACCTGCACCTCCAATGACAGTAGTAACATAAGGCAGAGACAGCTTTCCTTTACGTGCTTTTAGAATAATTTATATAGTTTGTACATCTACACATGCATGTATGTATGGGCATATGCAAACGTATGTTTAGAGTTGTTCCAGGATGCTGTTTGCTTCTCCTTCCATTCACAGAATCACAGAATCACCAAGGCTGGGAAAGACCTCCAAGACCATCTACCTGCCACCAATATTTCCCCATTAACCCACATCCCTTAGTACAACGTCAGAATGTTTCTTTAACACCTCCAAGGACGATGACTCAACCACCTCTCTGGGCAGCCTGTTCCAGCACCTGGCCACTCTCTGGAAGTAGAAATTTTTCCTAATATCTCACCTGAATCTCCCCTGGCACAGCTTGAGGCCACTCCGTGTTGTCCTATTGTTGGTTACGTGGGAGAAGAGGCCAACCCCCAGCTCAACGCCACCTCCTTTCAGGTCATATTAGAAAGCGATAAGGTCTCCCCTGAGCCTCCTCTTCTCCAGGCTGAACAATCCCAGCTCCCTCAGCTGCTCCTTATAAGATTTGTGCTCCAGAGCTTTGTTGCCCTTCTCTGGACACGCTCCAGGACCTCAATGTCTTTCTTGTAGTGAGGGGCCCAAAACTGTACGCAGCTCTCCAGGTGCAGCCTCACCAAAGCTGAGTACAGGTGGATGATTGCTTCTCTGCTCCTGCTGGCAAGACTACTTCTGATACAAGCCAGGATGCCACTGGCCTTCTTGGCCACCTGAGCACACTGCTGGCTCATGTTCAGCTGAGCACCAGTCAACACCCCCAGGTCTATTTCTTCCACACAGTCTTCCATTTTATCTGATAAATATGCTATTTTCAGTATTTACCATGATATAGATCACATATCTGATCTGTAATTCACAGAGATCAGGTTGGGAACTGATGCATTTAAAAAAGAAAATCCGTTGCATGGATGTGAACTTTTCAGTGTAATTCTGGTTTCATATGAACTCCATTAGTTAATTAGACCAATCACTATATCTGATAATGGTCAGGAAAAGAAACCATTGTAGCACTAGTGTACCCTCTGTTTCTGGTAGATTTTTGACTTTGGGATTGTGTGAAAGGCAGATTGATGTCATACATTGTGTTTAATTGCCCTCATCCTCTGCCAAATTCTCTTCGATCTATTTACTTTTCAACCCCTACAACATCCCGTAGGACTGAGATTCTCTAAGCAATTTTGTGTGAAGGCATTTTGGATTGTTTGTCTGTTTGTTTTTTTGCTTTTAATGAATTAAATTTTGCCCTATAACTTCGTGTGTCGCTGGTCTTCTAGGCCATGAGAAGCAGTGAGTAGTCTGCTTTTCTTTACCACTTGTGGCAGATTTTTCCTGTTCTGCATCCTCTTTTCTCAGCTAGTTAGTCTCACTCTGTTTCATTTCTTATCCTCAAGCCATGGCACACTCCCTGTACAGCTGGATCTGGAGCTTCGAGTTCTGCAGATAAATTTTCTTCAGTGGTACCAGAGAGAGGGAGAAAATACTCACTGTTCTTAGCAAAAAATGAGTGATCTGTTAGTGTTGCTCATCAATAAAGGTTTTTCCATATAGGCCAGTGGGCACAGTAGATGAAATCAGACAGGCTTGTATTGGTGTTCTTCATGTTATGAGGCCTTGCTGGAAGGATGTATCACTGTGCAGTTCTGTGGAGTGTTCTCATAAAACATTTGATGCTACAACTGATTTGGGAATGTACAAGGACCTCATTTTTAGAGTTGTACAATTTATGTGCTTATTTTCATCTACCTAAGACCTTTTACTGGTGTCCTTCAGGTGCTGTGGCACAGCTGTGTACGTATTGACTTGGTGATTGAGCAGGCAGCTGCCTTCTGCCTTCCTTGCAGATACAGCCAAAGGACCAGCCTGGACCTGTGCTGCTCCTGCAGCACAACTGCAGCGTGAGAAAAATCAGTGAGGGAAAATGTATTGATGTAAGATGAAGATAAGGCTGTGACAGTTAATGCCTTTTTTGCCTCGGTCTGTATTAGTCATGTCAATTGTTCTCAGGGTACCCAGCCTCCCGAGTTGGAAGATGGTGATGAGGAGTGAGATGAAGCCCCTGTAATCCAATGGGAAACTCTGAGTGACCTTCTACATCTATTAAGTGTCAGTAAGTCTATGGTGAGAGACGTGATTTACCTAAGGGCGTTGAAGAGGCTGGAGGCAATGCTCACAAGCCACTTTTTAATAGCTTACTAGCAGTCCTGGCTAACTAAGGAGGTCTCTGTTGACAGAAGGTTAGCAAATGTGACTCCTATCTACTAGAAGGGTAGGAAGGAGGATCCAGGGAATTAGGGGCCTGCCAGTATGACCTCGGTACCAGGGAAGGTCATGGAGCAGATCATCTTGAATGCCATTGCATGACCCTTAGAGACAATCAAGTTATCAGAAGCAGTCAGTATGGGTTTTTGAAGGGCAGGTCCTGCCTGACTAACCTGATTTCCTTCTATGACAAGATGATCCATTTAAGAGATGAGGGAAAGGCTGTGGATTGTTTACTTGAATTTTATTAAAGGAAATGAAGTAAATGTTTTGACAAAATGTTATGCAGTGTTCTCCTGGAGAAACTGGCAATTCTAGACCTTCAACAGGTGTGTGGTTTGCTGGGTGAAAAACTGGCTGGATTGCTGGGCTCAGAGAGTCACAGTGAATGGAGTTCAATACAGTTGGTGGCCGGTCACCAGTGGCATTCCCCAGGGCTCAAGTATTGAGGCCAGTTTTGTTTGATATTTTTGTCTGTGACCTGGATGAGAGGACTGAGTGCACCCTCACTGAGTTTGCAGATGACAGCAAGTTGGGTGTGAGTATTGATCTCCTTGGAAGTAGGAAGGCTCTGCAGAGGGATCTGGATAGCCTAGATCTATGGGCCAAGTCAGGTCACATGGCATTCAGCAAGACTCAGTAATGTGCAGCAATGTAGACTGGGGGAAGAGTGCCTTGAAAGCTGCCTGGCAAAAAAGGACCTGGGAGTACTTGTTGACAGCTGGCTGAACGCAGCCCAGCAGTGTGCTCAGGTGGCCAAGAGGGCCAATGGCATCTGGGCTTGTATCAGAACTAGTGTGGCCAGACGGAAGAGGGAAACAATTGTCCTCTGTATGGCACTGGTGAGACCTCACCTTGAGTGTTATGTTCAGTTCTGGGCCCCTCGCTACAAAAAGGGCATTGAGTTGCTGGAATGCATTCAGAGAAGCTGGAGAAGGGACTAGAAAACAAGACCTATGTGGAACAGCTGAGGGAATTAGAGTAGAGAAGAACAACTGAGGAGATTGGGGTTGAGATTCTGGAGAAAAGGAGACTGAGGGGAGACCTTTGCAATCTACAACTGCCTGAAAGAAGGCTGCACTGGGATGGCATTGGTATCTTTTCTCAGGTGACAGTTGATGGGACGTGAAGAAACAGTCTCAATTTGCACCAGGGCAGGTTTAGGTTGGATATCAAGAAGAATTTCTTCATAGAAGGGGTGATTAGGCATTGGCACCCAGCTGCCTGAGGAAGTGGTGGAGTCCCCATCTGTGGAGGTATTGAAGAGATGTGTGGATGTGGACATGGTTTAGTGGTGGGTCTTGGTCAGGTTGGTAGTTGGAATTTAGTGATCCTGAAGTTTTTTCCAACCTAGATGATTCTGTGATTTCATTCTGCTAAGGCCTGAGTGCAAATTCAGTTGTGCCACCTTTCTGTTGCAGAGCTCTGGTACCTTCTGCAACTGCATCCTTTCCTCATCTCTCCAGCTGCACCAAGTAAGGGTTTGCAAAGACTTCTGTACAGGTCTATTGGAAGAACAGAAAAAAACCCTCCCCACCAAGCTGGAGATGCACTTTTAAAACATCAGCTGCATTTGTGATGGATTGTTGTGTCTTAAGAGCACCTATGCTGTAGGGGGTGCTATGGCAGATCTCAATTCTAGTTTTGTTTATTCAACTTTACAGCCGTGTTTTTAGCTGCAACCTTTAGGTTAGATGTTAGGAGGAAGTTTTTCACTCAGGGGGTGGTGTTGCACTGGAACAGGTTGCCCAGAGGTTGTGGATGCCCCATCCTTGGAGGCATTCAAGGCCAGGCTGGATGTGGCTCTGGGCAGCCTGGTCTAGTGGTTGGTGATCCTGCACATAGCAGGGGGGTTGAAACTAAATGATCACTGTGGTTCTTTTCAACCTGGGCCATTCTATGATTTTTTTTCTCCCCATTTCTCAGCAGAGATCTTATTCCTGATCTTGTCAGCAGCTGCAGCATGTTGAGGGCTCTTAACTGTGAATAAAGATGTGGTGAAACACCTCTCTGCTTCCGTGGCTTGTAGTCTTTTCTGTTTGTCCCAGTACAAGAGTGGAAAGTGGATGGTGGGACGTCCTTTGGAGTCAAATTCAGCATCTCACAACCCTGCAGCTTTGGCAGGTCAGCTGCAACAATTTTTTAATCCTCGTGGCATAGAAAGGACATTGCCTCCTATTCAAGTGCTGGTGCCATGAAAATGTGCTTTTGCCTCAACTTGGCCATTGGATGACAAACTGAACCGTATGTGATCGGTTTGACCCAAGTCCTTATTGCTTTCTCCAACAAGTTGTGGCATAGTAAAAACCTTGAGCAGCTGCAGTCATCCCTTTCATGGCAGTGTCAGCCCCAGTGGGCCCCTGTTGGTCACAGTTACTTTTTCAGGATGTCATTGTCCACCTGAGTTGGGTGATTTATAGAAGCCTAGAATGTTATTTATGCTTTTATAAACCTGCTTAAATCTGGCTAAAACATCTTAGGTCTTTTTCTGTCTTACGGATTGTAGCACATAACATTAAATTAGCTGTCTGGGCATTACAAGTAATCTGTGTGTAGCAGTTACTAAGACAAGTTTTGTAGCCTTTTAAAACATACTTAAGACCAAAAAATGCTTTCACTCCTTTTAGTAAGTTTTTGCTCATGTTTTCATGTTTTGACATGGAGAACTAATAACTGCATGAAAATGTCATAACAGTAAATAATAGGAAATATAGTAAGATTTCAGTAGTCAACTAAAGATTTGGAATGTTCCAAATACTATGAGTTCTGGCTGTGATAGCATGTTCCCTTTAATTGTTTGTATCCAGCGATCTCCTTGCTGCTGTTTTTTACTAGGAAAACTTATTCATCCAGATTGTTTGTTTTAAACTTGTTAATGAAAACCATTTCTTGTCAGATGAGGAAAGAAATGGACAAATTAATGTTTCCTAATTGGAAAATATTTGTGTTCTTGCTTTCTCTTTCTCTCATTCTTCGAATGGAATATAAAGACACAACTCGATGTTTTTCTGCCTCTTTGCAAACCATTAGGTTTTGCTAGTGATGCAAACTTTGAAGCAAAGCAGTTAACTTTTTTTAAAGCATTATAGTGAGAAATGAACGAGTCAAAACAGATAAAATGTTTAATGCAGGTTACTGTTGTCAGTGCTTTTATCGCTTGAGATTTAGAAGGAAAAAAAACAGTAAGACCTACTTTCATTTTTTATTAGCAAGTATGAAAAAAGCGTGATTATTTTAAGTATCTTGCAGAATATGGGAACTATTGACTGTGCTGTTAGTAGAAAAAAAAATGTTTACTTTTAATCCCAAACAGTGCGTTTCTACACACTTCCCTCTTCGATAATGTCATAGAATCACAGAATATCCTGAGTTGGAAGGGACCACAATGATAACTGAGTCCAACTCCTGGCTCCACATGGCACTGCTCGAAATTCAGACCCTATGGCTGAGAGCAATGTCAGATGCTGCCCTGGGCAGCCTGTTCCATGCCCACCGCCCTCTGGTGCAGACCCTCTCCCTAACTCCAAGCTGCCCCTCCCCTGACAGCTCCATGCTGTTCCCTCGGGCCCTGTCGCTGTCACAGAGAGCAGAGCTCAGCGCTGCCTCTCCGCTCCCTGTGAAGAGCTGCAGCCGCCATGAGGCCTCCCTGGTTAGGAATCTAGGCAGTACCTAGTTTACTACCTGTGTTTCCTACTGTGTCCTTACTTGTCCTCCTTTGTGAAGGCTCCCACCTGCTATGGGGCGGCTCTGCACTGCAGTGCTAAGGCATTGGGGACTTCAGCTGAACATGAGCCTGTTGTAAGGGTAGGGACTATAAAGACTGCACAACACCAGGAGCTGAGGTAACATGAATCATAGCAGTGCTTAAAATAGAAAGCCACAAGAAATACTCCTAGTTTCTTCTGCTTGGTGGTGTTGGCGAGGCGCACTCGCTCAGCGTGACTGCGGACCCTCTGCGGATCCCTCAGTGCCTGCCTGGCTCCAGGTGCCAGCCCTGGTGCAGGGGCTGCTCCTTCAGAGGTAGCAGCACACTCACAGCAGTCTTCTCCAAAGCTGATGCTGTCCTTGACAGTGCCTTTGTTGAGTGAGTTCACGTGGGTTTGTGGTATTTTTGGTCTGTTTTATTTTGTCTTTTCTTTTGCCCCTTGGTAGTTAGATGCCTTAGCACTGATGTCAAGTGCCAGTTATCTTGAGGAACTCGGTAAAGCAGATAACAAACCTCATTAGCAGATGCACCTCTGCTGCAGGACCCTCTTTGATGTGAACATGTTTCTAGCACTGGGACAGCTGCTTCTCTGCAAAACCCGCTGCTGTGGTTCTGTGCACATGTACAGCTGGGGTCTGTGTTTGGACCCACCCCCTGCTGCCGGCTGTCCTTTGGGAATCAATTAATGCAGCCCTGGGCTACTGCCCTCCCCCACCCTCTCCTTTGCATGCATCTCCTGCCCTGGGTGTACTGGAGCTGCTGCTTGGCTGCTGGATGTGGGTGGGAAGCAGGCCTGGTAGGCTCCTCTGCTCTCCTCTCTCTGCAGCCAGTGGGGCTTTGCCCTAATTTTTCAGCCTTGAATGCAGCTGAGAGCAGCACTGCAGGGAGGGTAAGGATCCTGCTTGGGCCCCTGAGCAGCCATGTGCATGTTTGTTTATTGGCTTAATTTACGTCCATCCAATGGTATTCTTTGAAATTGATTCTGTTTGGGTTCATGTTGCCTTCAGGATTGGTGCTAAAGGTGTAAGTATTTAATGGGCAGAAATACATCAGTACCTGCCTGGCCCGCACGGCTGGGTTGTGCTCAGGCAAAGCATGCAGCTTTCCTTAAAGAGAGAAACATAAGGGTGATGTGGGTGAAGCTGCCTGATGGAAGCATGTCCCCCTGCCTTCACATGCAGCAGTGAAGAGCTGTATATTGGTTTTCCAGGTAGGGGAGGCAGTTGTGCCTGAGTGGGTTGTGCTTTACCCACACAACCTGTTGTAAGCATCAGGTGGCATTGCCAACCCTCCTCCTGTAACCACCAAGCAAAATGATGGGCAGTAAGTGCTTCACACTAATGTGAAGTAGCAGCAAGAAGAGTTTTAGTGTGTGGTAGGCTCACTGCAGTCTTTAAAGACTAAATTAAAAAAAAAATTCCTTTGAAGGTGAAGGGAGGATGGGCTGTACGTGGTCGCTCTGCTGTGGGGTTCATGCATCTGGTAGGAGCATATTAGTCATTCATTTAATTTTCAGGTTGGAGTGAAATAGAGAAACAATGGTACTTCTTTCCTGAGCTTTCTTTCCTATGAATTGTTTAACCTTTCAAACCTTTTCATTGCAGCAAATATTGCTAGCACAGGCTCCGAGTGGGTGTTTTTTCCCATTTATGTAGCCTCTTTGTGAGGTTGGATAGGATATTAAAAAATAATAATAAAAAACTCAAACACAAGTGATCCCTCTACCTCTGGTTATTTGAAAGGTTGTATTAACTCTGTTCATATTTTGTAATTTCCCTGACAGTTGACTATGAAATTTGACCTATTTAAATGGTTTTACTGTAGTACATTTCCTGAAGACCTTTCAAGATAATCTGCTTCCTAATCTAAATTTAACAGTTACATAAGCCACATCTTGGAGACTTGGAAATTTCTACCCACTGCCTCTGCCTTTTTTTCCTTTTCTTTTTTCTTTTTCCCTTCTCCCCTCCTCCCCCCCCCCCCTTTTTTTTTTTGTAGACAAGGCATATTGTAAAATGCAAGTACAGAATTTTTATCTGGGATTTGCATGTAGCTTGTCATTTCATTTATATACATAGATGCTGTTTTTCTTTTTAATGAGACGGGGAAAGCAGGCTATTGTTTGTCCCACTTGAAAGTTAATCAATCTGTTTTTTGCATTTGTGTTGCAGTTTCCTGAATTTTTTGCTTCCTCTTCCTTCTGTAACAGTCTTCCCAGGTATTGAGTCTCTCGCGTACATGTTTAACCATTCTCTTCAGCAAACTGAAGGCAGGAAGAGAGGACTGTTATACCCCAGGGATTCTGTTTTGTTCAGAAATCCTAATTGGATTTAAGGGTTCATTTTGTGCACTTATCTCTGGTGTCTCTTGCATAATGTGCTGTGTGAGTTCAGGCTCAGGTACCTCATCCTTTCTGCTGCCTCTTTTACTGTGGCACAATAGAATCATAGTATCATAGAATCATAGTATCACCAAGGTTGGAAAAGACCTCCGAGGTCATCTGGTCCAACTGTCCACCTGTCACCAGTAGGTGAATCCACTAAGCCATGTCCCTCAGTACAACATCTAAATGTTTCTTGAACACCTCTAGGGACGGTGACTCCACCACCTCCCTGGGCAGCCCATTTCAGTGCCTGACCACTCTCTTGGAGAAGAATTATTTTATAACATCCGACCTGAATCTCTCCTGGTGCAACTTGAGGCCATTCCCTCTCATCCTATCACTAGTAACACGGGAGAAGAGGCTGACCCCCACCTCACCACAACCTCCCTTCAGGCAGTTCTGGAGAGCTGTAAGGTCCTCTCTGAGCCTCCTCTTCTCCAGACTGAACAGTCCCAGCTCTCTCAGCCGCTCCCCATAAGACTTGTGCTCCAGAGCCCTCACAGCTTCATTGCCCTCACAGCTTCTTTGCCCTTCTCTGAACATGCTCCAGGGCCTCGATGTCTTTCTTGTAGTGAGAGGCTCAAAACTGCTGAGAGAGAAGCTAGGACAAGAGGATAGACCCTTAATGGTTTGTTTACTCTGATGCAAACTGAAAAGGGAAAAATGTTTCTGCAGGTGTTTTGGGGCTCTGAAATGTTGTGAACTGTCTACTGTTTACATGTACTGCTTGACTGATTTTTTTTTTTTGAGTAATGCATGATAACTGGCTGTTCGGAGATGGAAAGAACCTTCACTCAGTGCTGTGCTGGCTTTCCTGTGCGAGAGCAGAGAGTAGTGGCAGAACCAAGTGGCTGTTTCTTGTGGAGATACTGGAATTAATATAGTGCAGGTACTGGAGGATAAGCCAAAAGGAGCAACCATAACTTAGAAATCACTAATCGTAAAACACCTCCCCTAGACCTTAGAAATACTGATATTGTCTCTCTTACCAGATCCTTGTGTGTGCTGGCTGATACATTGATTGCTTGTAGCTTGGGATCACATCTAGTTCCAGCCAGGTGAGTGCAGGTTGGCTCTTTCATGGTTTTCCAGGCAAAGGAGGATGAGCTGGGTGCAAGGCAAGTCCCAGCTTCATCCAGGCAGTGTTTGGGAAACCAGGTGGTTGCTGGCAGTGTCACTTCTCTGCCTGTGGCTGAGGAGAACATGCTTCTGGGTGTTATTTGTGGTTGAACACCCAAAGGATGTAGAGCGTCCTGACCCTCCTGCTGTTGAGGCCAGGGAGGAGGATTTCTCTGGCTTTGTGGATTCCTTTTTTCTGGACTTGTGGTTCTTCCCCTTAGCTCTTGGGTGAGATCAGGAACGTGCGCGCAGCCGGTGTGGAACATGGCTCGAGTCCAGGGACTGATCTGGTATCTGGCATTAAAATCCATAGCAGAGGAATGTTCCACTGCAGTAGCTGCCTGGAGAGTCGAATGCCTCTTTGCTTGCGACGTGGTGATTTCTTAATGTTGCTTCTTTATTTTATATTTCATTTAAAAGATCTCTGAAGGTGAGCATCTTTCAAGTTTGTATTTGTTGTCATACGAGTGATCTGTCATCTGTTAGTCCTTCTGTTGATTTAAAAAAACAAAAAACAAAAAACCAAAAAATGTTACATTCCCATATTTCAGCGTTTGTTTCTAAGGTGATCTGTGTTTGACCAGAAGGCTTGAGTACGTTTTGTATCCACAGCCAAAGCACCACTGCTTATCTTTCATGAGAGTGAGAATTATTACTTGGTAACTGGGAAATGAGATGTGAGGTTTATTTGAGTTTTTTGAAGCCACTTCCTTCCTTTGTTCTGTAGCATGGAAGTTCTCGTCTGCGTGACACTCGGCGCTTTTCTTAGTTTCTGCATGGGAACTGCTGGAAAGTTTGAAGTGTAAAAGTAAGTTCTCAAATCCAGACCAAAAGTTCTACAGGCAAATTTGCAAAAAGCCTGAGTGAAGATAAAGGAAATGGAAAGAGGCTGTTTTTAGCTGCTCTCTGTGCGGCATTTCCATCATGTTCCTAATGACAGCTCATCTTTTCTCTTTTTCCTTTATAAGTAGCATCTACTTGAGGCAGTTTTCTGAATTTCTTTTTTGAACTATTCTGTGGAAAAAATATTATCCATTATGAAAAAAAATAATTTTTCATTTTGTGTGTTAAGAAATATATTAGTTCTGATTTTGGGTTGCCACGTCATTCATTTTAACTGGTATTCTGAGCCTAGAAAAAGGCATCGGTATTCTCATGAATTTATTTCTCGTCTTCATATCTGATCATTTCCTGGTGTCTCCCTTATTCCAGACCTTATCACCGTAGTTTTTGAGGGTGAAATTAGAAAAGGGCAAAATTGAACCAACGTGTGCATCTCCACCCTCCCAGGTGGGCAGGGGACGGATGATGGCCGTTTCTCCAAGCCATCTTTCAGCCTGGGCTCTCCCATTCTCCACAGAGGTGGCACTAGCACAGCAATGCTGAATCCCACACCAGGTGGGCACCTATGAAGAGTGCATAGCATGCTGCTCACCTTAATGTCCTGTCTTCTGGGCACAGTGCTCTGTGATTTGTTGTAGCTCAGTGGGTTCTTATTCATGGTTGTTGCAATTAATACTGCTGCAGAAATCAGGCTGCAATCCGGCATTATTACTGCGCGGGGCTCTTACCCTGGGTAACTGCTGCTGTCTGCTGTGATGGAGGTGTAAATCTCCCGCCTGAGCTGCTATAAATCCATGGCTGAAATGCAGCTTCTGTAAATGTCATGTTTTTCTCACTGTGGAGTGGTTAGCAGAGGTGTACAGAGGTGGGTTTTTTTTTACGTTTGCTGTTTCTGTGCGCTGTCCCCAAAGTAGCCATCTCCTCTCTGCCCTGCCCAGTGCCTGGGTATCCCTGCCGTGCTGTGCTCTGACCTTGCATTTAACCCCACTAACCGAGCGTTGTGCTCCTCAGCTGCTGTCTTGAACGTGGAGCAAAGAGGTTTTATTGCTGCATGTTTATGTAAGCTATAAAAGACGAGAGTCGCCTGCCATAAGCTTTCAGCACCTTTTAACAGCTGCTCAAAAATTCATCCCAACATAAAAACGGAGCGAACAGCGAGTGCTAAGGAATGGCAATGAGCAGTGCTGCTCCTCACACCTACATGTGGCTTCTTGGCATCTCCTAAGGCCCTGCAGCGTGCCTGAGGGTGTGGGGACAGGGCTGCACGGAGCTGCAGCTGCCAGAAAAGGAGGCACGGGGGCAGGTGGGGCCTGCTCCTTCCCAGCAGGGCTGCGTGCTCCAGGCTTGGGCTGTGGCACAGGCTGGCTCTGTGGGGGAGGAGCCCTCGCCCAGGCAGCGCCATTTTAGCTGCTCTTGGTTGAAGCCCACACCTTTGAACTTCAGGAACTGGCAGGATGAGAGCAGTCATCTTCTCCTTCCCTCACTACTTAGTGCTTAGCTCCCCAAACATGTACAAAAAAGAGACCTTCTGGCCCGAGGCCTTTCTGCCTAGCAGACAGATTTTTTCCCAGGAGATGTGTGGCTTCTGGGCGCTGCTCTTGGCATGTGGAGAGGTGGCCCCCACACTGCTTGAGCCCTGAGCGAGGCTGATTATATGAAGTAAGTTATCTGGTGGGAGCTTATAGGTTAGCTATTAAGAGATACCTTGTCCTGTTAATCACTGTCCCCTTCAGGCTAAATACCCAACTCTGGCTTTCTGTGTATGCTGAGCTGAAAAATACATGCCTCGTTTCCCTTTTCAGCTTCCAGTGGTGTGGGCAGTGTCTTTCTATGAAAGATGGATCAAAGGAGAGTTTGAAACTTTGATTACTGAATCTAAAGGCACTGATCAAACTCACACTTAAGTATAAAGGCTGCTGAAAATTTCCACTAAATTAAGCAATTCAGCTGCAAACGGTTCACTTGCAATCGCTTCAAAGCCTTTGGATAGGCTTCTCTTATCCGGAAATCCTGTTTATCCCCTGGTCTTTGGATAATCTCAGGACCCATTGTACAGTAACTAATGTGGAGGGTTTATCAAATGGGCTATTTAGCTGTGCTTTTTCTCTCTTTTCTCTCCTTCCTTCTTTCCCTCCTTTTTTTTTTTTCTTTTTCTCTTTTTCTTGTTATTGTCTATTAATGATTGTGTCTAGTAGTGATGGTGTTGNAAAGCATGTGATTTTGTTTTGTTTAAGAAATGGAGCTGTTTGAGCTTCAGGTGCTGTCAGGCTGGCAGGTCTGGTACCACGGGTATTTCAGATTGATCTACCCAGAATTCTGTCCTGAAGTCTGTAACTTGCTTATGCTTGTCTTGTACTTTGAAAAAAAAAAAACAAAGCACTTTCTGTTGTTGTTGATTCTTTTATCTAATGGTTTGCACGTTCAAGCCATTAAAAAGGTAAGGATGATTTTCATTTACCATTATTCGGGTATACTGCTATTAGTTTGTTTAACAAATGTAATGTGGAGTGTTACTGGATGGCAGGACTGATGGGAATGTACACGCAGTTGTGTTGGCACTTGTTTGGAACGCCTAGCTGGTCCCTACTGTGATCCTTCCTTTATTAAGTAATTATTCAGAATTTTCACCTTCTCCGCTCTCCGTACGTGTTGCACGTCTAAAAACCGACTCCAGAAAGCCTGATACCTTGTTATTAATGGAGCTGGCGTGGAGCCCTGTAAGAATTTCTTGCTTATACCTTTGATGGCTTCACAAACTTCAGAGCTACCCTTAGGGGTGACCTAGGTTGTGACCAGAAGATTTCAGTGGCATCAGCCTCCATTTTCTCTAATTATTTAAAAAGTGCCTTTCATTTTACCTGGACCTCTTTGGGCTTGGTTTTTCTTCCCTTAAAGGTGAATTGTGATTGTATATTCCGTGGAGAGACAAGTCTGGGGGTGATCGTTTCCATACACAGTGCCCAAAAGTTCTCCTTCAGGGGAATTTTTCTACTCCGGAAGTGGCATGAGCGGGCAGGTCCACGCGGCATGTCATCTTCTGATGGTCACCATCAACTCTTCTTTTTTTTTCTTCCTTAGGATGCGTCAGGATGAAACGCCACAGGCATCTGAGCACCAGTGACAGTTCAGACAATGAGAGTAAGTAGCATGTGCTAGTTTTTCTTCGGTCTGTCACCTCCTTGTGGTTTCCTTCTGTGGTTTGAGGGCAAACTGTTTTACCTCTTAGAATTAAAACAGTGTTTCTTCCTTGATTTCTTCTCATCTTCTGTGGTCTTCTATGTTCTGGATCCTGTTTTGGGAGGAAAAGGAGACTAAACTTGGGGTGGAGTTAAATCTACTTAGTAATTGAGGATAAATTTTTCAGAGTTGGGAAAAATAATTCTGTACTCCAAGAGAAACTTCTCTGTCCAGAGGAAGTTTTTGTATGGCTAGAGGTATCTGAAAGTCCTGCTGTCTCATATGCCAAGCTTCAGCCTTAAGACTGAGCTGTTAGGGCATTTACAGGTTGCAGCGTCTGGTTCTTCATCATTCCTCTGTGGTGTGGTGGCCTGGTAGTCTGGTAGACAAGTCAGTGAAATTCGTTAAAAATTCCTTGGCACATCTGGCTGAGGTTGTGCCTGTTAAGAAACTGTAAGGCAGAGTCTTGCATGTTTCTTTAAAACCTGTGCCCACCTAATAACGCTGTATTTAACAGCTGATTCATTAACATGTTTATCACAGCTCAGCAACATACTGAACTAACATGTTGCTCTGTCTAGACATTGCACTATGATTTCCTGCCTTTCTTATCAGTATCCTTTCATATCACTGCTTTTTCTTCACTTCGCTTTTCTAGCACTTGCAATCTCTGTCCTCAGTTTTGCTCCTCCTTCCACTTCTGATAGAAAGGCAATGAAGGACAGTGGTCTGCATGTTTGTTCTGTTTATTCACACTTGTATTGAGCCAGAGCAGAATGTACCCATAAATTCAGAGTGCTGCGGTTGTACAAAGAAACAAGTGGAAAAGGAGGAGCTGTATTCAAGCCTGCAGGCTGTAGAAGAGCTTTTTGCCCATGTCTTGTCAAGAATTAGATAAGTCAGGAGACTGGAGTGCCTTGTGTTGTACTGAGCGATTATGAATTAAAATTAGTTATAATGGTTCTTTTTTTGTTTTTTTACACAGGTCCTTCCACTTCCTTTTCTTCTTGTGCTAAATACAGGAGCAAGTCAAAAACACCAGCAAATGAACAAAAGAAACCTGCTGAGGTAAGAACCAAGCTTTAAGACTGGCTACCAGTGTTTTTTGTCATGTCGTTTTCAAGTTTCTATGCCTTGAAATAGTGAGCTTTGAACTGGTGCCAGCTCACTCTTTTGTTACCTGTTGCCCCCATGACAGTGTTTTTCCTCAGTGTGTGACTAATACAGGAGCTCTGGTGTCCCATCGTGACTTATGGCATTGAAGACAGTGACATGTGGTTCTTTCTTCCCCTGAAATGTAGGCTCATGCTGACACTGAAAAAGCTGGTCTGATCTTGTGATTTGAGAGCGTGCTACAGAAGGAAGTGGCTCGCGTATATGTGTGTATGAGAAGGATGCCTTCTTTCTGCTTTAGGATAGAACAGTGGGACACCCAGGAGAGGTGCTTACACTCCTGCCACTTTCTCACTCTTGGCTTATTCCCTTCAGTAAGAGTTTTGTTTTGCCATCCCTGCCTGTTACACCTATCACCACTCTCAATGGATCTGCATTTGCTAATTGAGTCCTTTTCCTTTCGTGTTTATGTACAATGCAGTGCTGAAATCCATCCTAGCAACCATTCCCATCTGTTGCCCTTCTTGGGAAGGATTTGTTGGCTGCCTTCTCCATATTTGATGCTTGCTTTCTTGAGGGCTGAAGTCAGATAACTGCAAATGGGAGAAATGTTTCTTGTAGTAAATTCCCTACGCTTTCTGTCACATTCCCTCCAAATGAGTCCTTCAGCATGCTAGTATGACTGTTGATGCCTGAGGTTACTGAGAAAAAGACTGACAAAACATACTTTTCTTCTGTAGAGTGCGAAACTGGGAGTTATGTCCCAGAAGTAATTCTTTGTACCATAACAGCAGCTTTTTAGCTGCTTAGATTCTACTGTGGGAGGCTGCGTAAACATAAAGCTTGTGTTCATATAGCAAAAGCTATTCAGCAAACATACTTCATGCTTCCTTTTTGAATGTTGCCCAGTAGATTAATTCAGTTTGGTAAGAGTAAGGTGAATGCTTGAGAAGTGTCCTTTCTTTGGAAGCTTAACTTTCATCACAAGTTTACTGAAGAGGATGCGAAGATTAATTTTGTAAAAGGGAATCTTGTGTGCATGTTTCAAGAAGAGCAAAATTGGCCAGAGCTAGCTACGCAGTGCTTGTTTGCAGCCACCAAGAAGGTTAAGAAAAGTCTCTTGTACTTTTTACCTTTAAAGTATTGATGTTTGGGGATTATGGTTCTGTGAGAATGTCAATCTCAAAACAGCTTGTGGCTGCTGAGTTCTTGTAATCGTTGCTCATGTTTCTCTTCGCAGTAGCTTTCTTACTTGCCAAGCTGGGCAAATGGGAACAGAAAGAAACCCATTGCCAGACTTGTTGTTTCAAATACCCCTTAGCACCAGTCCCTTCACCCTGCCTTGCTTCTTTCTGCCTCGTCTTCCTAAAGATTGTCCTGTTACTGTTTACTTTCCCTTTTCTCCATGCTGCCTTTGTGTGTGTGGATGTATAAACAATAATTAGGAAAATGTGGTCCATGAATACAGCTTACAAGTGTTCTTATTTACATAACTTCTAGGAGGAATTAAAATGTGCAGTGTTTTCGGTTCCTCCTCCTGTGATCTTCTTTGCTGTTTTCTACCTGCTTCAAGACAAGATTTCAAGCCCATCAAAGCTTGAAAAATACAAAACTTTGAAGAACAAAGCCTAGAATATACACTGAATTTAAAAAGTGTATTTCGTAACATCACCATTCTTGTAATGCTGGCATCTTTCTGGCGTCTTTTGTTTAAGAGCCTCCTTCCCCAGTTTAAAAAATAATTCGAAAAGTCAAATCTTAGAAGATGTCCTCTTTTGGATGGGTGTCCCAAGTATAATATTGCAATATTAAAAATGAAAAAAAAAAAAGGAAAAGGTCCTCTGAGAAGGGGACTGGAAGGAAGGGTGGCAGTAATGATCTCTACCCTTCGTGCGTAAGACTTGGCTATCCTTCCAGTTTTTCCTTTCCTTCTGCTGGGAGCAAGCACTCCTTCCAAGCCCTAGAAAATCATATGCTGGAGATTGCATGCAATGGTGCATTGTGTGAAGCGCCGTTGTCAGCAGAGCATTGAAATTTATTATTAACGCACCACTAGTGACAAGAGTGGAAAGCAAAGACTGACCCTATCACACACCCTTCAAAAAATCGTGTTACAGTAATTCCACAAGTTTTTTGTAATAGTATTGGATAGAAATTTGAAATTTCGGGCTGACAGCATCCCTTCAGCAAGGGATCTCTTGAGCAAGTTGGCAGTGCTCTGCTTTTGTTCACCTCTGCTTGCCAGGCAGCAGACTGTTTCTTGAGTTAGTGATGCAGAAAATCTAAAAGGTCAAAGCTATAAATAGCTGTTTGGGAATTTTTTTGCTCGTGGTCTTCGTACATTAATTTTTCTTTCATGCCAGTAAGCCTGGCTTTCTCAATTATATTGCATATGGATACATAGGATTTTTTCCACTTTCTCAGCCATCTCTAGATTAAGTATTATCTACTACCTGGGTTCTCTTTCCAAATAAAAGCTCATTTTCAGAACTGTGACTGACTGTCAGCTTAGCATATTTGTCTGCTGCTTCACAGGACTCGTTTGTAGCTGCCTTGCTCCTCTGTGGTCGCCTATAAAACACAGAAGGTGGCTGCAGCTGAGGGCTGCCCACCTTGCCTCTGGTTAGCTTCAGGAAGGAAGCAGGCGCAGGCGATGGTATCAGTGGAGTGAGGATCGTAGAATAACTTAGGTTGGAAGGGACCTCAAAGATTGTGTAGTCCCAGCCCCTGCCATGGGCAGGGCTGCCCCCCACCAGCTCAGGCTGCCCAGGACCCCATCCAACCTGGCCTTGAGCGCCTTCAGGGATGGGGCACCACAGCTTCTCTGGGCAGCTGTGCCAGCGCCTCACTGCCCTCGGAGTGAAAAGTTTCCACCTAACATCTAATGTAAATCTCCCCTCTTTTACTGTGGGACAGGGCATAGTGTTAGAGTGTAGATAACCAAGCCCATTCTCTGGGCATGCCTACCAGATGTTTGCATCTGTGCAGAAGGGACGCTTCTGAGTGGGACCTGAGGTCCACTTGTCCCACCCTCCTGCTTGGAGAAGATGAGGAGAATCTAAGGTGATGCTGAGGAACAAGGCTGCAGCTCTTTCTTTTGTGCTCCTTTTGGGTTGTAATCTATTGCAAGCAACTGAAATGGTGTCTTGAAAATTCTGCTATCCAATTAGCTTTAGCATTTACTTTGAATAACGAATGTTAAGGTATCGGGCAGGCCTGCAGTGTAAGTCAGAACAGTTTTTCAGAGCTTCATGATGATGTTGGCTGTGTGCCAGTTGCAGAGTTGCCCCTTTTGGACCTGAGCTGAGACAGGAGGGACTCAGCTCTGAACAGTAGTCTGCGTGGGAGTAGCAGGTTAGGAGCATTTGGGTGTCTGGCTCAGCATGAAACCTGTGCTTTGCTGTTTCCTGTCTCCTTGGAAGCTGCAGCAGAAAACGATGGCAGAATAGTTGGAATCGTTTTTGCAGGGAAAACCTATTAGCTGGGCCATTCTGAAAGGCTGACTGTTTCTTTTGCCTCGAGCTAGTGGGGGCACAAAAGAGCCAAAGAGATTTATATGACACTCAAGCTTATGTATTTTTTTTTTTAGTCCTCGCTCCCTCTTAAAACTGTAAAGGAGTTAAGTTAGAATCGTGGTGGTTTTCTGTGTGAAACCTACCCATATAAGGTGGCAGTATTTTACCTCTCTTTGCAAATAGGGTTTTGAATCCCGTGGCAGTAGTAGTTCTTGGTCCCTCATTGCTGATAGTGACAGCTGTGTTATCGTGTGAAATGTAGCTTGTCTTCTACAAGAAAATGACCTGCTTTCATTACTTGCGTATGTGGAACTTTTTTTTAGTGGCGTTTAACTGTCACATAAATTGTAGGTCTTGATCCTGAGGAGCACCCTGTAAGATTAGACTGCGAGCAGAGAATGGATTCTTTTGGCAGTTTGAAAGCGGTCATTTTTGTTCTGTGAATGAATGGACACCGTGATTAAATCATATTGCTTGGCGTGTGCCATGCATAATGGAACAGGAGACTATCACCTTTCTGTGTGTGCCTACCTTAGAAGATTCTGAATTAACTTTAACAACTCTGTCATCTTTGCAGCCTTCTCAAGACCGCTGGTCAACGTGCCTTGTGCATTTTGATGAGCTCAGTTTTAGCCCGTGTGGGTTAGTTGATTTTGAAAAAGAACATGCAGTACTTTCATGTAAATCAGAGATGCAACCTTGCTGGTTATTTTTTTGATCTTTTTGCTTTTAGCAAAGGGTGACCAGAATGCATAAGGGCTTGGAAAAGCCCGCTTGTGAAAAAGCTGAGCTGTTTTACTTTTGGAACTGGATGAGTAGGCAAAGCAGTTAAGTATAAATGGTCTGGAGAGAGCAGAGGTAGAGCTTCAGTCCTGCCTGCCCTTGTGGTGAAGGAACTGGGGAGGAAGGGCAAGACAATATGAAAGAGGCCAGAAGTTAAGAAGTCTGTTGCAATTAATAGGATATCCTTTTCCATGCACCATATAATTAGACTGTGAAGCTCATCTACCACAGGAAGTTGTTGAGACTGAGAATTAAACATGATTATAAAAGGAATTGAACAGATGATAACGAGTACAGATTTTTCTAAGTATCTGTTTAATTAATACCATTTAAAAAAATTGATTGTTAGGATTAATCCCCAAATCCCCAGTTCTGTGCAAGAACTGTTCTTACACAGTTCTTGCACGTTTTTCTGGCTCATGAGATAATACTGTCAGAGACTTGATGTTAGGTGTGGTTGATTTACTATCTGATTTCCTGACTTTTCCTATATACACCTCCAAAGGAGGCCCAGAAAACTTGTGGCTGCTCCATTGAAAGGTGCAATATTTCATTTTCTCGAGTCTTGGATGATACATAAAAACAGTTTTTGAGAGTGGGGGTTTGAAGATTAGGATTTACTGCAGGACATGTTCAAATTATTGAGGTGTTTGAGAAGCCCAGGTTTAATGCTACACTTAACTCCTGTCTGCCCTAGATTTTTTAACATTGGTTTTTCAGTCTAGTCAGTATACGTCCCTGGAACTGTAGTTTCATTTCCATTCTTAAATTATTTTGCTTTGGATTTGCTTTGCTACAAAATAAACCATCCAACTCATCCTGTCTGTAATAGGGTGTACTCCTTTTTAATAAAGTGCCTCAATTCAGAAACTTAATGCCCAGATTGCAATGTACTAACAATAATAATTCAACCTTGGGAAGATGAGCCCACCAAATTCTGGATAGTGGTGTGCATCTTGCAGCTTCGTTCTCAGTAGATATGCAGCCTTCGGCAGACATTGTCAAACAGCTATACGAAGATTAGATGTATTAGATGAGACTATCAATGCTCAGATATGATGTGGTTATGTTACACATGCAATAGGTCTTAGTACCATTTGGCTTCCATGTTATTATTTATGTGGTGATTTTGGGTGTAAATTGCTGCTTTGTAAGTGTTGTTAATTTTTTGCTGGAGGTGTTAAGCGGTAGAATAAGCTTTGGTGCTCATGGGTGACTTTGGAATAAAAAAAAAACGTAAAATATTCTTCTGAAGGTGAATTTAAAAAATGATCAGAAAGATGAAAAACTTGTGTAGTTTACTGTGCATTTTAGGGAAAACGCCTGGCAACTGGAATTTCATAGTTGGCCTTCAGGGTTGTGAAGGAGATGCAAAAATCAGAAAGATCCTAGCCGTTTCAGCTTTCTCTTTTTAGAGAGGATATTGAGGGTATTTCTGAGGGTACTCTCCTGGCAGAATTTGGGCAGGGGGATGGCATTCTGCCTTTTAGAAATGGATATTTTATGTTTCTGTCTCAGAAGACAGAGGGTCTTCTGTCTCTAGGTAGCGGGTATGTGGCAATGAAATGTATGCTGCTAACTCCTTAGGGGCTCTGCCAGGCACCAGGGGAAAGCCTTAGCATGAAGCAATTAGATGCAATCCAGGGGAAATACTGCTTTGATTGCAACAGCAACAGAGTGGTTAACATGCGCTTCACTTAGACCTCTGATGTGTGCTTCCCACCGGTGGCCTTACCATCGTGGAATTTAGTAATAGATGGTCAAATGCTTAAAAGCTCAGTGTCACAAGAAGTACCATTTTTATTGCTGTTTCAAAGAGATGATCCAGTCTGTTCTCCCGGACCACATGCATTTGGGCAAGATGCGGTGAGTGAGCAGTGAGATAAGTCGGTGTCAGTAGAAGCTTACAGGAGAGAATTGAAATAGGTCTTTGACTCTTGTTTTATTGTGTTTTTTGCGGTTTATTGGAATTTTTTTATTGTTGTTCTGATTTTTGTTTTCCCAAAATGTGGCTTTAGATTTGTATCGGTTGGTAGCAGAATGTTCTTGAAGTTCTGTGCAGATCCAATATTTGCATTGCTTGGTGAAGATGGAGGCTGTAGAAGGCTGCTGTATGGTGAAGACTTACTCTCTGTCTTGGATGCTAATATTTCACTTAAGTTCTTTACAGCATTACTGGTACCCTCCATCACATCTCTAGTGGATAAGGATACTGCACGCCAAACGATGTTCTTTGTTAGGCAGAATTGATTTTTTTCATAGAGTCAGCGCAGGAGGGAGGGTCGTGTCGAAGATTATATATTGGATTTTCGTAGACTTTATGTTGAAGTCATAGACAGCTTTTGGTGATGTGCTTACAAACTTCTGATTCTATGAGCTTCATTTTCCTTGGACATGCTCTTCTAGCATAATTTCCAAATAGGACTTAGCCTGAAAAACAAACATGACACGTGAACCGTATCTTTCCATCCACAGTGTCACTGTAAGTGCTTGGCGGAGGAGCACAGCATGCTTATTATGGAGGATTTCTGTAGGATTTAGGCTTTAAAGGCCCAGAGACAGCAGTGCATCTCCTAGAGGTGTCTGAGTTCTCGTTACTTGAGCAAATCTTGTCAGACTTGACTGCAGAGCAAAAGCTTGTCTTGACCAGAGAAGAAGATTTCCTCTTCTGGATTTCAGTCTCAGCTTTAAAGTGTGAAAAACTTTTTAGAGTTTCTCACAAAATGGTTAGTGTTATTTCTTTGTCACAAGCAAATACTGTTTTCATTGACTTCATTCAGACTAATTACTGCACCGTTTTCAGCTGAAACTTAAAAGTTCCTGGCAGCTAAATGTAATGAAGTTCAGACCAAACAGTCGAGTGCTAAGCAGGGCTTCCAATTGCTAAAAATATGTAAAACCAATCCCCCTGTCACACAGTAACCTCCGCGGAAGCTTCCGGCAGGTGGGCAGTTTCCTGTTTTGTGCACACCGGCCCTGCCCAGCCGCCTTCTAGTGCTGGAGCTCCCCTTGGCGAGGGCCTCTTCATGAAGTGCCGTGTGTCCTCCCAGAGGGGTGGGAGGGCGTTGCTAGCCTAGCATATGCGTGCTCCTTATTCGGTTCTTCTCAATTTGTCTGCTGTTACAGATGGTGCTAAAATAGAGTTGAAGGCTTGTGTATTGTGTACGCTGAGAAATGTAACTGCTTTTGGGTTACGACCAGCAAGTGGCTGCTGCCCATGTGGGCTAACTGGGGAAGTGAAGGTGGCTGCTGCCAAGAGGAGGGGCTGTGATATCTCCTGGCCAGTGCCTTATGGATGCAGTGACAGTCCAAAAAGACAAAACCGTGAGGAAAAGCTGGCTATCTGAATCCTGACCATGTATGTCTGCTCCTCATTGAGTGGCCCAGACTGGAGGCTGGCTGCTGGAGTAAGAAGTTATTTGATTGATAAGAAAGCTCTCTTTGGGTCCCCTGGGTGTTTTGGTTTATTTCCAGAACACAGTATAGAGCGAGTGATAAAGACACGTGCTTTGAAACGTTATCCTCTGAGAGTATTTTCCTGCTGGAAGACTGGCCATGTGTGAGGAGATGAGAAATGAGATGAGCTACAGGTTGGGATGTCTTTATGACAATTCCAGGTGTCTGCTCAGGAAATACTCAGTTGTACTTAACCTAAGCATGAAAAGCAAGGAAACTATTATTAGGAAATCTTAGCTGAGTTTGGGGTTCTGTAAGGTTTCAACAGTTACGTTTCTATTGCTGAAATCTTTTACCTTCAGTGATACCAATATTTATACATTTTAGCAATCTGAAGCAGAGAACTTTGTGTTGCTTACATGGTACTAGAGTGGTCAGGCATAGGGGAAAAAAAAGTTCACGCTCCATGGGTTTTGTGCTCTAAAAATAGAGATGATACAGTTCACATACATAATGGATGATCAGAAGAGGAATTTGCTGCTAAGCAATGTAGTTGGATATAGTTGGAATACTAATGCACTTCACGGCGTTTTTCATCTAGTGTTTGAAAAGCACTGGGTTTGGTACGAGCCACTCCTGTGTTTCTTTGGTGACTGAAAAGGTAGTTTGAAAAGTGCTTTATGCTTTACCTTGGGTAAGGTTTGAGGAATATATTTTCTAATGATTAAACCAGTCGTAGCATTTCTCATTGGATTATTTCTTCGTCATGGATTTCTATGGAACTGTGCCACATTAGTGTTCCTCATTAAACCTAGCTCTGTTTACAACAAAGAATATGAAAATTTCTTTTAAATGGTGTAGAACACTTCACATTTTATTTTTGACATGTAGACGTGCTGCTTGGATAAAAATGGATGCTTATGGTCTTTCCACTTTCGCTCTTATTTTCTGTAAAACCTGAAGAGCTGCAGACAGAAGGTTACAGTAAACAGTCTGATGTAAAGAAAAGCAGATACCCCTTAGTAGCAAATACAAAAGCCTCAGGAGATTGCTGGTTGCTCTATATTTTTGAGTTCCCAGGTTGAGCTCCAAGCTGTCTATGAGTGATGCAGCTGTATTGTGTAATGAAGCTCCAAGCTACCAGCAGCCTCTTTAGATACTTGTTTCTAGTTAAAAGCATAGAGCCTTTTTTTTTTTTTTAACAGTTAACTTGATGATTTCCAAGAACAGCTGAGAATTTTTGCAGTAAACATTAAGTGGTATGGTGCTGTCAAATTGAAAAGGGTGCATTAAGATATTTGGTTCCAAAGTATTTTATTACTATTCTCGCTATAAAACCGAATTTAGTAAGAAGGAGTTCAACCTTCCACAGCTTATTGCAGGGGTATTTTCCTTTTCATTTTATTACCCTTTGAAGATTTGATTTCTCATTGTGACAATGCAGTTAATTAGTTGTGACGTCTTACCAGCACCAAGCCACAGTCACTGCTCTGCTTTAGTGAATGTTAAACTGGTGCAAGGTATGGGGAGAAAAAAACCCAACAAAAACGAAAACCAATCAAACAACAACAAAAGAGGGATTCATATGCCCTTTATTTAAATTTCATGCACCTCCATGTGACAGGTATTTACATTAAGTAAGCTTTATGACAACTGATAATGGTTCCATGTTCTTAAAAACATAATATTCTTAAGCCAGAGGTTGATCGGTACAGCTAGAGGCTTGTCAGGGATAGGTTTGTGGTGATATGCAATTGCATGTTTCACCAGATAGGTTTGCTAAAGGGTTCTGAGCTGGGTTGTCCTGCAGCAGCAGCGTCGCTGTACAGAGCCATGCAGAGTTCGTGTTTTTGATACAGGCAGCTGTTTGTCTTTGATCTTGAAGATCCTGACCACTAAAATTTCAGATGGGCTTAGAGATGAACAAGTCCCTGTACATCAACCTTGCCAAGGCAACTGTTCTTAGCCTGTGAAGAATATAGCAATTTAAGGCAGCTTAACTGAGGGGAAAAAAATATACATATCCTACCTTCTACCTAAGTTGAGATAAAGCATACAGACTGGCAAGTAAAATGAGCTGTTTGGAAATGGTATTACAAGTAGTAAACTAGGTACAGGCCTCCTTTTCTCCTCATCTTGGCTACCTGAAACAGCCTTCTTCCTTCTGACAAGAAGCTTAAACTTCATGTCATACTGCACATAAATGTATTTGTGTGTCAGCAGTCCTTAAAAAATTATCAGCAAACGTGCAAAATATCTACTGGTTCATCTACTACTTCCTCCGGGCAACCATTTTTCCTCAAGCCTCTCTTTTCCCTGGGTTTTCTTTGCAGGTGTTCCGCAAGGATCTCATTAGTGCCATGAAACTACCGGATTCTCACCATGTTAACCCCGATGAATATTATGTCTTTGCGGACACGTGGAAACAGGAATGGGAGAAAGGAGTCCAAGTTCCAGCCAGTCCAGAAACGATTCCGCAGCCATCTCTCAGGTAACGGCAATTAGACGTAGAGCGTGTGTGCGGAGCATCTACTGGGAGAAGGCAGTCTGTCAAAAAGAGGTGGTCTAAATGCAGCTGGCATTTCCTTGTTGTTATAGTTAAGTCTCAAATGCAGCAGCCTCCAGGCTTGCTTTTAAACCAAATAAATACCGATTTGGAAAAACACTTCTGTGGCATTTCAGATCTGGTTCTGTTGCATACTACGAGTATCTGCGTTTCAAGTTTAAAAAGGGGATTTATTTTTTCCCGAGTCACGTGGTAATATGGATAAAAACTTCTCTCGTTTGAGTGTGGGAAGTTAAATTAAAAATAAACCCAAATCTTCTGTTGTTTTCATGTTACTTGCAAGGCTTCCCTATATAAAGTATGATGAAGCCACTCAGTAGTAATAACTGATACCTGATGAAGCTACTCACTTGTTTGTGTCATGTAATTTTTGTTTCCGTTGCCAAAGTTTTAACTCTTTCTGCTTTCTCTTTCCACAAATAGCTGCTAAGCATTATACGTGTTCAGTGATCTCAGTTTCAGGAGATAGGTCTTTCATCCTCTCACACTGTACTTAGACCAGGAAAACGTAACAGTGTAGTCCTGCAACCCTTCCTGGTAGAAAAAGTGCGTGTTATAACCTGGAAGCATTACTGCCACAATGGGCTTTGAGACAAAGATAAATGAACTGTCCAGTGAAAGTGCTGGTGCCAGCATAATCTAATTTCCACTGAGGCTATTATCAGTACCAAGTTGTTAAAATAAATATATTGCATCTCATACCAGCAATATTACATTAGAGGAAAAAATTGCTGTAGATTTGGCTGGACCAGAGAACAGAAAAACTCACAAGGGAACAAGAAAAAAAAATGAGTGAGGTGAAGGCGTGGAGAAGAGTGGCAGAAGAACATAGTGCTAACACTGACAACACACATTGTCCAGTTAGAATTATGTGGGATACTGCTTGACTTTTGCCTGCACCCTCTTTCTTCCTCTTGCCTAGTTTCCCACAGCTTTTCTTTTCTCCTGGTGCTGGGAAGGGCCAGCTCTGGAAGGCACGCAGAGCTTCTCATGCATGGCACCATTCCATTCAGTATCTCTCTGGCTTCCTTTCACATGCAGGGCCTCTTGAACTAAATGCAGAGAAAGGTTGACTTTATCTAGCTAGGGTCAGTCTCTCCATTCCCATAGGCTAGTGTACTAGGCAAACACCAAGTTTTATCTCACAAAATAATTGACAGGTTGAAAACACTAGTATTTTTTTCCCCTTACTTCCTGGATGATTTTTAGCTGTTTTTCCACTGTACGTTTTTGCTTGGCAAAGGAATCATTCTTGAAGAACAAAAATAATACTTTTGTAGCATGGATAAAGTGTCATTTGTTAAATAGTGGTAGACTGTTTAACCCAAATGAAGAACAAACGTCTTCCTCTCCCCCCCACCCCCTGCAGCAGAATAAATCAAGCTTTTCCTGAGAAAGCTGGTGTCTTGAAGATTATCAGTGGACAAGATCGTAGGGGGTTTCGTGCATCATACTTTCTGTGCATTTCAAAAACGTTTGTATCACCATTCTAGTAGCATTTCTTAAATTGAAAACATTATGCACAAGCTTGCCTTTTAAAAATGATTCTCTATACATAGCAAACCTTAACATATTTTATATGAAGAAATGACATTTACAGAATCCTGTCTTCCCACTCTGGCTTCACTTCCGGACTAGCTTAAAGTATGTGAAAAGCTATTGATAACAAATATTTCATGTCTCTCAAGGCTGAGTCTTAAAAAGCTGTAGCTAACCTTCTGTTTCCTTTTTACCTTACTTGCGTAGGGTTGTCGCAGAAAAGGTGAAAGAAGTACTGTATACACGACCCAGGAAGTATATCCACTGCTCCAGCCAGGAGCCTACAGAACCAGGTTACATCAACATTTTGGAATTGGCAGAATCTGTGTGTCGCTATGACTTGGATGATATGGACATCTTTTGGCTCCAGGAACTAAATGAAGAGCTTACTGAAATGGGTAATTCACAACACGTTCTAGTTTTTAAAGCAGCGGTTAATTTCTGTTGGTTGAGTGAGATAATGGCAAAGCTATAGACCATTTAAAATGAATTGCTAGATCAGTTAGTGTTTTGTTTTCCCTTTTGTGCCTTAAAACTTCTTCGCATCCAAAATCATGTGCAACTTCTGCATACTGACACAGGAGGGAAAAAGCCAACACCAGGTGGAATTAGTTCTAGGACTTTAAAAGTTAAAAATTTTGCATAGGAAAAACAGATGCTTCCATTTTTAAAACTTGAGCATATTATTGCTACAAAATACAGAGTTCTGAGGAGCTATAACATGCCTTTTTCTTAAAGGAATAATTAGGTTTTGCACATGCTAACCCATTTAAAATCTAAGTACGCCTTTTTTTTTCTCCTTTAAGTTGTGGGTATTGAAGGCTTTGAGGGGGAGTAAGCTATGGAAAATAATCTAGGAGTTGCTGCTGGATTAGTCAAGCTATGATGAGATAGCCTGTTTGACTGGCATTTTTCCTTGGATGAGTGCAGGTTCTTGATGAAGGGCAGGAAGGAAAAAGAGGGTTATTTGACATCTCCTGAATCTGCTATTCATGAAGAAGGAAGAACTAGTTGGGATGAGTTAATTGGTGGTGGCATTGGCTGTAGCAGCTGTGAAATAGTGGAGACTGAGATCTCGAGGGAAGCAAGGAGAGAAAGTAGCCTTCTGGTCCTGGACTTAAGGAGAACAATCTTCTGCTTATTTGAGGAACTGCTGGGTGGGATCTGCAAGGCAGCTCTGAAGGGTGAAATTGCTGGAGAGAGCTAGCAAAACTTTTAAGGACAATCTTCTCCAAGAACGATCATCCAGGCATTCAAGAAAACAAGTAGATGTGTCAGGAGACCAATGTGGTAAAGGAGGGAGCTCATGACAGAGCTCCACTGCCAAATGATGCGTGTTAAAGGCAGGTGTGAGGACAAGCTTCCTAGGCCTATTGGGTGCTGTTCACAAAACCAAAGCTTTTCTGGGGCTGGAGTCTCCATCCACGGAGATTTTCAAGATCTGACTAACCATGTTTCTGAGCAACCTAATCTGGATTCGGTGTTGATCCTGCTTTGAGCAGGGAGCTGGACTGAATCCCTCTGAGGTCCACACCTGCCTGAATTATTCTGGTTCTTTATGTACGGGGAGTGAAAAAATATCCTGGCATTAGAGAAAACAGTTTAATAACATCAGGCACTTTGTATCAACAATAATTTATCTTTTCCATCTCATTGTTTATCAATTGTAACAAGGAATCAATATTAGTACATGTATTCTTGTACATAATCCAGCAGTTACAGTGACGTTAGCCTCTGGTATCAATGCTGCATGGATGTCCCAACCTTTGCTAGTCTAAGTAAATTTTGTACAACAGGCGGTGGCAGCATTTGTGACTTACATTTTTGAGAGGATGTGATTTTGAGATTTCTTGTAGCTGTGAACATTGTAGAGTTTCTAAGGGTGTCCCTAAAGCTGCAAGCTGAGGATCAATCTCAAAGCAAATCCTTTCAAGTAGATCTGCTTACACTATATTTGATTAGTGGTAAGTGTGTATAGCAGGCATAGTGTTCAAGTAAATGGGTGCCACGGATTGCCAACAGTGCATTTATTTACTGTTTTATAAAAAGAAAAGGATAAGAGCTCCTTTCATATCCATTGTGCTGGCCACTCAAGGAGCGATGGCAACTTCTGTACCTTCGTAACATCTGAAGTGTTCTTGATAAGTTTTATTTGCTAAGGGATTCGTCTTCAGAATAAAGAACATTGTGTATGATGTTGAAAGTCATCAGTGTTTCCAAGAATGATGGAGATGGAGGGAGACTTACATGAGAGAAGCAAGAAGTTATAGAAGCTGCTGTCTTTTATGCTGTAGTGCTTTTTTCAATATGTAGTCTTATGTACAACTGAAACTTTTACTCCAGTTGCAGTTCTATTTGTATTCATGAGGTAAAGGTAATATTAGCAAGTGAGTTGGAAAAAAAAGTTATTTATTTTTAATGTAAGTAATGTTTATACTGCAGTAGTTGCTAGAAGTTGTCCTGTTTTTCTGCCTCTCAGCCTTGGTCAGAGGCATCTGACTGTTTTCTATTTCCCTTTTCCCTATTCTGCGTTGTAGGATGCGGGCCCCTGGATGAGAACACAATGGAAAAAACTATTGAAGTGCTGGAGCGACACTGTCATGAGAACATGAATCATGCTATAGAGACTGAAGAAGGTCTGGGTATAGAGTATGATGAAGATGTCATCTGTGATGTGTGCCGGTCTCCTGACAGTGAAGATGGGAACGATATGGTGTTTTGTGACAAGTGTAATATCTGCGTCCATCAGGTCAGTGCCTGCAGAAGTACTGACGCTGTCCTGTCGTCTTTGTTTACCTTAGCAAGTGTGGAGTTCGAACCAGTGTTAAATGTTAATTTGGAGACCTTTGTGATTCTCTGGGTATGAAGGGTGATAGAATACCGAGTTCAAGTTTTGTACTCTGAGAATTACAGCAGATAAATGGCTGAGCATAGTCTGTGTAGTCTAGCTGTAATGTGAAGTTTGTCTGGACTTGCAAATACTTCCTCCACAAGCATAAACAGTTCCCCTCCACATCCTTAGTAAACCTGCATTTGTAAATAAACAGGCCAGAGAATGCTGGCAGCCTATATGGTAACAAATTTAAAGATCATTTGTTTTGCAGCTGGGGCATTTCCCTCCTCAGTTGACTGGTTAATTGGCTCCAAATTTAGCCACTTGAAACCATGTGTATAGATGCTTTAACAGACTGATTTTTTTAGAGGGCATAAGCACCTGCAAGAGCCGTGCTCTTGGTCTGAATGCTGCTCATGTTTGTGGTGTTTCAGATGTAGCCAGGACCTCACACCAACTGAGCTCAGCCTCCATTAGGCAGAGGTATCCTCATAACTAAAAAGTGGATTTGAGCCCTGTGGTTTCTAGTGCATCCTGTTTGAGAAGGAATTTTACAGCTGAGCTGTTGGCTCCAGAGGCAGCCCCTGCTTGTGCCCCTTGAAAATACAGAGGAATTTGCAGCACAAGGCTCGGGGTTGCCCACAGCGCTGGAGCTGATGGCCTGCTGCCTTCTAACTCTGCCTCTTCCCCAGCCACAGGATCTGGACCTGCTCAGCAAAAGCTGGGCTGGAGCTAATCCTAACAAAGCATAGCAGCAAAGAACCAACCAAAAATATATATCAGTTCAGGTTTTATTCCGGATGTGCTCTTGTTCACCAAGCAGCCTCAGGTCTGTTTGTCAGCACACTGCTTGGAGATGCAGAGGAGAGTGAGAGGTTTCCTCCCACACAGTGCCCTCTCACGCTGGCTCAGATTGCTAAGTTACTGGTTTGCTAGTCTAGACCACCTCCACTTATTAGCTGGATTGAATTAGGAAGTGGTATATGTCCATTTCCAGCCTCCTAAAAGCGATCTCTTGTTGTAATGCCACTTGGACTCGATGATCTCTAGAAGTCCCTTCCAAACCTTGCAATTCTGTGATTCTGCACTGGTAATATAAAGCATTGGTGAGAATGTACCATTTAACAGGAAATAAAAATCACTTGTAAAATTTAGATCACAGCTCCCCCTGTTGGGCTTTTACAACAGTTCAAACATGAAAGTAGTATTTAGGTTAGTCTGACTTGATGCTTTCATAACGCAGGATTTCATTCAGGGAAGTCACCTTCCCTCTAGGCATAGCATGATTGTGCAGTATTGGACATCTCTTCACATTAAGTACCAAGATCCTATAACCAGAAGGCTGGGAAAGCAAGCATGGGGAATTTCTACTAGATTTGAATCTAAGAGGCTGGGTTACAGCTAATAATCCTGTTCTGTCGAGGCTTTCAGTGTTACTGTTCCCTGGTCTGTGTTGGGAATGGTGTGATTTCCTTTGAAATCTGCTTTATCGATAAAGCTTTTATTGGGGGCAGTTGAGTAGAGTTGCACGTTGTTGGCAACCAATGGTTTCAAGTATGGTCAGTTTGAATACGTGTGTCTGTGCAGCAGGATGTGTCTACATGCAGGTATAGTTAGCCATTAAGAACTGCTAGGAACCTGAACTAGAAAGCAAACTTAAGTTTCTTCTTTCCTTTTGCTTTTTTATCCTCAAACTTAGCAAAAGTTAATAAATCTCTCAGTTTCCAAGAGGCCTCAGGGAAACAGGCATAAAAAGCAGAACCTCATGATTTCAGTATATACTGTTGTAATTTTTGAGGCAATATTATATATAAATATTTGAAGTCACAAACGGTTCTCAGAACTGTAACCACAGAAGTAATTTAATGTCACGGGAAAGAATGTTCAGTCAAACAGTTCTTATCGCTTCACATCTGAACAGAATAATGTTCAAGCATAAAGTTGTTGACGATAGGAGAATGTGAGCTTAAAGAGATGCCTGTTTTTTGCTTCAGAAACATAAAAAGACACTGAATGCAAAGGTGAAGGTTGTAACACCAGTGTTGTTCAGTTACAGTGGCTGTTTTATACAAGAACAAATAACACCAAGACATGTTTTATAAAGAAACAGGCATGAAAAGGCTTTGTTATAATAGGTTGTTAATCTCCTTGATCACCTGACTGCTTTTAAGGTAAAGAAATTAGAGAAAGATTAAGTAAAGGGCAAACTGTGCCTTTAGGATTTGAAAGCTTCATGCCATATGAGAATTAATGTTTGGATGTAAAATGCTATCAGTGCAGTGATCTCAATCCGTTTTCTTCCAAGGCATGCTATGGAATCTTGAAAGTCCCCGAAGGGAGCTGGCTGTGCCGCACCTGTGTTCTGGGGATACATCCTCAGTGCCTCCTGTGTCCGAAACGAGGAGGTGCCATGAAAGCCACCAGGACAGGGACCAAGTGGGCACATGTGAGCTGTGCTCTCTGGATTCCAGAGGTAAAGTTGAATTTCTGCCTCGTTCTTTTGTATTCTGATCTCCTGCTCCGCCTTCTCTGTGTTCCTTCCTCTGCCTTTTCACGTTCTCATGATTTAAGGTATCTGCATGGGCGTTATTCTGGTGAGTCTGCAGAATCTGGTGAAGACTGGGAGAGAGTCCAGCTTATGTTCCATTAATTAATTAATCTCTTTCTCCTTCCCCATTTACTGAGCAGTCTCTCTGTGGTGTCATTATGAGATCTGAGTGACCTGCTGGAAAGGTTTAGTGATGTAAGCCAGTGCTCACTGCACAACTGCAGCTTCCTTGTCTCCCTTAGTTCTTGATCAGTTTGTGTGCTCTCAGTTAGGTGTATAATTTGCATTGAATACATCCAATTTAATTTATTGAGGCAAAAAAACAGGCAAACTGCATGATATATATTGGATGGATTCTAAGATGGGGAGATGTTTGTAGGCAAGTTCTTTGCACTAAAATCAGACATTTTTCTGAATGGTGGAGAGATTAGGCTTTTTTCTTCTATGTTGTATTTTATAAGAAAGGGCTGTTTAGATTCATGCTTGTGTTCATATATAGAGCTTAATAATGAAGCTTTACACTTCCTCTATTTAGAATCAGATTTAGCATCAGATTATAATTCTGTGAATTGAAATAGTCACTCAAGTATAGAGGACGTGTGTGTTTAATTTTGTACTCAAAATGATATTTGTGCTTTCCTTCTGGTAAGATCCGTAGATCCCTTAGAGTGGATGGTGTAGTGTGAGGTTGCAGCCACATCTGTTGGCACCATAACATTGAGGGGTGCCTTATTCCCAAACCTTCTGCTCTCAAGCAGCCAGGCTTTCCGTTTGCAAAACTTCACAAAGAAGGTGTCAAGATTATGGATGGCTTTTTAATATGGCAGCCTGATGCAGAGTGCAATTCCTAGCTCTGTGCCAGGCATATATCTGATTGTCAGTGGGCTTATCTTTGCAGTTCTGCCTTCCCTTCAGGCCAGCTTGTAGTTCTGGTCTCTCATCCACCTTAAGGAAGAAAGGAGCAGAGGAAAAAAAACAAAACCAAAAGATTAAAATAAATAAATAAAAGCCTCCTGCCTTCTCCTCCTGCACTTCTGAAGTGCCTTGGCTGGAAGCTGTCCTAGCTCTGAGCAGACTGGTTTCCCTAAGAGGTCCTTTCTGCATGCGGTTGCCTTGATGTTCTCCCCAGCAGGAGAGGAACTGGCAGGTCTGGAAAGCAGCTGACCACGGGACAGGGAGTACCTGCTGCCTTCTTACCTGCCCACCTCCCTCCGGCTGAGGGAGAGCAGCCAGCAGAGTGCCCAGGTGGGAGAGCTCGAATCCAGCTGCTCTCACAGCCCAGTCAACGGCTCCAGGCCTCAGGCACCTCCTCCCCTCTGTGCCCATGCCAAGTGTGTCAGGCATAGCAAGGAGGTGGCACCTGCCAGGAGAGATGGGAAATGCCTCTTGGATCCATTCAGCCTCTTCTTCTGCATTGGTGCTTTTAAAAACAAAATGAACTACAATTCTGTCACCAGAGAAGCCTGGCTTTTTTTGAGAATCTCTGCTAAAACAGTGAGTTCTTATCTGGAGAGACGCCATGGCTTTATGTGCTCTGGGGGACTAGGAAGGGACAGAGTTTTGAAGACCTTGAAATACTTTATGGAAGAAAGTTTACTCCCTTGGAACACCCCACAAAGAAACAAATAAATAATAAAGTCACTGCCACTTCCCCACCACTCCCCTAACAAAATGGAGCAAGGCAGAGTACAGAGGAAAATGGGCCATACTCATGTTTGTGGTAAAAGATCCAAGAGGGACTTGACTGATTTCGTAAATATAGGCTAGCATTGTTGTAGGCAGTTGCACCAGGTATTTCCCATTGCCAGTATATTCAGCAACCTCTTAGAATGCTTTGTTTTGTTTCGTTTCTTCCCTCCCTCCCTCCCCTTGTGAGCTAATGGTGTGGGAAGGCTGTCCTGACCCTCACTGGGCTGTCTGGGACATTTGAAGGTTTTTACTTTACAAAGTGTACTCACTGTTGATTTTTATCCTTTTATTCTTCTGCCAGCATTGTATGTTAGTGTAAATGTGTCTCTTCTTCCATGATTTCTTAAAAGATATTCTTGGAAAAAAAGGAGAGACTTTGACATCAGAAAATTTACGTTGTTTTGAAACTCATTTCTCTGCCTTAGATGAGATGACCGATGGCAGATACATCCCCCTCGGTCAGTGCGTTGTTGGCTGAAGCAGAAAGTAATTTTTCCTTGCTACAGCTGCAGAGCTATCAAATGACCGTCCTCAGCTGCTGCTGTGAGTGGCTGTGCTCCAGCTGCTGGGGTGCCTCCCCTGCCACTGGTGCAGATCACTGCCTGCTAACACACGGCTGCTGGTGGCAGGCCATCAGCGGAGCAGCAGATAGCAGGATGACAACAGAGATGTTGGCTCTGTGTGTAAACTGGAGAGAGTAGGCTTCAACAGCCCGCTGTTGTCACTCTCTCCCACCCTTAGTTCTTCACAGTATGGCAGACAAAATGTAACCGGACACAACACAGAGAAACAACTACATGTTAAGGCAGGCGGTCATTTCTATCTCAGGATGGGAGGTTTTGGGAAGTGAAAAGGTTGGCTTCTGAGCTCTCTGGATCCCTCATGAACAGTGAAGTTCAAACAGGCTTTGCTTTGACTTCTCTCTTTGAACGTTAGAAACATGCAGGCGGCACGAGGCCAGTATAAATAAACTGCACCTGACTCTAAGCACCTCTTTGTGTTTTTACAAAGTGGAGTAACATAAACAGGCAGCATTACTAGCTGAATGGGCAATATTTCTAACATAAATATTTCTGGAGAAGGAGCAGGGGGAGAATGGAAAGGGGCAGAGAGTGACAAGAAGATATGTGTCAGTTCCAGCTCCTGCTGGTATGCACAGTGAAAAGCTGGTGCAACTGCCTACAGAAAAAATCACTGAAGTTTCAGGTTCCTTTTTGAAAGGAATATAGGCAACATGGCAAATTGATGCAACCCCTTAATTTCCAATGGAGATCTCGCCTACTGTTCTGGTAACTGAAACAAGAGTTGTGGTCAATGTTTGTACAATGTTACTTCAGAAATTCCTGCACAACTTGTAACCAGCTCTGTTCTTAGCAGGGTCAAGTTGGATTGGTGAAAGGCTTCTTCAATTTGGAAGCAGAAAAGCTACCTTTGCCATTTAAGAGTGCTGAACCTGATTTTGTGGAACCATTCAAGAGTTTCAAGGACAGCTTTGTCTCTTTCCCGCTGATTTATAGGAAGTCCACAACAAATGAAATTATTCTTCATCTCTACCTGATGAGGACGTTACAAACTGCCTCCCCAGTTTTTAGGTGCAAAGTCCTGTTGTTTTTCCCCAAGAATTTTTCTGACTCTGGTTTTGGCCAAAGAGAAGGCTGAGCACAGCTGCTATGGGCCTCCTGGATGCTATAGATTGGGAATGGGCGCACACGCTTGTCACTGGGCTAAAAAGAAATGCAATACAACACTGGCTGACCTTGGCCTATTCCAGAAAATATGGCTTGGTTTAAGTTATATAACAAATCTTATTGGAGTCAATTTCTGTCATTGGTTTACAAACTACTAATCAACCTCTTAAAATGCGAAAATGATGAATGGAGTAATCTCTTGCAAAGCTTTCTTTCTCACCTACTTGTCTGTTGCTCAAAACAACGCAAAAGATAAGAGAGTGTCAAAAATACTCAGTGTGAGAATAGCAGCTTGGACTTTCGGACTTGATAAAGGTAGCACTGCTATCTTTGGCTACGCCTGCCTCACAGAGGAGGTCTGCCGAAACGAAGTCTGTCTTCATCAGGGATTAAGCAGGTTTTGAAATTAGTATGTGCATCAGATGATAGCTGAAGTACCTTTGGAAAGAGGCTCTTATCCCACCACTGGCAAAATAGGTGAATTGTCCGCAAGAAGCGTGGAGATCTTTCCAGATTGACTAAGAACTGTATTTCTGTTTCAGGCAGGTAGCCCTCGTAACATACAACCACTACATTCAAAAGATTTTTGATCTTTATGTAAGCATCCAAAATCCAAGCTTCTGGAAACTGGCATCCTTGGGGCAGAGCAGTTATCTCACCGAAGTCTTCTGCCACATGCCATTTGGTTACTGACCCACTTCTGCATGTTGATCACTCAGAGCTGACTAATTTTGTTCTGCCCTTGGATAAATCCTGTTGCTCAGGAGCGTCTTGGGGATGACTAAGGAGATAATTTACATCTGTTTTGGTGTCCAAGTTATAGAGGACAGTCTTAGTTTCCCAGTATGGACAACAGACAGCTGATAAATTTCTATTGCAATAGATAGGTGGACAGAATTGAAAGGGAATAAGCTTTGCTATCGCTTGCTGAAGTCTCTTAAATGGTTCATAACAAGGCATGCTGTAGCTGCCTAAAATGTTCTGAAAAATTACAACTTCTAGCCACCAGGTTAAACTAACTGCATTCCACAATATTGTTTTGTTCGTGTGGAATCTCCTCAAGTCACTTGTTACGAAGTATGAGCACATAGAGATCTCTGAATGAGATAAATGGCGGTCATACTTGCAGTCATACTTGTGGTATTAGCGGAGAGCTTGTTTTTATTCCCTTGATAACTGCTTTCCCTGCTGTTTTTTGTTTTCAGGTTAGTATTGCTTGCCCAGAAAGGATGGAGCCGATCACGAAGGTTTCTCACATTCCGCCAAGTCGATGGGCTTTAGTGTGTAGTTTATGCAAACTGAAAACCGGTGCTTGCATTCAGGTATGTACTTGTCTTCCTGTGACTCTTGTGTCTGTGAGGTGGGAAATTTAAGGTCTTTGAATTTTCTTCAGTGAAGACAACTGTTGGATAGCTCCCTATCCATACCATTGTGGCTGCTAACAAATTAGTTCCCTAGGCACTCCAGCGTAGAGAGTGAGAAGTTTCTATCAATTGCCTTCCTTTGAATGAGGTTGAGATGCATTAAGTACTGTTAGTATGTGGATCAGAAATTGATCTTTTCACCGAATGCCATTCACAGATGAAAAAATAACAAATCACACGATTCTGACTTAGAAATATCAGCTGATTTCTTCAGGGCACTTAAATTTGGTTTTGTAGGCACGAAGTTTCACATAATCATGTTTTTTTCCTAGTTTGTTACCACCCCTAGTGACTTTTTTCTTTTATGTCTTTCATTTGTAGTGTTCGGTGAAAAGCTGCATCACTGCCTTTCATGTCACCTGTGCCTTTGAGCATAGCTTAGAGATGAAGACTATCCTGGATGATGGGGATGAGGTCAAATTCAAGTCATACTGTCTAAAGCACAGCAAGAACAAACAGAATTCGCTGCCTGATGTTGATGAACACCCCAAAAGCATATCAGATCAGAAGCAAACAGAGAGTGAGAAAACCAGTTTGCGAGCCCAGAAACTCCGAGAGCTGGAAGAAGAGTTTTACTCACTGGTTAAAGTGGAGGATGTTGCAGCAGAACTGGGCCTCCCTAAACTTGCTGTAGACTTCATCTACAATTACTGGAAACTAAAGCGGAAAAGTAACTTTAACAAACCTTTGTTTCCTCCCAAGGAGGATGAAGAAAATGGCTTGGTGCAGCCAAAAGAAGATAGCATTCATACTCGCATGAGGATGTTCATGCATTTGAGGCAGGACCTAGAGAGGGTAAGAGTTTTAACTGATAGAAACGATGTGCAGGTGAGCAGCAGCTCTGTCCGGACAAAAGTGGGGATGGGAGAAGCACAGGGAGATGATTTATGAAATAATAATAATAAAAGGTAAGGCCTTGAACTCCGTTCTGGCGGTATGCTGCACGTTGCAGAGACTTTCAGGATCTGTTCCTTTTCAGTTCAGTGAGAGATCCACTGTGAACACCATGCTTCCTGCCTTTCTTAGAGGTTTCTCCCTTTATATGATGTAACACATCTGTTTCGGTGCACAATGGATGTACTTGAGCATTGACTCTTTGATTTCAATGTAAATTGAATTTGCCTAGGTAAAGCACCAAGTATTCTTTGGTGAGTGTGATTTAACATTTTTAGGATTCTACAAAAACTTGAAACAGACCTTCTCACCCTCATAGTTAGACAGCAATTAGGTGAAGTCCTGGGTTAACTACTACAGAGGCTTTTTGGTTCCACACACAAAGAAGGATGCTGGCTTATGCTCAGACAGCTTCCCGTGACACCTGATTCAGGCCCCTTACTCACCTCCCTTCTTTGGCAGCGTGCTGTTGTCAGCTAGCCCTAGGTAAGGGAAGGCTGAATCACATCTCATGCTCTTAAACTGGACACTTTCCCTGCACGTAGCTGCCCAGGGTGCTGCAGTTGGTTAGCTGTTGGAAGACAACCCACCTGGCCTAGCACTGCCTGTGGCTTTGCTGAGTAGAGTGAAAAGGAAATGATCTTTTTACCAGTATCCAGCTTGGCTCTTTACCAGATTATCAGCTAGCCAGCATTTGGAAAAGTTGGAGTTCTTGAGCAAAATCCAGAGCAGGAATTTGGTCCCTACCTAAATATGTTATGTATGTATGAAATATACATACATAACATGCTTTGAATGGAAGGTTTTCTTTTTTGTTTGCTTTCTCAAGAAAGCATTTCAAGCTTTTCCTTTTTGTTCGAAGAGTGGTTGGTTTACATCTGACTGTGTTGAAATGGATGTGCTTACTTTGAGTGGAGGGGCTTGGTAGTTTGAAATATCTATCTCAAAGTTTCTGAATTTCCCACACCATAAGATTTCCAACTCAGATATGTCTTGGGGTGAAAATTAATTTGGGAATCTTGGAATTTCCTTTCTGGGGAGAGAGGCTTCAGTTTCTGAACAGCTCAAGTTAAGTGCTGGGGGGAAGTACACGTGGCAAATATCTTTCAGGCAGGCCCTGTGCTGTTTCTGTGTTCTGCAGGCTCTTTCAGGTCTGTATCACAACCCTCTTCACCTCTTCCTGTTTTCGTTACGCTAGGTGGAAATATTGCTATTAATTCAAACAGTGGAAGCAGAAATATGTGGAACTGCAATGGAGTCTGAAAATAAACTGCTGAATGAGTCAACAAAAATGTGTAAAACGCACAAGAAGCAGTGTTCTTTTAGGGGTGATTTACGTGTTAATTCTAGTCCAAACATGACAGCTCTATTGAGTAGCTTTGCTAAAAGTATTACTTTCTAATGTAGCAAAAATCCTGGGAGAAACGAACGAATTTAGCTGTTAAAAATCATTCTGTGAAACATTTTGCAAGGAAATTCTGGGAGAACTGAGTATTGACTGCAGTGAGATCCCCAGCATGGTTGTGTGGTGGAAGTAGGCTATCAAACAAGCAATCTGTACAGATCACGTGCTTTTCCTTTGACTGGAATTTTGTGTTCCCTTTCTGTTCTTATAGATGAAAATACATTCTGCTGTCTCATGAAACGTATTCAAGGCATTCAGTAAACTGGCAATTAAAAAAAAGGCAGGATTTGTTTTATAGTCATAGTTACATATGTTCAGTAACATTTTTGAGGTGTTTGCCAAGGGATTTTGCTCACAGTGTTTCTGTAATTCTGTTGTTGATACAATATTTTTCCTAAGTCGGGATTTGTTTGTAATTTTATACTGTCTCCTCTTACTTCTCTGTAGGTAAGAAATCTCTGCTACATGGTAAGCAGGAGAGAGAAACTGAAGCTGTCTCACAGTAAAGTACATGAACAGGTCTTCAATTTGCAAGTTCAGCTCATTAATCAGGAAATTGCTGCAGGTAATCATATGAATGTAAAATGTTTATAAATAATAACAAACTGAAAAAAAAAAGTTCCCATTAGATTTCTGCTTGGTGTTTTAATGTTTGACAGCTGCCTTTAAAAACTTTCTTCAGATATGCCATTAATTAATTTAGCAACATCCACAAACACTGATCTTTCAAAATCTTGAGTTGGATCTTTTCTTATTCCATAGATGCTCCTGCCATATGCCTATTAGTTTCCAATTACTGTGGCACCCAGGGAGCAGAAACAAACCAATGGAGATCTCTCTGTTTTTGCTTCTTTGGGACGCTGCTTCGTGGTACTGTTTGCCCACAGCAAGCTCTGCTCTCCAACTGAGAAGAGTGACTGATAGGAATTGCTGTTTGCACATTGCCTTGAGGACTTGATGAACATCACAGAGGGGCATTTCTTAGCTTGTGATCTGCAGTTACTAAATTTCCTTCGAAAAGAGTTTAAGCACTCTTGTTTCTAACAGTGAATAGTAACTGCTTTGTACCAGAACAAACCCTGCCCTTAATTTTGATTAAATCTGTGTCCTGAATTGAGGAACACAATATTGGGTGGTCCTGTACAGAGCCAGGAGCTGGGCCCAATGATCATTATGGGTCCCTTCCAACTTGGGATATTTTATGATTTGGAAAGAGGAAGAGTATATATTACAGTGCAATTACTTTTTCTTTTTTTTTTAAATAGGAAGGTAATTGCTTCTGCAGCGTGAAATAGAAATCTTGATGTTTGTTCAAGATACTTATTGTGTTTTCCATAACCAACTTAGAGCGAAACCTTTGTGTTTTTTTCTCTACCCCTGAACCATGGATAAGTTTCGTTAGTACTGACAGGTTTTTGTTTGTTTTTTTTAACTGTTTCAGATGAGACTAGGACACACCCTCACTCAGAGGGTGGTGATGCACTGGAACAGGTTGCCCAAGGAGGTTGTGGATGCCACATCCCTGGAGGCATTCAAGGCCAGGCTGGATGTGGCTCTGGGCAGCCTGGTCTAGTGGTTGGCAAGCCTGCACATAGCAGGGGGGTTGAAACTGGATGGTCATTGTGGTCCTTTTCAACCCAGGCCATTCTACGATACTTGGCGGAAGCAGCAGTACTCTGAAGCACTTTGGTTTTGTGTAACGAGATTTTATTAGAAATGTCTACTAAGACAAAGCCAAGTGCTTTTTAAAGCTTGTTAGAATGTTTTGATAGCTATTTTGCAATGGTGATGTGAGCATATTATATCACAGTGACTAATATATTGGAGTGAAAAGAGTTTTAAAGCAGAGAATTTTATAAAACAAAGCAGAGAACTGAACTAAGTCCAAAGTGCAACTCAGTTTGAAGCATTGTTTTTTCTCTATCCAAAGCTGGATGTGGACTTTTTATAGTACTGTTGGAACTACTTCAGTCATGTCTCAAAACTGCTTCAGTTCACTGGCTTAAAGCCCCATAAAAGAGCACGTTATTGTTTTTTAATCAAAATTCTAAAATGCATACCTAAATTCTGAACTGGTAAGTGATACGGAGCTGTTTTCAGTAGCCTGACTTCTCTTTAACGTCCTAACATAATTTCACAGTAATCGTTTGCAAATGCTTCTTGTTGAACGACCTTCTCATAGACTGTAAAACCCTTCAGGTAAAGAAGCGATTACCTCTTTTTTAAAAGTCTTCTCATCTTCCGCTCCCTCGTCTTTCTCGCACACAGGCCATACCCTGACAAGTGCACTAGAGAACACACTGTTCTACCCACCTCCCAGGATCACCCTGAAGTTAAAAATGCCCAAATCAGCGCTAGGAGATTGCAGAAATAACTCACTGAAGCCTGGCAACAGACCGCTCTCTCCTGACAACAACAGCACTGTTTACAGCAAAAGGAGCGTGCCGATGTCAAAGGAACCATTTGAAATCAAAGCCAAATCTTACTCCAGGTATCAGCATGACACCAGAAGTAATGGGTTGCTTGTGACGGGAGGGATCGGCAAGCCTCGTGGCGAGGCGAAGGACTCCGGTCTTGTGCAGGTGCCGGAGTTCCACCGGGGCCAGCCATCAGGGAAGCCCCTGGCACTGCAGGCTGCTCTGCACGGACAGTCCTCCATTGGGAATGGGCGGCTGCAGCAGGATGGCTCGCGGTTGGTGGCCAAGTCCAATGGCCTGATGGGCAGGACTGGCGACGTGAGCCAGAGGGACAGCTCCAGCCAGACGCCCTTTGAACAGGAGTCTGTGCTGACTGCTCATTTGGCCAGCCAGAGTGGTTTTAGAAAATCCACCATCGAACACTTTAGCCGGTCCTTTAAGGAGGCCACTAACAGTCTGGTGAGGACAACGGAAGATTTGCGGTGCTGTGAGAAGCCAACGAGAAGGCTCGCAGCAAAAGAACGCTTGTGGAGCAAGCAGACGCTCGAAGGGGCTCCGTACCAGGACAATGACGGGTACTGTCCCGACTTGGAGCTGAGTGACTCTGAAGCAGAAAGCGATGAAAATAAAGAGCAAATGAGGTTAAGACGAAGTAGCTCGGAGAGAGAAAGCCCAAGTAAGGACTTTGGAAGAGAGTGTCACAATAGGAACAAAAAGAATATGATTTCTCACGGTTCGGTACAAAGGTGATTAGAAGCCCCCACGGGGTAACTCAGCCTTTGTGTATTCCGGTGTACCAGTGCAAAGCTCAGCATCCACAGGTTCCAGAAAACAGCACAGGAGCTACGTTAGGAAGAACTGAAGCAGGAGATGGGAAAGGGAGAGAAATCAGAGTAGTTTTGTTCAACTGTGAATTGGCTTGCAGCCTTTGCAAGGTTAACCGAGCTATTGCAAAGTCGTGAAGAAATTGATGGGTTCTGTTAGAGTTGAACATCTGGGAAAGCATGAAGTGGTTGATCCTTGCGTAAATTCAGGAAACTGCTTCCTCCTTGCCACCACGTGTGCGAGGCCAGATGTCCACCTCATGTCAGTCTTGTGGTGGATAGGCATTAGGAGAAGTCCTTGCATTGCTCTGGCATGTTGCAAGGAACCGCGAATGGAGACACTGAAACCGCATTCTTATAGCACCTGCAGCGAGGCTCTGATCCAGCAAGGCACTTTAGGTACGTGTTAGAGTTACTCCTGTGCTGAGCCCCGCTGGTTTCTCCCAGAACTCAGTTCTTGGCTCCCCAGGCACGTACCGGCATGCTCTGCTGGATCAGGCCCAAGCGACTACTAAGTGGTGGTCCCCTGCCGTCATGCGGGAGGGCTCCAGCCGCAGGGGTGTCTGCAGGCTCCTTGTGGAGGTGGGAGCAGGTGTCGCTGGAGCTGCCAAACTTACTGACCTCTGGGTGTGCCCTTGCTCCCTGCTCCTGCTGAGGGTTGTGTTTCTCTTCACAATAATTTGCTTATTTTGTAAATATACAACTTGTAGTACTTAAGTTTTTTTAATCCCTGTACATAGTTGCTTGTTGTGGGATGCACTTGTAAATATTTTACCCAGCTAACAAGTACAGATGGCTAATTTTGTGGATAGTGTTTACAAAAGTAGATGTACTACTTCAAAGAAAAATGCTATTTGACACTTACATTTAGGCAATCACCGGTGATGCCAGGTTCCTCTTGAAATTGAGATTTCACGTCCGGAGGTATTTGTACCTGGTGTTTTTAAAATAAGCTGAATTAGAAATCATTTTGTCCGAACTTTTTACGTAGGTGCAAATTTTCAACCCTAGCTGCCTAAATGTGGGCTTAAGAGCCCTGCTTCTGGCATCTAGGACTGTAAAATTTTAGCCAGTCATCATCTGGAGTATGTTTTTTTATTGCTGAAAATTTATTGGTTCCATTAAGCTGCTTTTCAACCTCTGGATCAGTTGCTGTTTCCCAAACTAAAGCTTTTTGCATGTGCTTTAAAGCCAGTTGTTAACTGGTGTTCAAATTTCAACCAGCGTGGAGGAAGCGAGAAACAAGGGGAAACCCTTTCTGGTTTGTTTATGTGATCCGGGATTTTTTGTTTGAATAGAGACAAATTTCTTCTTTTCCAGGCAAAGTTACTGCGCTGTTCTCAGCCGTGCTGCACGTTCAGCCATCCGCAGCACCCTCTCTCCCTAGAGGGCTCATTCTGTCTAGGAAGGTTCACGCGCCACGTAAAGATGACTATGCAGAACCCAAACAACAGCTTGCTTTCCTTCATCATCTTAATTTATTGCTTTTAGTTTAGGAAATTACAGCAACATTTTTAGATTGGGTTTAACCTTTGAAATCTCTCTACTTGCAATAGGACTAGCAGGTCAGGGCTGGAGGGCTTTTCTGTAGTGAAATAATAATAAAGAAAATACAACCCAGTATAGTTGGCAATTCTAATCTATTTGCTTCACGCATCTTATTTTTTTCTTCCCCCCCCCCCTTCTTGATTTTATGTATATTTGTGTAATTTGCCTTTCTAGAGCTGTATCTTCAAAATGATTTCTTTTGGTGTAAATATACGGTAGCATTTTAGGTTTCTACATATTTTATTTTAACGGGAAATGCTTTGTGTTCTAAGCCATGGGCCGTTCAGAATAAGGAAACAGATGTTTGTTCATTTGTGTTCCGGTTCTGATTCTCTTAAGTTCTCCTTCGATATTTATTAGCAATCCTCTTCCTGGTCACGAAATTGCACGGAGCTTGCACTGGGAGCAAAGCGTTCGTGTCATTTTGTGGCCATAAGCGTGTGGAGGAGGGGAGGAAAATGGTGCTTCAGCAAAACTCAATGTTTCTGCTCTTCTGGGGTTATTCATTCCGGGGCAACGGTTTTGCTAATTTCTACGTGATTTTAATAGATATATGAAGGAGCCCTTGGTTGTGTAGTTCTCAAGTATGGTTCCCAAAGCGCATTTGCTAGTTTTTATTGTGTGTTCAGTGGCTAACTGTTTGAAGTATTACCTCTTAACCTTATTTGTCGATTTTATTTTTTTTGTGTGTGTGTTTTTGCATTTTGTTTTATATATATAAATATATATATATATATTCAATTTTCCAAGATGGACTCGGTCTTTTTCAGATGTCCCCTTTTTACAAGTACTTTTTCATTAAATTATGAAACTGCTAACAGTATTTTCATTTGTTGTGATTTATTGAGGGCTTCACTCTCCGTGTCCATAGGTTATTAAACTCATCGGTCCAACAGCAGCTCCGCGTCCATCAAGAGTAAATCATTTCCACTGAGCTAGCAACACTTTAACAAGCCGAAACGTGAAGGAAAACCTTTTCCCTTCAGCCTGCCCCCCAAAAAAGTCACTGAGCGCTGATGTGCTGTGTTTAGCAAATAGTCCATGCCTGGCTTTGGTTTCTGCCTAGCCCAGCAAATGCGACAGACCGTTTGCTGCGCTGGTCTGTCTGTTCGTGTTTTAGTACGTCTGCTTCTCTTGATTGTACAAATTAAGTTATAGAGGGGGATCTGAGGCCTGGCTGCCTGCCTCATCCCGCTTCTCCTACACTCTCACACGTGCACAAATAACTGGCTGGTGCTGTACAAGGAACTGATTGGCATGAGCCCATTCCCAGGCTGCTGCTGTATGTGGGTTTTGCTTGATGTTCTGCTGTAGTTCCCCCTGCTCACACAGGCCAGTGCTATGCTGTACCATGCTGCTTGACCAAAGCTGCTGATGCTCCAGGGTGGGGGAGAAGGCAGGAAAGGAGGCAGCAAAGGCAAGGAGCAGGTGGAGCTGTGCAACCCTGAAAGCATCCTTCTGCCCTGGAGGGACAGAGACTTGCTTTGTGTGTGCCTGAGGCCATGGTGAAGTGAGACAGAGCAGAGCGGTGAACTTGTGTGCAGTTGGACGTACTAACAGGAGTGGAGCTGGAGTGGGACAGGTGGAACAGGGCAGTGAGTTCCATGGCTGGGAAGAAAGCCCAAGGGAAGAAGGAAAAGGGGAGTGAAGGTGCATACAGAGGAGAGGGAAAGAACAGCAGTAGAAAAGCCATGAGTGATAGACTGACAGCTGATTTTTAGGACCAGGATTTCTTCCCTGAAGGTGGGCTTGCTGGTTCCAGCAAGGAGCTGCCTTTTAGTGGATTTTTGACTGGTGGCCTTGCATCTCTTTGAAAGTACAGTCCGGTTGTGCCTGGGATGTGAGAAGGACAGACAAAGAAGGACATGGGTATTGCCATTTGTTTCCTTTGGAAACAGCTGCTGCTGGTTTGCAGTCATTAGAAATGAGAGTTCCAACAGCCATGGCAGTCTGGTTACTTGTTGATGGTAACTTGGGCCAAACTCTCCCAAATGCAAGCAGGGCCTTCATGGTGATTCCCAGCATCACTATCTCAGGAGTTATGTCTTTGCCTAAAGAGAAAACACTTTTCAACTGTAACTGGTGCTTTGGCTCTGCCATTACATGCATCCTTTGTATAACGTTCTCTTTGCATCATGAATCCCAAACCATACAAGGAGAAGTGGCAAATGCTTGACTATTAAAAACAACCTTTAAAGTTCACGCTTGGTTTTGATGTCATATCTCACTGCTACCATGGGTGATGCCCAGGCATGCAGGGTGTATGGCAGAGATGGCAGAGCAAGAAGTGTGTGCAGTGACTGAATTACTAAATGTGCCTCTGTGAACTGAGATAACATGACAAGCCAGTCATCACGATCGTGTGAACTCAGATGATCCTAGTACCTATGATGGGTTTAGCACTGCAAGGAATTGACACATCTATTGGGAAAACACTCATTTGATGTGAATTAATGAGTAAGAGAAAGCTCCTTGCACAATCTGGGAGCTAGGCATGCAAGGGAAAAGTACTGGCAAAGGGCAGAGATGAGAAACAATGGAGTGCCTTAGCACTGCTGCTTTAGGGATAAGTGAAGGCTTGCAGGGTCCTGGGTTCTGGTTCTGCTTCTTAATCTTCCTTTATGCCAGCATAATGGCACAGCAGGCCTTGGCACCGTCTGGGGTGCAATTCTGCAGCATTGCCCACTTGTCTGGGCCATCCCCAACAGGCTGGACAGGGCTCTGAGCACCCTGATGTAGCTGTAGGTGTCCCTGTTCATTGCAGGGAGTTCGACTTGATGACCTTTAGAGGTCCCTTCCAACTCAAAGGATTTCTATGGTTCTATCCTGGGATAACTGCACCTGAACTCCACTCCACTCCTGCAAGTGGACTCTTCTCCAGTGATGGGACAGAACTAGATTGCTGTGACAGCAAGCACAGTTTCTTGAAGCAAAACTATTTTTTTTCCTCTAACAATTACATAGCAGTTGGGGAGTTGTTTTCAAATAGCAGATGTGCATGCATGTGTTTCTAAAGATAATCCCTCTGCATGTAGCTTGGGTGAATTTATATTGCTGTGTAAGGAGAAGCGGCCTCAGGTATTTGCCCATTAGTTTCTCTGCCTCTATGAGTAAAGCTTCCAGATAATCTCCTTCTCCAGCAGGCTTCTCATGGCAGGGGCTGTGTCCTAGATCCACCTTGCCCTGCCTTTCTGCCTTTTGTTTGGGATTGTTGTTCTCCCTGAGCCCTGAAGCTGGTATCTGTTTTGGCTGGGCTGCCTTATCTGGGCCATTGTTCTAAATCTGCTAGGCTTGCTAATGACACCTTTATGGCTTCTTTTTACCCTGCCATCCTCAAGACATTTTTCCAGTCTCTTGTTTTCCCCCAGGTGCTGCCCCACCTGCCCTCATCGTGGAGATGAGCACTGGGCACTGCGACAGGCATTCCTTTACAGGGTGCCCTAATGGCTCCAGAGGCGTTCTGCCAGCCAGACTGGTGGGCCCGTGACCTGAGGAGGAATTCCAAACCTAATGCAAACAGCAATGCATAAAAGATGTCTTCAGGAAACTTCCTGGTCGTCCAAAAGCCTTTGAGCTTGTGACCAACATCAAGACGCCACTCCTCCTATTTGCTGAGGCCTCAGTAACCACAGGGAGCCCGCTGGGGATGGCACTTAGGAAAAGAGAATGTGTTGTGTGCCATTTGGGAAAATGGTGTGGCTCTAGAAATGCAGGTCCTCGTGGGGGGATGAGATAGCTGAGGGGAGAAATCATTCAGCCATCTTGCTCCCAAGGTCACCACTGCCACCTGGACAGCTGGGTCTGGGCGCATTCCTCCATGGCTCCACCTCTTATCTCCTGGGGTGGTGCTGCCCGGCATCACTGATATGTTGGGCTCCATTTGCATCTGGCTGGATAGGGCCAGACGACAGCTTCACTCCTCCAGCTGATGGCTCAGCATTGTTCTGCTATCTCTGAAAGGGCACAAGCTTACCTTCTGTCCCGTAGTTTCCCCCGGCCAAAATAAGGCCAAAGGCAGAGAACTGGATAGGCCAGGTGATGTGGAATAACTGTGAGCAAGTCATCGTTTACATGGATCACAGGCAGCTAATCCGGAAAACAGACTTCTCTCGAATTGTCTGATTGAATGCACTGAATTAAGCTCAGAGCAGTTGTCCCAAACCTGCAGTTAATTTGAGGTTTGCTTCTGATTTGGGCCTGAAGAAGGGCTTGTGTGCCTGAGAGCTGTGAACACTGAGGGCACTGTTACTTGATACTGCCTCCATTGTGGCCGTAATTCTGCAGCTGCCACAGGACATATCAATGATCTTTCTTTTTCCCAAGGCAAGCAAAATGCAAATCCAGGCCACATGGGGTACAAAGAGCAGGAAAGCAAGGCATTAGGAAACATTTCTTGGCCATGCTCCACTGGAAGAATGCTCACCCTTTCTGAGGCGCCCTGTTCCCCGCTGGAGGAGCGGAGGGCTTGGGAGGCCCGGCCAGACACTCAAGCTTTGTGAGGCGGCCTGGGATGGCAGGAACTAGTGCTAGCAGGTGCTGTGCTGACATAGGAGCTGGGAGGCACGTGTGGCGGTGTGAGGGGTGTTTGAGAAACCATCTGCAGTGGGAGGGGCCACACCATGTGTTTGGTTATAGCACTCCATTCTGAGGTGTGCGATGCTTTTTCTTGGGTCTGTGCCCAGTACGCAAGAAGTGATGCTCAAAGAAGCCTGCCCAATACATCTTAATAAGTAAAGGGTACCTTTGATAGCACTGTGACACAAATTGGTCTTTTAAGGCTAAATGCTTTGATACAACTTCATGGTAACTTGGTGCAATCCTTTATAGAAAAGAATCCGCCCATTTAGGACCCCTAATCCACTCTGCGTTCGGTTCCTTGACAGCATGCTAGCAACGTGTGTTAGACTTGAGGTACCGTATAAAATAATCAGCGGGCACAAGTTTGCTGCTTACCAGCCTTGTGCTGCCTGCTCTCAAGGAGATGTTTGCAAAGCAGGTAAATGCTGAGCTTTGGCAAGTATTCAAATCATGTGAGCACTTACAGACATGGCTGTGATCACCCAGAGCAGTACATGCCTGTGACCTCTCAGCATGCTTACCTACCTGCTGCTTGCTGACAGATGAAAGCTTGATCCAGGCAGGAAAGCTCATTCCATGAATGGTGTTTGGCTGAAAACAGACGCATGGCAGTGTCCACTTTCTCATCTTGTTTTCCCCAGCTATATACTGAGAAAAGTAAAGAAAGAAAAGACAGAGATGGCTCTAAAAATGAAGAAACAGCAGGGTTGGGCTCATGAAAAAGAAGGAAGAACTGCAGTCTCTCAGAAACACGCATATGCAAGAACTGCTTTCTTTTTACAAGCCATTAAGTTGTCCACCACCCCTTCTTGTTGGGTGGGGCTACGTTTTCCCCTTGTGGGATCTCTCATGGCTTGTGCTATAAGTGGCTGTGATAATGCACCACTCCCATACAGTTGGAGTGCAGTGAGTGCAAGGAGCCCTACCAGACGCAGGAACAGGCGGGCCCACCAAGCACCTCTGAGCCACCAGCTGGTGGGAGGCCACAGGGATGCTGTGTGCCCCTTAGCACTCATTGTGTGGTAAACATTGTGGTTGCAGTGCAGCAGTGGGAAGTGGCCAGCTCCTTTGGCATCTCTCTTCCCTCCCCTGGTAAACCTGAGGCCAAGTCACTCTTCATGAAGTCACTCATGAGTGAATGAACCCACAAATTCCTCTGTTTTGTCTTTCAGCAAGCCTGGGTTAGCCATTACAGAAAAGTCAAAGGAGGAGCACTATGCTACATAACTAGAGGTCTAAGTTCAAAACATTTGACACTTGGCAGAAGGGAGAGTTGGTGTTGTAACCTGGAGCGCACATCAGCTGTTAATTTTCACCCAAGGCGTGTGTCAATACACAGCTTGTTTTGATGCTCCCTAACCACACTGGTAAAGGCCGAGGTCAGTGAGGAGCAGAGGGGCTCGCTGGTGGGGGAGGGCTATGAGCATCTTCTGCTGGCAAAGGCAGTGATTGGCCGTGCATCCAATGGCCTCACTGTGTGCAAGAGCACCTAGAGAGCAGCACACGTGGCTGAGCTTTGTGAAAAGCGACAGCTGAATTTCAACTTACCTCTGTACTTGGTACTCGTGAGGCTGCACCTTGAGTACTGTGTTCAGTTTTGGGCCCTTCGCTACAAGAAAGACATTGAGACCCTGGAGCGTGTCCAGAGAAGGGCAATGAAGCTGCGAGGAGTCTGGAGCACAAATCTTACGGGCTGAGGGAGCTGGGATTGTTCAGTCTGGAGAAGAGGAGGCTCAGGGGAGACCTTATCACTCTCTACAACTACCTGAAGGGAGGTTGTGATGAGATGGGGGTTGGCCTCTTCAACTAGGTAACAGCAATAGGATGAGAGGGAATGATGGCCTCAGACTGTGCTAGGGGAGGTTCAGGTTGGATAATGAGAAAAGTTTCTTCTCACAAAGAGCAGTGAGGCAGTGGCACAGGCTGCCCAGGGAGGTGGTGCAGTCACCGTCCCAGCAGGTGTTCAAGAACCGTGTGGATGTGGCACTGAGGGACGTGGTCAGTGGGCATGGGCCGGTGGTTTGACTAAATGATCTCAGAAGTCTTTTCCAACCTTTATGATTCTATGATTAAATTCTCAATGAATTTTTGTCATGATTTCATTTTTTTTTTTAAACTTTCCTTCTGAAATGCACAAGACCCAGAGCTACTGTGGCACTTTTTTTTTGCTGGATGTTTGTTTTCTGTGCTGGCAGTCAGTAATAACTTGCCTCAGGTCTGAGATGGAATCCCGCTGTGCATTGCATGGCAGGACAGTGAGGGCAGAAAGAGAACACTGGATGCTAAGCATAAGCTCTGGTAGTGTTATGCAAGCATGTAAAATAAAAAGACTAACTTCTTAGTGGCACCCAGCACTGCTGGGAGGAACGAGGTGGGAGCACTGTGAGTGAAGCCGCACCGTTCTGAGCGCAGACCCGGCTCAGGGGCACGAGGGCCCAGCTGCCCGCCGCGGGACTCAGTGGCTCCGGAAGAAGCACCGCAACTGCGTGACCCTGCGCTGTGCCGCCGGCGGCCCTCTGCCCAGCCCGCCTCGCAGTAGCCCGGGGAGGGCCGCGGGCCAGGCCCGGCCCCACGCCGCTGCCCCTCGGCCCCGGGCTAGCGTGGCCGCCTCCCCCGCCTCCCGCCGTATAAGAGCGGCGGCGTCGGGCCGGGCGCGGCGGTGCGGGCGGGCAGCAGGTAGGCGCGCTTACCGCTGGGATCGTCTCTTTCTTTCAGGTACGACTTGCAACGCCCGGCGGGAGCGGCAGCGCCGAGGGAGGCGCGGCGGAGCGGCCGGGGAGGGCCGGGCATGGGCACGGGCCTGGGCCTGGGCCGAGCGGTGCCCGTGCTGGCCGTGACGGCTTCGCGGTGGGGAACCGCGTGTGCCCGGCTGCGCTGCGCTCCCGCTGCCTGCAGCTGTGTATAGCTGTGCTTTCCCCTCAGGCATGTCGTCCGTTAAGATCGAGTGCATCGGGAGTGACCGCTACAGGCTCGGGGAGTCCCCGGTGTGGGACGCGAAGGAGAACTCGCTGCTGTGCGTGGACATCACGGGCAGGAAGGTGTGCCGCTGGGACGCGGCCAGCGGGCAGGTGCAGGCTGTGTCCGTGGGTAAGGAGCTGCTGTGGTGCTTGGTGATGCTCAATAGTTGGTTGTGCTCAATAGTTTAGGGCTTTATTCCAGAAAAGAAGAGGTGTGCTAGTGCTAATAAACAGCTGTACGTTAACTTCTAGAAGTGATAATGTAAATTTCTATGGTCTGTCTCAGGGCAGCTCCTAACATAGTTTAACTTGGGTTTTAGTGCTGTCTCATGCTCAGTAACTCATGGTGAAAGTCACTTGATTTGCCCACCCATCACCTACAGTGCATTGATCTGGACTTTCTGCCCCTAAAATCAGCGTAGCTACCAGTTTCAAGATGAGAGGAGGAGTGATGCTGATTTGGAAGCATTGTTTCCCAAACTCCCTTCCCCTGACCTGGCTGGAGCAGTGCCACTGCCCACCCTCAGCATCCCTGGCTTGAGCCACATGAGTGGTGTGATTGTAGAATCATAGAGCTGTTGGAGTTGGAAGGGACCCTTAAAGGTCGCCTGGTCTAACCCCCCTTCAATGAACAGGGACACCTACAGGTACATCAGATTGCTCAGAGCTCTATCCAGCCTGACCCTGAATGGATGGGGCATCCACTTCTCTGGACAACCTGTTCAAGTGCCTCACCACCCTTATTGTAAAACAACTTCTTCCTTATACCCAATCCAAATCTCTTTTAATTTGAAACCATTTCCCCTTGTCCCATCACAACAGACCCTGCTAAAGAGTCCGTCCCCTTCTTTCTTATAGTCCCCATTTAGATACAGAAAGGCTGCTCTCAGGTCTGATCAGCCTCTGCAAACGTAGGAGGGGTAGAAGCTAAAATAGCTGCTCTGCAGGTTGTTTGTTTTTTTTTTTAACTTCCTTTCATTTCGTCTGCTTAGTAGTAAAATAGTCATAATGAATAGCTGTGCCTTTGAGAATACCACGATTTATAGGCAGAAAAAAAAGAACACTTGGAGAGTGCCACGTAGTTAAAATGATGGGTTGATATCTGAAGTAGAAAACGAGAAATGATGCATTACTGAAGCTCACAGAGAATTACGGTAGCCCTGTGGTTAGCAACAGCTTCAGATGCCCTTTCCTGCTCATCAGGCAGAACACTGGTATGACCTTATGGCCACCTTCCTGTGCAGCATAGACTGGTGTTGCAAAGAAGGGCACTTCCAATGGATGCTCCTCAGCAAAGCCCTCCAGATGGCTGTGGCCAAGCCAGACATGAGGGCTGGTATGGTCACTTACACTGTGTTTATGTGGAGCAGTATGGTGGCTGCTTCCGTCTTCCTGTCCTGCTGTATCCTTTGTCCTGCGGTGCTTTGTCAGGAAGAAGAAAGGGGCACCCACTTGCCAGCATAGCTGAGCTGGGGCCACCTGCAGCTTCAGCAGTGTGCTCACACATCTGGGTGAGGCAGTTAGCCAACCTGAACCTAGAATGAGTGCTGCTCCCCAGAGTTTTGGGGCTGGTGGCACTGTGACCCTGCAGCTTGGGGAGACGAGGATGCCATATTGATACACTGCTGTCTGTGTTGCATGTGTACATCCTCAGCAGGGCCCAGCAGAGCTCCTGGCAGCCCTGTTTCAGTGCAGTGGGCCATGTGAAAAGATGCATGTGCCCTCTTCGCAAATAGAGGCTGCTGCGCCATGGAGAAAGCAAGGGTCTGGGAAGCACTGGGGTGGCTGGAGCAGTCTGCACCCTAAAGCTCTGCCCTCATGTTGCTCCCCATTCCCCATGCATCAGCACACATGCAGCTGGGCAGTGCCTGCATTGTTTTTCTTGTGTGGTGGTGCTTCTGGTAGGGCTGCAAACCAAAGGGTGCCATGAGCTGGTGGCCAGCAGGGAGCTGCTCCTCTTGGCAGCACTGATGGCTTATGGTGGTTGTAAGCATTAGCAAAACTATATCTCTACAAAGCTATAAATACAGCAAATGTTTTATTTAGAGAGTTGGTGATCAGTCCCATGCATGTTCCTAAGTCTTTTCTGTTAAATCTTATCTCAGATTTTATTGCTCTGTTTAAAGTTGCTCTCCTTTATGTTGCATCTGATTGGAGGCTTTTACAGAGATGTTATCTTCACCCTCACTACTTCTTTTTTTCATTTAACTACTGTGTACTAATCTGCCATTACTGGCACATTCCTCCCTTCCTGTTTCTAGATGCTCCTGTGAGCTCTGTGGCTCTTCGGAAGTCGGGGGATTATGTCATCACGCTGGGAACCAGGTTTGCTGCTTTGAAATGGAAAGAGCAGTCGGTAACCACCATTGCTCAGGTGGACAGAGATAAAGCAAACAACCGATTCAACGATGGGAAAGTAGATCCTGCAGGGAGGTATTTTGCAGGTATGCTGCATCTGGTTCCTTTCTGCTGCTGCTCAGTGCTTGCCCTGCTCCTCCTCTGTGGTTTTACTGTCAGCATGCAGCAGTCATTTGGAGTGTTGGTTTGTAGTCAATACATACATAAAAATATGAACTATATACTTCACATGTATTTTTATATATAGCTTATAGTAAGGATTTTTTTGTCTTCTATTAGAGTTCAGTCCCATTTAGAAATGTATTTGGATTACCTGGCCACCACCTAATCAGGATTCTTTTTGTAAAAAGAGGGCTATTATTCAGGCTCTGCCTAGTTGAAGACACCTTGTCTTCACCCTGTTGGCCTGCTCATTTTGAGTGCTGACAAAGTGCCAATGGAAGTACTGGAGCACAGAGAGGAGAAGGCTCAGGGGTATCTTAACCATGGCTGTAAGAACCTGGTGGGGTGCTGGTAAAGGAGATGGAGCTGGATTCTGCTCAGTGATACTCAGTACAAGAGGTTGTAGACCGGCGTTAATAAAATTGTGTGTAAATCTAAGAGAAGTCTGTTGCTGGTCATCTGTTAGGATGGTCAGGCAGTGGAACAGGTTTCCCACATCAGCTGTGCTGTCTCCATCTGTGGAGATATTCAAGACCAGACCGGCCCTGAGTCCTGAGCAACATGCTCTGAGCAGGGGGGAGACTAGATGGCAGCTGGAGGTACCTTCCTCCCTCAGCCATCTCCTGGTTCTCTGCTGGCTTTAGAAGCACTGCTCTGTGCACCTGCTGTGCAGTTAGGTCTTCAGGTTTACCTTAGCCTGCTTTTCCTCATCCTCCCAAGAACTGCTGTCAGCTGACAACGTAGAGCTACAAAGATGAGATTTGTTTTTGTAAGACAGTTTCTGAGGGAGGTGGAATGTATTTCCTATACTTCTTCAATACAAAATGTTAAGGTATGTTGGAAATTAAGTGTTGCCAACACCCTTCTTTATTTTTGAGTGACTAAGTAAAGCATTTTGCAGAAGTAACACTGCATGTCATTTCTGCCACAGTTCAGCAGTCAAAACAAAGGCTCTGTTTTGTCATCTGCTAGATGCAGGCACTTCTGAAATCTGCCTTTGGTTCTTCCCTGAATTTCTGAAGCCCTTCCACTGCTCCCTTCTCCTACTGGCAGCGTGGGCATCATCACAGTGAGGGGCTGCCACCGAACCCTGTTCATTCCCTCTGAACCTGCTTTCTGCCCTATGGCCCTGCACAGGTACAATGGCTGAAGAGATTCGACCCGCAGTGCTGGAGAGACGCCAGGGCTCCCTGTACACGCTCTGCCCTGACCACTCTGTGGTGAAGCACTTCGATCAGGTGGACATCTCCAATGGGCTGGACTGGTCGCTGGATCACAAAACCTTCTTTTACATTGACAGCTTGTCCTACTCAGTGGATGCCTTTGATTATGACCTCCAAACTGGAAAAATTGGTATGGACTGAGGTGTTTTAAAATAGTCACTTGTGCCTGAAGATCGCGGTGTTAGTTTTCATTCTGGTTATTACCAAGAGGATGAATTATGTTCTGAGCTTCTCATGCACTTCTCCAGAATCCTCCTCAGAACAAAGCGGCAGAAGCCATATTAAAACTCATCTGTGCCCCCATAGGTCTGTATCTCAAACAAACCAGAGGCAGTTGCTAATATAAAATACTTCAATTGCATGAGGGAGTTTGAGTAGTAATCTGGACTCTGTTACTAAACATGATCTGATCTTCCTGCATAAAAAGGGCAGTGTTCCTTGTATGCTTAGATTTCTGTGGCTGCACGAGGCTAGCTTTTCAAAACTGCTGCTAGGCTTCTCTAGATTTTTTTTCACCCTATTTTGTTTTTTAAATCCTAAGCAGACAGACTTTAGCAACAGCTGGAAATCAGTAACTCAAAAGTCTTCTTCCTTCACTTATTTAAAACAAAGCAAAACAAGCCCATAAGGGCTCCTACATGCTTAGGCAAAACAGAAATTTGAGTGACTTGGACTAAGAAATTGCTTTTGAATACACAGACTGCAGGATTTTGCCTTAAAAGAACCCTGTCAATTTGAAATGTTGTTAATTTTAAAACATTTTAAGTCATTTTAGGTGTAGCGTCTTGATGTCTTTACTGTGTTTTTGGTTTATGATTCTTCTTTAGGAAATGGTGTGGTTCTCCCTCCTTCCCCCCGCTTATTTTTCTGTGGGCAATCCGATAATCCCTAGGAGCACAAAGGAAACTCATTAAAAGCATTGCAACATATGAGAAACATTGAAGTTGTCAGAGCATAAAATAAACAATGTTGGAAAGTTGGTTTTAATTTTCTTTAATAACAGTGGATAGAAGTTCAGATAGAACTATTTGTTTTTAAGTTGACAGTGTGCCTTTGAAGTTATTGCTTTTCCTAACTCTCTGTTTATATAAACTCTCAGTTTATGTAGCTGAAGGTCAGTTTTATGTTGTAACACTGATAATTGGCATGTTTCAGCAGTCTGTTTGAAAATCTCCAGTTCTCTGACTGGAAGCAAACCATACTTGAAATAATTCAGTCTGCTTTTAGAATATGTAGTTCATGTTCTGAATATATATGGATATATATTTTATATATATATATATATAATATATATATATATAAAATCATTGATTTATATTCTAAATCATTAATTTATATTCTAAATACAGAGCATGAGTGATACACTGGAAGAGAGCATCTCTTAGTTGTACTTCTACCCTGCAGGCAACCGTAGGGGTATATACAAAATGGAAAAAGAGGAGAGCATTCCTGATGGGATGTGCATTGATACAGAAGGCAAACTCTGGGTAGCTTGCTACGATGGTGGGAGAGTGATTCGCCTTGATCCTGAGACAGGTGAGTCCTTGCAAAGTCTGCATTAAAAAAAAAAGAAAAAAGTGAGTTTTTCTTCTCCCCTCAACACAGAAATGGTACAACTGTTCTTCTTAAGGCTTTTTTAGCAAGCGTCTGTTATTGCCCCCAGAAGTTAGCTTTGTAAATAAGTTTCCTTTGTTCCCAGCCTCTGATGTGTTGGAAAAGATAAAGCTGCAGTGAGGAATTACTGTTACACGTGTGAATTGTTTAAGTTAAAACAGAACATTTGAATAGAACATGAGAATAGTTAGATCAGTTTGAAAGGACCTACAAAGATCATAGAATCATAGATTCATAGAATAGCCTGGGTTGAAAAGGACCACAATGATCATCTAGTTTCAACCCCCCTGCTATGTGCAGGGTCACCAACCACTACACCAGGCTGCCCAGAGCCACATCCAGCCTGGCCTTGAATGCCTCCAGGGATGGGGCATCCACAACCTCCTTGGGCAATCTGTTCCAGTGCGTCACCACCCTGTGTGTGAAAAACTTGCTCCTAACCTAAACCTCCCCTGTCTCAGTTTAAGACCATAGAAGATCATGAAGTCCAACTGCCTGATCGCTTCAGGGCTAACCAAAAGTTAAAGCATATTATTTAGGGCATCATCCAAATGCGTCTCGAATGCTACAGGTGTGGGACTCCAAGCACCTCTCTAGGAATCCCGTTCCTATGTCTGACCACCTAAACGGTAATTTCCTAATGCCCAGTCTGAACCTCCCCTTATGCAGCTTTGTGCTGTTCTGTCCTGCTATCAGTTCCCAGGAGCAAAGCCCGGCATCCCCCTCTGCTTCCCCTACTCAGGGAGCTGCAGGGAGCAGTGAGATGCAGCACCCGGCATTCTTTGTTGAATTTCATGCCATTGCTGATGGCCCAATGCTCTAGTCTTATCTAGATTCCTCTGCAAGGCCAGTTCCACACCTAGTGTGGCATGGCATGTACCTGTTCATCTCATAACTGGGCTACTTCTTCAGAAGGATGCAGTGACGGATGATATCAAAGGCCTTACTAGAATCAAGAAAGATTACATCCACTTCATCCACCAAGCGGGTGACCTTGTGGTATAAAGATAACAAATCGCTAAGACAGGACTTTCCCTTGATGAACTCATGTGGATTATGCCTGATAATAGCTTTGTTCTTTAAATGCCTTTTTATAGCACCCAGAACAATCTCTATAATTTTTCTGGGTACTGAGTTTAGGCTAACAGCTCTGTAGTTTTGTACGTCTTCTTTTATTCCCTTCTTGTAGCTGGGTGTAACAACAGCTAGCTTCCAGTCAGTGGGGATCTCACCAGGTTTCCACAGTCTTTGGTGAACTGTTGAGAGTTGTCCAGCTATAATGTGGTGTCTCCTTCAGCACTCTGGAGTCCACTCCTGTCAGGCCCCATAGACTTCTGAACATTCAAGTGTTACAAATGGTCCCTTACAATTTCAGTGGCCAGAAATGGAAAGTCGGTGCTCCCCAATCACGGTCTTCCAGCTCAGAGGATCAGGCAGCTCCAGATCTGTCATTAATATTATAATATATATTAATATTAAAAACAGGTTAAAAAGGCACTAAATATGACTCTGACTTTTCCTCATCCCTACTTGCTAGGTGACCATCTGCACCAATCCAGTGTTTTCCTTAGGCCTCTTCTCGCTCTTGACATATTTAGAACAGCCTATTTTGTTGTCTGACACCACGCTGGTCAGTATGGCTTGTTGACACAATGGGATTGCCTGCTCTTGGGCTCTTGAAAGGTGGTTGCTAAAAATCAACCAGCTCTCCCGGACCCCTAAACCCTCCAGAGCTGATTCCCAGAGTGCCAACTCTGCTGGCCCTTTTTCTCCTTATACCAAAAATGTTGAACTCATCCAGTTCATTACCACAGCGGCCAAGATGGCCACCTACCATTGCTACCTACCATCAGCCTTCTCAGTTCTCAGCAGCAGGTTCAGTAGGGCACCTTTCCTAGCTGGCTCACTAAGTACTTGTAACAGGAAGTGATCTTCAGCTTTCTTCTGGAATTTTGCAGACTTGCTTGTCATGGCAGTATGATATTTCCAGCTGGTGTCTGGGAAGTTGAAATTTGCTATAAGGATGAGGGCAGTGGATCCAAAGATTTCTCCTAGCTGCCTTTGGAGCAGCTCATCTGTGTTATCACCCTTGGTGGGTGGGCGATAGCTAGGCACCCACAGAGACATCCTTTTGTATCCACCAAAGATTTACCATCCTCTTGCATCCTCTAAATTGAACATCAGTATTCACCTTATTGATAATAAATGATGTGGAAAATTACTAATATGTGGAATATACTAATATGCCATGAAATGGTAGTGGTGATTTAAGCCATTTTTTTTGTCTTGCTTTTTTAACATGGTGGTTTGTTTTGGGCACCCTGCTGAAGTTAATACAAGTTTCACACGACGCTGCTGCCAGCAACATTTTTTTTTTTATTGTTGAACGTTATTTACATGATAAATTTTGCAACTGAAATCTTAAAAAAATATTTAATGAATCCCACAGCATTTTATCATTCCCACAGTCATGTCATGGGTGTGCCCATTGTCTGAGCCTGCCATGTGTTGCTACTCCCATTTCATCTTTGGTGGTCTGCCAGGCATGATTTTGTCTGGGTATAAAGCTCTTGTAAAGCACTTGAGAAAGACTGAACCACACTGTCTGCAAGGGGCCAGGGAGTGAGAATGAGAACTTGTTTTTGACAAATCTCAGACAGCACAGGTTTGCATAATGCAGTGCAGGATCTGCTGTGCTGGTCCTGCTCTAACAGAATTTGTGGGGTTTTATGGGGCTGCAGACTAAGGGATCATCCAAGCCAGCATCCCTTGATGTGAGCCTGTTCTGCAGCATGCTGCAGATCCTGACATGTGTGCACCAAGTAGGCTGCCACCTCTCTTCTGACTCCTCCAGGATCTCTTAACTGAGGTTCAGGTGGCCTTTTCCCTTCTCTTTTCTATTTATACCCATCCAAGGCTCTGCCAACCTGTGGGACTTCTTCCTGTCCTGCAGGACACAACCCCATGAAGACGAAGCTCCAGCTGCGAGATCCCAGCAGCTCTGGGCAACAAAACTCGTTGGTTTGGCATCTTTTCTAAGTGTAGCTTCTGAGGTTCAGGGTGAAGCAGATTTTCAGGTTGAGGCTTCTTTAGCCTAGGTAGCTGCTGCCGTTGGATTCAGGATGTGCTACAGGGAAAGGCTGTGCTGACTGATCCCACTGGCTTTCCAAAGGGCTCAAAAGGGATGTCTAACTTGTGTGTGTGCCAACTCTTGTCTTACCTTCCAGTCACTTAGTGGCCTTTATGAAACCATGGCTTTTAATGGGAAATTAGTTATTTTCCAATTCTTCCTCACTGATAATTTTTTATATCCCTTGATTGTACAGGGTCTCTGAAGGTTTTTCTCATCTACAGATACCAAACATAGAGAAATACTTTTTTCAGGTGGATTTCAGAGCAGCCAGGTGCAGATTTTCTCACATCTCCAGGTAGACATTGCTCATCTCAGAGTTTTGTAAACAGTATCATCCAGGCCGTTCCCTGCTGAGACCACTTTGCAGATGTAATCAGGGTCTCTTCCCTTACCTCATGGGCTCATGCCTCTTCTCTTTTGATGCATGTTTTCACCCTCTTAGTGCCCTTCCCTCTCCTTTTTGCTCAGACTTTGTGTCAGACGGTTTTTTTAGGGTGGCCTCTGGAGTGTTTTACAAGACACCATGTAACCCATATGGCCATGTGATCTCTCCACTTCCAGCTGACTGAGTAACCACTAAGTGCTGCTGGAGCCAGTTGGCAGGATCATTGCCTTGGAACTCATTTTGGTCCTCGTCACTCCCAGGCAACAGACAGGGCTTCTTCTCACCCAATTTTCTATATATTCAGATAAATTTACTTTTCTCAGGGAAAGAAAGGAGGTAACCACATTTGGATATAACCTAAGCACCATTACACTGATTATGATTTATTTTTTTTTAACTTCTATTTTGATTTTTACTTTGATCGCTGTGGGTCAGTGTCAAAGAAGCTTCTTATGCAACATCAGGAATCCTAGAGTCAAACTTCCCTATTTCATACAAGAGGTTCTTTCACCACTGTTAGCTTGCTGTTTTCTTTCATTTATTTTGGAAATGAAAGCAAGACAGTATAACAGTATCCAGCTCTTGTGTGAGGGCAGTTAGCAAAAACAAACCCACACATCCCTCTGAGTCCCAAGTTTTGGATATATGGGTTACATTCATGCTAGCAAGTAAAATGGGTCCCTTAGTCCTGCACCATATTCCATATTGTAGCTTATACTGCACAGCCAGTCTGTCTTCTCATACCAAAACAGAGCCCAAACTATCCCTGGGGAACAGCAACCCCAACCAGGTGTGCCTGAGCCAAAATTGTGGCAGAACTGTACCAATGGCTTAATAAACGTAGAATCACAGAATCCTTTGAGTTGGAAGGGACCTTTAGTGGTCATCTAGTCCAACTGTGGCAATGAACAGGGACACCTACAGCTGCATCTTTCTTTTTCACTGTGCCTGTGCCCTGCTCAGTATTGTGGAACAGGTGAAGCCATTTGGTGTGTGCTTCTGTCAGTTCTTTGCCGTGCTGATACTGCATTGCAGAAGACCAAAGCACAGCTGGTTGGGTGAGGCAAAGGGTTTTAGAGGACATAATAAGTTAGACAAAAGTGCTTTGATAAACACATCCTGGGAAATGTTACCTTACTCTTAAGCTGACCAAAAACTTCTCACAGATGTTCAGCAGACCCAATTTTCCATTTTTTCTTTCTTTTGTAGAGTTCTCAATATCGAGGTTGCTACTCTGCACTGAACAGCATGTTACTGTAAAGGGACCAAGCCTTGTGCACACGTAACTGAAGAGCCAGGGAAATCACATATTTTGTAAGGGATTCATATGCATTTCTAGAAAGTGAAAGTCAGTTGTAAGTAAACAAGACAGGCATGATGGCTACAAGCCATTATGATATTGCCCAGAATTTGGAGGAGTTGTAGAAAAATCTGCTTTGAAGTGTCTCAGCAATCCTCTGGTTAACACCAGAGGCAGTCTGTTTACTTCTGTCATTAGGACGGTAGTTATTTCTTGGCATAATAGATGCATAATATTTATGGTAGCCCTGAGTTTTTTGTAAACTTCAGACGTGTCCCATGATCTCTATTTTATGCAAGCTTTATTTGAAAGGTTATTAAAATTTCAGGAAAATCTTCTAGGAATTAATCTTCCTTAACTTCAGGCAGTGGCGGCCTAGCAAGAGCTGCACGAACTCTGCACGCTCCGGGCTTCCTTTGTAGTTAAAATAGAGAAGTCAGCAGGTCTGGGGCGGGTTTCATGTGACCTGTTTTAGGGAGGAATTGAATCCCATTTCCATTGCCTATATGGCAACCTAGGTGATGAGCTCAGATGTGGATGTCTGTGCTGTGGGTGTTAGCATTTAATTAGAGGACGTGCTCTAATTTGGGATTTGGGTCACGATTCATTTGTGATAACTGAGATTGAAACTTGTCAAATAACACCTGGTCGGCAGCAGCGTGGCTAACAGAAACCTGCCTTCTGTGTCCCGGTGTCCATGAGTGTGCTGAAACATGGCATCGGACCTCCCAAGGCTCCCCTATTTGCTTCTGTGGAGCACCTGGCTCCACAGGTCTTATTTGCAATAATTTGTTTAAATTTCTTGCTGTAAGTAGACAAACAAGAAGCAGCATGCATGCTTTTCTCCAGGAAAAAGAATCCAGACGGTGAAGCTTCCTGTTGACAAGACAACTTCCTGCTGCTTTGGAGGAAAGGATTATTCAGAGATGTATGTGACTTCTGCCAGCGACGGGATGGATAGAGAGCAGCTCTCACGGCAGCCACAGGCTGGTGGGGTTTTCAAGGTGAATGAGGCTTTTTCCTTTCGTTTTAGAAGGCAGTTTTTTTTCCTCTTGCGCTTAGACAGCGCAACAGTTGGAGTGGTGGGAAGCAGGAGGAGGGTGGTTGTTATAATGTCATTCATGCATGTGAAGTTCGTGAAGTTCATATTTTTGGTTCCTGTTGCAGGAGGAGAAACTTAAATGTATTCAGAGATTTGAAAATGTTTTTTTATTTAAAATTTGTTACCAGCGACATCCATACTAGCAAATAGAATGGGTCAGGAAATGTCCTGTAGGCCCTGTAATACATGGCAAATTGTAGCTGGCAGTGCAAATTTCCTATGCCCTCACCTCTTCCTACTGCTCCCCTCCCAGCAGGGAGTTTTCTTTTTATTAAGGGAAGATGTTTTGTACCCTGGACAATGGCAGATAAAAACATCTGCTTTTATTTACTCTCTAGATAGATACTTATAACTAAATTCTCTCTTTAAAAAGTACATCACCTGAGGATTGTGTTTTTAAGACCCCACACTTCTGTATAGGTGCATATCAAAAACTACGTTGGGAATTACAGAACTAAGGCTTGGCAGAATCTGAGAAGAGGCTTTTGGGGAATGGATGGTGGACTGAGGAGTGGCCTCTGGCCTGTGATTGCTTCGTGTGTAAAGAGTGTGGGTTGAAATTCCAGCCTGTGATAAACTGCTGGATACACAATGCAGTAGTATGTCAGGTTGGACACCATCCTTTTTTAAATTAGAGCAAGTCTGATTGTGAAAGAAGAATGTTTGGTAGTGGTGACTTACTGCATTTATCTTTTCTTCCCCCCCCTCTCTTTTTTTTGGTAGATCACTGGGCTTGGGGTGAAAGGAATCCCACCATATCCATTTGCGGGTTAGATGTGCGCTCTTCAGAATGGATTCAAGAAAACTGACTTAAGCAAGACAAGTCAGAAGGTCTTACCTGGGTGTTCAGCATCTTTTGCCTTGAAACCGTAACACAATCACAATATCTCATCAGGAAAGGATGAAAAACTAATGAAATACGTGGAATATTTTTAGACTGAAGTATCTGATGGTATATTTTGTTGTAGTAAAAGATTCTCACAGTAATAAACTATTGGATATTGTAACTTTCTTCTCTAATGAAATAATTTGTTTCCAGAGGGACCTGGACAGGCTGGAGAAATGGGCCCATGTGAACTTAATGAGGTTCAGTAAGGCCATGTGCAGGGTGCTGCACTTGGGCTGGGGCAATCCCAATTTATACAGACTGGGAGAAGACCTCCTTGAGAGCAGCCCTGTGGAAAAGGACTTGGGAGTCCTGATGGACGAGAAGCTGGACGTGAGCCAGCAGTGTGCACTTGCAGCCCAGAAGGCCAACTGTGTTCTGGGCTGCATTAAAAGAGGAGTGGCCAGCAGGGAGAGGGAGGTGATTGTCCCCCTCTACTCAGCTCTTGTGAAGCCCCATTTGGAGTACTGCGTCCAGGCCTGGGGCCCGCAGCACAAGATAGATGCAGAGCCCTTGGAATGAGTCCAGAGGAGGGCCACTAAGATGATCAGAGGGCTGGAGCACCTGTCCTATGAGGAAAGGTTGAGGGAACTGGGCTTCTTTCGCTTGGAGAAGAGAAGGCTCTGGGGACACCTCACTGTGGCCTTTCAGTACTTGAAGGGAACGTATAAGCAGGAGGGAGTACAACTGTTTACGAGGGTGGACAGAGATAGGACAAGGGGGAATGATTTTAAACTGAGACGGGAGATTTAGGTTAGATATTAGGGGGAAGTTTTTCACGCAAAGGGTGGTGACGCACTGGAACAGGTTGCCCAAGGAGATTGTGGATGCCCCATCCCTGGAGACATTCAAGGCCAGGCTGGATGTGGCTCTGGGCAGCCTGGTGTAGTGATTGGCAACCCTGCACATAGCAAGGGGGTTGAAACTAGATGATCATTGTGGTCCTTTTCAACCCAGGCCATTCTATGATTCATGACTCTATGATTCTATGAACCTCTTTTCTTTTTATTGTTTATTCTCCTGTCTCATTTGCAATTTGCTTTATGTGTATGGGAGAGATGACAGCACTGAGTTGTTCAGGTGTGAGAGGTCATCTTGGAGATGGGTTTGTCATTGCCAGCCAAGAGGCACCAGGAGATGCAGGGCCCGAGCCCCCCATCCTCTGCTCCATGTGTGGGGGGCTGCAGGCAGGCACCTTGGGCACACACCTCTGTGCCCACTGCTCCGGGGGGTGGGCAGGCACAGGAAGCTTACCTAGAGGTTCTAAGAAGCAATGCCAGCTCTCCCTTTCACAAGATCACCTACTGCACTTCTTCCTGCCAGTTTCACAGGCACTGAGTAGTGAGGAAGAGCCCACTCTGCTGGCAGAGCTGTACTTATCACATTGCCAAAACGCAGTGGGACTGCACTGCAGCAGCCCTCAATGCCAAAGCAAGAGCTGCCTCCAGTGCCCTGGGAACTGGCTCATATTCCAACTGGAGCTTCCTGACAGAGCATGGGCCCATAAATGGTCCGAGCGGTTGCTGCTGCGCGGCCTTTCCCTCCCACCTGCTGGCTCCCTCCATGAGGAAGTCTTCCTGGCTTTTGTTCAGTCCGTCTCTTATTAATGGCACTTACTTGATTTCGTGTAGGGTTGAGCAAGAGCCCAACGACAGGAGAAACTGTATCAGGAGGAGCAACTGCTGTGCCCTGAGGGGTTTTTCATCCTCGTGACCAAAATCTATAGTCAGTCATAGGTGAAGCATATTTATTCCCAACCAAGCTGGGGAAATCTCAAATAATCCTTTGCAGGCAAAAAAGCTCTGCCAGAATAAAAGCAGGTAGCACTGTGTGCCTGGGGAGCTGCAGCTCTTCCCAGCTGAAGGTTGGGAAGGGACCATCTCCATCCTACAGAAGGACGAACCCTTGAGGAGAGAAGGCCTCACCTGGTTTTTGGACAGCGCCATTGAGTGGACTTCTGGGGTGAGTGGCTTTCTGGAGTGTGTTAGTGACTGTGCTTTCACGAGCTCTTTCATGAGCTCTAACCATGTTACTTGTCACCAGGACAGCACTGCTTGCTGCAGGAGGGGACTGTCTGGCTGAAGAAAGACTTTAAGGGCTGGGGATGGTCAAATTATATGCAAAGCAAAGTTTCCAGAGTAAATTTGGACTGTACTCTAAGGAGAAGAAGCTATGCAAGGGTCTGGTGAAGAAAAGAGAGCAGCAACAGATTTGCTGAACACTTGCATAGTCGCAGTAACAAATTCAGTGCTATTGTCTGAGTGCATGCCTGTAGGTAACACGAGAGAAATAGCAGTATTTAAATACTGCATTAATATGCATGGTGTGCTAGTGTCTCACTACACTCCCCCAGCTGCACTGTTGGGAAGAGCTGGGGCCTATAAGAAGGAGCACCAGAGCAGATCAGCAGGGCTGGAGCCCAGCAGGAAGCGCTGCAAGGGACCGGGGTGCCCCAGACACAGGTACAGGTACAGGGATGCATGGCCAACTTTGCTTTACATTTGTGCTTTGCAAACTGACAGAGTTAGAGGCAGATGAAAGTGCATGGTGGGGGTTGCTGCACGTTTGCACCGCTTGTGCCCAGAGACCACAAAGCCTCTGAGATGGCCTCTGGGAAGGCAGGCACTAGGGACATCAAAACGGTGCCCTGGGCTGGGAGATATGATGCTTGGCATAGTGGTAGATAAGGAGTTGGTGGGGTAGGAGGCAGAAAGACATAAAGAGATGGTGCAAAATGGACTGGGGGCAGAACTCTGTTGGGGTCCAGGTGCACCGGTGACTACATCAGGTCTGGGATGGTGTGAGGATGTCTTCAGTGCTGTCGGCCTGGGGGTCCCTGGGCAGGGGGACAACAGCAGCAGCCTCCAGTTGCACCCAAGCTGCTTGCTGGCCGGGCAGTGTGCACATTTGCTTGTTACTGTGGTGAGGCAAAGGTTTCCTCCCTTCGCATGACTTGGCTTATGTGTGCTGGGGAAGGTCAAGTCACCAGGACAAAAAAGCTGAGTGGGAAATATGGTTTTCTCCATTAAAATTCCTTTAGGAAAAATGCTAGTGGGAAAAAAAAAAAAAAAAATATATATATATATATATTGTTCTACATGAAATCTTCTTCAGAGGTATAATTTTAGGTGGAAAGAAAGAAAGTATGAGGCAAAATGAGAAGTGCCGCAAGGTAGGTATTAGGAAAAATTCCTTCTTGGAAGGATTGGTGAGGCAGTTGCACAGGCTGCCCAGAGAGGTGGTGGAGTCACCATCCCTGGAGGTGTGGATGTGGCACTGAGGGACATGGTTAGCAGGTATGGTGGAGATGAGCTCGTAGTTGGACTGGATGATCGTTGAACTCTTTTCCAACCTTAATTCTATGATTCTGTGGTAGAGGTGGAAGGTCTGTGCTGTGCTGCAGCCTGGGGCTTGTCCTCAGCCTGGGCACAGCTGTGAGAGTGTGGCAGGAGCTGGGGCTGGGAGTGCTACTGGCTTTGGTGGGGAATGTTAGAGCTGGTCTCTGGCTTAGGGCTCTAAAGTTTTTATCTCTGGGTTTGAAACCATGATGACTGTGGTCTAACTCAGTTATTTGCTTATCTGGGTGAATAATTCAAGCATCAACTGAAAGTGTTTGTTACATTCTTACGTAGGTAAGGAAATGCATTGCTCCCGTGTGCCAGTTCAGGACAGGATTCTGCCAGGGGCCAGGATGCTGTGGGTGGCCCTGGCTGTCCCCCAACTTGGCTCTGTCCCTGCCCTGTCCCTATCTGCTCCTCACATTGTTATCTCCTTTGAATGATAGAATATCCCAAGTTGGGAGGATCATCAAGTCCAACTCCTGACTCCACAGAGGAGCACCCTCCCTCTGCAGGGTGGGGCTGAGTGGGAAGAGGCACTCAGCATCACCCACCTGCACTTCCATAGACCAAAAAATGGCCAATGCCAGACAAGGGGGAAAAAATAAAGTCTGGGAAGCCACCCCAACACACCTTTTTGTCACCCAAAATACTCGTTTGCTCCCAAATTGGGGAAGACGGGGCTAGCCCCAGGGCACGTGTGTGGTGCAGTGTCTCTCTTCCTCTCCTGCTCTCATGACACAAGAAAACACTGAGCAAGGACTTTTCCCATTGTATGTTGTGCTGCTCGGCCTGTGGCTTTGCCTGCTGACTGTATGGAAAGCACGGCCGGCTTCCTGCCCGCTGCTGATAGCATCAGCTCTTACTCATTTTTAATCAGCTCTGAAAACAGCAGCCAGTTTCATGCTGGAAAAGAGGCATCAACCCCAGTCCTGCAATCCTTTCCTCAGCAGGTGTGTTGTTTTGATTACCCACGTAGTTTTACATTGGTGCCCTACAACTTGATGGAAGCGCTCAGCTGCTTGGTCCAGGGAAGATGGTGCTTACAGTTCCTCGCTGTACACGGCTGCTGTTGCGTTGTACCTGCATTAAAGCTTCAGCTGTCTGTCGACTTGTGCAGAGCTTTGGCTTGAAATTAAAAATGAAATGATGTCTTCTGGCAGGGGAGGGAGTAAAACAGAAAAGGAGCCTTGTAAGGCCAGTTATTGACTTGTACTGTCTTTGCTTTTCATTTTCAAGCAGATGTTTTGACATTAGTTCTTCATTCCTGAAAGGAAATAACGTGTACAGCCTCACTCTCATAAGGGGTTCAGGAGGCTGAAATGCTGATGACATTCTGCAGAGGGGACACAGCCAGAGTGACAGGAGTGTTTTTAGTCTCTTGTATTCTTTTTGGGGAGAATACGGCAGGATTTGGTGGTTTCTGCTTGGAAGTATTTTTTTTTTCTTGCACGCTCATTGCTGACATGTTAGTGCTGTGGGCAGGAGCTGTGAGGTGCTGCACAAAATGGGGTTTTAGGAGGTTCTTTTTTCTGGCACCTCATAGTGTATTTGGATTTTTACTTTAGACATGATGTTGCCTGCATCTTTCTTCAGTGGAGTCTGATGTCAAAGCAGAGACCAGAGATGCTCTGTATATATTGCATATAGAAGGCATATGGACATGGCAATTGGGCAAAGAACCAATGAGGTCGAATAACTACCACCCCACACCTTAATGTATACATACAAAATTGCTTCTTAGTGATTAGTGTGTTGGCCCTGCACTCTCAGCATCTTCTTTGGACACTGTTTCTGGGGAGAGAAGTATATATTCTAGGGCAAAACCAATTGTCTTGACCTCACCTTGGGACCGAAGAGCAGGAACAGTCCCTGCCTCCCACATGTGGGCATTTTCGCTCATGGTGATTACTGGCTCTTCCCACTTAACTTCGAAGTGTGTTAGTGCTAATGAATTATCAGCACATCTTATCCTCAGCTCACCTACTGGGAAACAATGCCTGCAAACAATAGCAGGCTATAGGAAGAGCGTTGTGTCAGGGGCTGGCCGGCTCCCAGGGCACATCTCTCATCTCTGACGGGTGGGTGCAGCAGTGGCACATCCGTCAGCGCTGATCGTGGGAGCCAAGGCCCCCTCTGTTTTGCAATAGCTGCGTAAAGGAGGGATTGCTCAAACCAGAGCGGGTAGGATAAAACCTGAGACCACGGAAATGTCACAGGAGCCTCCTATATTGCTCCACTGTTTAGGATTTGAGGGGCTTTGCCAATCACAAATTCCGCTTTTAAGCATTGTTGGTATGAAAAATGCACACACCTCTCTTCCCCTCAGGCCATGTCCTCCTCCATCAGAATTGAATCTGTCGTGAAGGAGAAGAACCGGATGGGTGAATGCCCGGTCTGGGAAGAACGGGAGAATGCACTCATCTATGTCGACATTAACGCCCAGAAAGTCTGCCGCTGGAGCGCGGTCAGCCATGAGGTGCAGTGTGTGTCTGTGGGTAAGGGCACCGCCGTCGTGGGTATGCACTTGTCTCAGGAGTCTCCTCTGTGTCTGCAGAGAGAAAGGTTTGGTCCCAAGGGCTGTGTGTGCCCTGAAGGTGGGGGGTATTTGGAGGACATGGAGATGGCAAGATGTGGTCCTTGAGAGGGGAGGATGTTGCAGAGGTCACTGGAGAAATGTTGCCTTTGCTGTGTTTGCATCAGCTGGGCCTTTCTTGAGTCAGGGATGCCCTTGGAGAGGTGGAGGAGGTCAGGGCTGCTGGTGGGCCCAGAGGTGCCCATCTTTTCCTGCTCCCTCTCATCCACAGATGCCCGCGTCAGCTCCGTGGCCCTGCGGCAGCATGGAGGCTATGTCATCACCCTGGGGACCAGGTTTGCCTTTCTGGACTGGGACACCCAGGAGGTCACCACCATCCTTGAGCTTGAGCAGGATAAACCCAACAACAGGTTCAATGATGGCAAAGTGGATCCAAAGGGGAGGTACTTTGCTGGTAAGTCCCTAGCAGAATTTTCCTCTAGAGCAAAGAGGAACCAATGATGGTGTGTTTTATGTAGTGCATTTTTTATTCCACGGCAACTCCTTTGTTGAGTTCCCCACAAAAACCACTGTCTCCAGCGTGGGTGATCTTGTGAGTGCTGTGCTCAGCTGCTGCTTCAGCCTCCGATCGCCCAACGGAGGAGGACATGCAATCCTGAATCCTTTGATCTAGGTGAGGGCAGGGGCTGCCCACAAGGACTGTTGGGCAGGAAGGCTCTGCTTCTACTTGGCAGATGGCATTTCCCCAAAATCTGCAGCACGTGGTCAGCCTGTAGGAAACAATGCTGGCAGAAAGCCTCTCGCTGCCACTGGTTGCAATGCAGCCAGGGTGCCCCTGTGCTTGTTTTCCTCCCAAGCACAGCCATCCACAGCGGGAGCAGAGAGTGACTGATGAGAGAGGAAATGGCCCCACACTTTATTTGCCAGCCAGCTGTATCATCATCTTTTGTATTTGCTAAAATCAGCAAATACCTTTGGCTCCCAGTTATGCTTTAGGGATGATGTGTCACTGGACTTAAGAGTGGGAATAGGAGAGAAGTTAAAGAAAATCTGCTTTGTACACCTGCTCCTAGCTGTGCAGAGTGGATCAGTGATTTCAACAGCAGGTATGGCCAAATGTTGTAAAAGTATCTCAGAAATCTTACAAGATATGAGACCAACAGAAACAGGTTGTCACAGCTGAAAGAAAATGTAAATGCTCCTTCTAGGATGCTTACCATCCTTCATTGCAGAGCTGTCTCTCTGGAAAAGGGTGAATCAGAACTAAACAATGAGTGCAACACTGAAGAATAATTTGATTTAAAAAAAATCTCAGCTCTGTTATTCTTTACTATTTTCTGAGGTAGGCATGTGATTTACAGCACCTATATTTTGTGGTCACAGTGCGTTTGAGTAATAAAAGTAGCCTACAAAAAAACAAGAGCATATGACACTTGCCTGCATCCTTTTTTTTTCTTTGAGGGCTGTAAGCAAAACCTCAGCCTTTAGTGTCTTGTGGCTTTCTTCTTAGTCTTGCTGCCTAAGACTGAAAGCTCACAGAGATGCAGAAACTCGTCCTGCCATTGGCCAGGATCATCTCCCAGAGACAGCTCCTCTTCTCTGTCTCACCACTCTGACAGCACCTAGTTTGCCCCATTCTCACTGCTACGAGGGGAAGATTTTTCTCTACCACCCTGCTGTTTCCCACATGGCCTTTACCACCTTCTGGTGTATAGGGACCTCTCCAGGCCCATTTCTACAAACTCTCCATCCTCACAATGTCTCCACAGTTCAGATGCTTTGTCACCAAGTGTTACCTTGGGTTGGAGATGTCCTCACTATTTGAGACAGCCTGGGAGATATATACTATTGCATTAGAGCATTCAATATCCAATGAATAATAGCTGAAGCCATGAAAGCTTAAAGGAGTGTGACAACAATGCCTGTTGCTAGGACTCCTTGCTAAAAGTTAAAGGAAGCTTCTGACCAAGCATGGTTCCTGTGGGAACAAGCTCTTCCATCCTAAGCAACACTTCTGCTTTCATTTCAGGCACGATGGCTGAGGAGACAGCACCAGGGGTCCGAGCAAGACGGCAAGGGGCTCTCTATACTCTTTTCCCTGACCTATCAGTAATAAAACAGTTAGACCAAGTGGACATCTCCAATGGTCTGGACTGGTCCCTGGACCACAGGACCTTCTTTCACATTGACAGCCTGGCGTACGCTGTGCATGCCTTCAGCTATGATGTGTGCACTGGAAAGATCGGTACACACACTTTTTCTGACTTCGCAAGGAGTGTTTTTGCTCTTTCTGCAGCAAGGCTGGGGGGTGTAATATGTTGTGGTTTATCTGACAGATCTCGTATCTTGTGTTTACAGCTTCTTAGCAGGCTGACCGTGATTTTTCTCAAGTTTGTTTATACTGCAGGTGCATTTAATAGAATCCTAGAATCATAGAATCACAAGGTTGGAAACGACCTGCAAGATCATCTAGTCCAACCGTCCTCCCATTACCATTGCTACCACGAGCACTAAACCATATCTCGTAGCTCCTCATCCAGACGCCTGTTGAACTGTCAGGGACGGCGACTCCACCACCTCCCTGGGCAGGCCATTCCAGTGCCTGACTACTCTCTGAGAGAAAAAAGTTTTTCCTTATGTCTAATCTAAACCTCCTCTGGTACAACTTGTGGCCATTTCCTCAGGTCCTGTTTGTTGCCTGGGAGAAGAGGCCAAACCCCTCCTCATCACAACCTCCCTTTGGTGAACTATCTTTTGACAGTCCTTTGACTTCAGCACTTTCAGCTGGATAGATGGCTTGTGTTTAGAGCTGTCCCCAAGGAGCTGCAGGGATGAAGCCATTTATCCTGGGAATTAGTTTATGCTAACTAGGGGTGCTGTTTATTCTCGACTGCCATCTACTGGAATGCTTCAATTATATTCACTTCATAAATGTGAATGCAGAATTAGCATGCGAGTATGTCACAGAAATGTATTTTAAAAAACAAATTATCATTGCTACTGAAGTTTCTCATTTCTGAAGGTAAAGTTATCTGAAGATGTTGGATAAATTTCACATAAAGTCATTTTCTAGACAAATATTTCTTATGCAGAAAGGAAATTCAAATATGAGCTGGACTGATAGAACCTCAGTCAAAACTGTGAAGTATTTCTGTGCTGTATCAACCTGTTATGCTTCATGGGAGTTGGAAGAGCTGAACTTTCATCCCTTGTGCTCTGGTCAATGATGTGACCTTGGTGTAACTGTGGGTGAAAATCATATAAAATAATTGCAGTTACTCAGATTGCTGCTTTCTCTGCTGTCTAAATTTTAGGAGAAAGGATTTCTAAAACAGATTTTATGAAGATTTTCTCCCCAGAATATGAAATCCCAATGATCCTGTGCCACTGCCTACATGTTTGGTGCAGTGCCTGTGCTGTAGCCCATGTGATTACCCAGGCCTAATCAAAATGGGGGGCTTTGCTGGCCCTCAAAATAAGTGCAATTCTTGATCTTTGCCTATGAGAGAGAGCTAATTGCTGATATTTAAATTCAGGGGTGCATTGCTCATAACGAGACACCCCTGGAGAGCTGTCTCGTGCCTCTCCTGCAGCCTGCCCCAGACTCGTGTACCACTTGGAGGAGGAGGAGCGGATGCCGGACGGGATGTGCATTGATGCGGAGGGGAAGCTCTGGGTGGCCTGCATTGATGGCGGAAGAGTGATCCGCATCGATCCGGAGACAGGTGAGGCCTGCCTCAGCTGAGCCCCGCTTCTGGGACAGCCTGCCTGAGCAGCCAGGCCTCCAAGGGCACCTCTGGGGGAGACCACTGCCTGAGCTGGGCTCCGCTGCAAGGGCTGTGCCTTCTGAGTAAACACCCATAGCTGTGCCACCTTCACTCATGGTAATTTCACATTTGCATCCTCCCTGTAAAAAGGGAATTGGAAACTCTCATATTTTTCCCAGGAAAAAGAATCCAAACTGTGAGGCTGCCAACTTCAAGGATCACCTCCTGCTGCTTTGGAGGGAAGGACTACGCGGAGATGTATGTGACGTCTGCCTATGATGGGCTGGACGAGGCCACCCTGGCCAAGGAGCCTCAGGCAGGAGAGATCTTCAAGGTGATGAGATTTGAGATCTTTCTGTAAATTAGACCTCTCAGGCCTGCAGCTCCTATGTTTGCCTGTTTATATAACATGTTCTGTAATATACTGTAAGGAAATAAGTCACCAGAGCAAAACTTTGCATCCCATTCCCCCCAGATTGTGAGATTTTTTTTTGGATGTTAAAAGTGGGCTCTACATTTTAAGTAATTAACAATCCATATTTTTTTTTCCAGGGCTCTTGAATCCAAAGTTTTTTTCTGTTTTCATTTTTCAGTCCATGTGCTCTAAAATTATGGTTGCTGTGTTTCCCTGGAAGTTGACCATAGCGTAAAAGGGAAAGGCTGTTACTGAGGGAAATGGAAAAAAAAATTAAACAGTATTATCAGTTTGGCAATAGATGAAGACATGTTCTAGTAGGGATGGGGCTCTAATCTGGGATCTGAGTTCTTGTAATGGAAAGCAGTGCTTGGAAGAGATTTCCTATGGCTGAGAACTAGTACATCTCCCAAGCAGCAGAGTTTAGGAGGCCACAATAGAATTAAATATCAAAAAGTCATTATGAACCTTTTTGATCTCCTTTCCTCAGTCCTTCAGCTATAAAATGGAATTGGTATTTTCCAAACTCACATTTGTTTTGCATGGGCAAAGCTGTTTAAAAATTGCCATGACTTGTTTAGGTAAAACAGTACCACATGTAACGGTCACTGATAATGTGTAAATTGCCAAAATTAGTGACCAGTGCTTAATAATCTTAAAGATCTTAATGCTCTAAGATTCTGAAGAACAACATGTAATGACTCTTTTTTGGCTCTTCTTAAAGCAAGAGACTGTTGATGCAGGGATAGGTTGCTATGATGTTGTTTTACACAACACTTGAATGTTTCCGTTGTGCTCAGCCATAGATTTATCTTTTTCCTTTCTTCTCTTTATTTATTTATTTATTTAACAGATAACAGGCCTGGGTGTTAAAGGGATCCCACAGAATTTTTTTGCTGCTTAGAAGTCACCACTAAGTAACAAATGAGAAGTGCTTGCCTCTTGTAGTAATACTGGAAAGGAGAAGTCCAATGAACTACAGAATCCATCCCTGTGAGGATTTCTAAACCCACGATTGAGAATGTGCTTGTTTGGAACTGAAGATATTCCTTCTTCTGTGGGCCCATGGCAGGATACAATAGGTTAGAGAGGTAAAGTGTTACAACTTCAGATCTTTTGTGACTTTACATAAACCTCTTTGAGCTTGAGCTTTGTTTTTTTGAGCTTTCTGATGACCAGCTCTGGATTTTCATGTCTCTGTGGTTCCCAAAGCAGATCTGGCTCCTGGTCTGTCTCTTCATGAGGCAATGATGCAAGAGAAACGATACGGCTGATTTTAGTACACATTTTGAGAGTGATAACTGGAACAGGACTGCTCCTTTGCTACGGGCTTTTATCTCTTATTTGGAGTATTCAGGTTCCAGTTTTAGGTCCTAGGCTGTTTCCATTTGCTTTGTCACAATTTTTTTCTGTTTTGCCTTTAGGCCACCTTGAAAATAAACTACACAACCACATTTAAAAGGTGTTTATGGATTTTTTTCCTGCATTCAGTTATTACCATGAAAATGCTGAGAAACCACACACAATTGGTTTGCAGACAAGTTCTGAGTTACCAGGATCACAGAATGTAGCCTATGATGCTGAAAACTGATGCTCTATAGACTTGTCCCACCAGAGGTCATATTTGCATGTGGAAGTCTGGGCTTCCTTTTGCTTTCTATACCTTCTTATTGCATGTATGGCTTCAGCTTCTTATTGCATGAAAGGCTCCTCTCTTTCACTCCTGTTTCAAGTCTTGCTTTTCCCCCCTTCCTTTTAGATTTTCTTCTCTTCCCTCTGAGTTTCTCTCTCTATTTAGAGTAATGTCAATTTTAGTCAGCATTCTTTTGACTTTTTATAGTCCATATTGCTCATTGTCAGGTTCATATGAAATCTTTCTCTCTGCCTTCAATGCCATATACATCTGCCCAGGTTCCTGGTTGCACTACCCTCACTTCCTCTTTCTTCTCTAGGAGGGCAAATGTGGTTTGTCGACATTTCTCCCTTTGCCTGAGATGTGCAGAGTTTTCTTCCACTAATGCCTACACCAGTGCTGAGACTGGCTCCTCAAGATTCATGCAGGAGACCTTCAACCTACCCTTACCTCTTACATGAAAGTAGGATTCTGCTTAAAGATGCAGAAAATTGCATCATTTGAAAGTTTTATGAGCTGAATAAGACTGTTAAATGCACTATATGCATTTAACATGAGGGAAGAGGAAGTTTTTTTTTTTGCATGTCTATTAGACAGAGACAATGTTATGCATAGTTTTTGAATTGAACTAACTCTTTCTTCCAAAAATTATAGCTAGAAAATTGAACACTCCAAGGACTTGTTTTGGAGCTGTCCAAAGCCAAACTGGGAAAATTGGAATGAAAAATAACATCCAGTTTCATGACAAAATGAGGAAGTTATCAGTTTGCTGAAACCTAAAGTTGGTTTCAGTGCTTGGCTAGTTACTTCTGCCAACTTGGTAGATTGCTCATTTGAAAGCATGTTTTCTCACTGAAGTGAGAAATGTGCACTGTTTGGCTGTTGTTTTCACCGAATTTATTTTAAAGACTGTAGTAGATCTTAACCACAACATAGGCCGTCATGATTTCAAGGAGCTATATTTTTAAGAAATGTGCATTCAAAAATTAAAACTGAATCTGCACAGAGGGAGATTTTAGAATGTTTTTTGTATATTTATTGGTTTTGCTTGAGAAAGAGAGTGAGGGAAAGGAGGCGTCAGTAATTTGGGGATCATATTGTGAATTCTTCCCAATTGCTCAATATTTGTCAGGTAGGATTGTTTTGTTTTTTGATGCTGCTCTTCATTCCAGCTCCAGCAGCATCTGCCAAGGCCAAGGATTTCGGGACCCATATTGACTTGGTTGAAGGAACTCCTCAATATGGGGTTTACCCAAAGGCATACCTGCAGGGAGCCAGGTCCTGTCCAAAACCTGCTCTGTCTGAGCAGTGAGTAAAGGAAGTGAAGCTGCTCACCTCCTCCTACTGCTTCTACTACAAGAGCTACAGACAGGATGTAAGCAGCACTTTGCATGTCAGCAAGTGAAGTGTTCTTTGCAAAAAGCTGCCTGTGTGAAAACAGAGTGTTGTGGAGAGGTAAAAGGGGGCTCTCAGTGTTTCTTGGGCTTGTACAGACCAGGGCCCTGACAAAACTATCATTTTCTTCTATAACTCTATGGCCTGTAGTTCATTATCCTGTAAGCAGGAGCTGATCATACCACAGAGGTACAGAAAGCACAAATCAAGGTTCATTTTAGAGGTTATTTAACTGAGAACCTAACACCATGCTGGATTCATTGTAACCCATTTGATCCCAGCTGGGGAAGTAGGCTTTGTCCCATTGAAGAATACAGCTTTGTCCCATTGAAGAATACAGCTTTGTGGGACAGCTCCATCTCAGGAAGAGCTCCAGAAGCTATTTTTAGGAAAAGTGTAGTACACATGCAACAGCTTTTCACTGAATCAATGCATTTTAATCTATCTTTTGTGTATCTGTAATTACTTTCTAGGGAAAGATTTACTTTCATTATGTAAGAATACTTAAAACCTATAGACAGCCAGTGAGATACAGCTTTTGCATTGAATTTGGTATCTGCATACTGCCTGGAAAGACAGCACTGCCTGCAAAGACAGCAGTTTCAGGTCCTTAATACTGACACTTGGCAATGTTACAAAATGATCAGTAATACTCATTGTTTACTGGACCAGATGTTCTGTGTCCTTTTCTCAAATGTTTGGCTCTTCCATCGTTACTCAAAGCCTTGAGTTTGCTCTCAGACACCGCAGTATGACTAGGGAGAAAGTAGTTGATAGCTTGGTAGGAGAATCCCCCAAATAACCCATGCATGGAACAGCAGGGAAACAGCAATTAGCTGTTTGGAAATGTCAGACAGTTTCCATGGAGTGGTATGCAGATCACCCCTAAATTTGGCTGGCTTCTCCAGAGCCAGCATCCCTCCTAGCACTTTTGAATGAACCAAGCTGGGTTGTTTTCTTCCTTTCAGAACATGTAAAGTGCGCTGCTCCCTTATGTGTCAGGCTGGGGGCCTGCTGACAAGCAGATCTGGTATAAGGCTGTAATCAGGCGGAAGGTAGATCAAACTCCAGGTCCCAGGACAATGTCTATCCATTCTGAAGGGGGATGTGACATGGGGGAGGTAAGTGATATATTTGACCCCTTCAGATGAACTGGGCCACAGTCATGAAATAAATTTGGGATCAGAGGAGCATAGAATCATTAGAATGGCTTAGGTTGGGAGAGATATTAGTCATCCAGTTCCAACCCCCTGCCATGGGCAGGGCTGCCCCCCACCAACTCAGGCTGCCCATGGCCCCATCCAAGCTGGCCTTGAGTGCCTCCAGGGATGGGGCACCACAGCCTCTCTGGGCAGCTGTGCCAGCGCCTCACTGCCCTTTGAGTAAAGAATTTCTTCCTATCATCTAACCTGAACTTCCCTTCTTTTAGTTTAAAGCCATTGCCCCTTGTCTAATCACTATCTGCCTGTGTAAGAAGTTGTTCTCCCTCCTGTTTATAAGCTCCCTTGAAGTACTAGAAGGCCACAGCGAGGTCTCCTTGCAGCCTTCTCTTCTGCAGGCTGAACAAGCTCAGCTCCCTTAGTCTGTCTTCATAGGAGAGGTGCATTAGCCCTCTGATTATCTTTGTGGCCCTTCTTTTGACCTTCTCCAACAGCTCCAGGTCTTTCTTGCCCCAGGCCTGCACACAGTGCTGCAGAAGGGGCCTCATGAGGGAGACAACCCCCAATCTCTTCCCTCTCCCTGCTGACCATCACTCTTTTGTTGCAGCCTGGGATATAGTTGCCCTTCTGGGCTGCAAGCATGCACTGCTGGCTCATGTCCAGCTTTGCATTCACCAGGACGAAAGCCCTTCTCCACAGGGCTGCTCTCAGTGAGTGCTCCCAGTCTGTACTTGTGTCTGGGATGGCGCTGACCCAAATGCAATACCTTGCACTTGGCCTTGTTGAACCTCATTAGGTTCTCATGGATCTACTTTTCAAGTCTGTCCAGGTCTCTCTGGATGGCATCTCTTCCTTCTGGTGTATCAATTGCACCACACAGCTCAGTGCCATGAATGGAGCTTTGTCTGCTAAGAACTATTGAATATATTTGGCCATTGAATAGGGTTTTCTGGAGTACATTATTTCAGTGTGGTTACCTGGAGCATGCTGTAAAACCCGTGGTAGGTACTTTTTCAATGCTTGTTCTAGGTGATTGATCTGAGTCATCAGCAAGCGCTTTCTTGCTCTGCTGTCTGACCTGATAATTAGTAACTCAGGATGAAGGCTCTTGGCTCATTGCTTTTCTGACTCCTACCTTGGTCTTTGAGGTAGGTGGGTCCGTACACCTGCACAAAACCAATGTGATTGAGAAATAAAACCTGCAGCTCATTCTAATGTTTGCTGAACTACTACTGTTGTTTTTTCCCTATTTACAATTCCAGTAGTAATTAAGCAGCTGGGGATTCTTATCAACTAAGGTGTTAAATGCCTTCTGGCACCATACCTATGCCAAACTGGTATAAAGAACATTAAGAATTATGCAAGATTTCCTGTTTACCCACTCTGGAGAGGAATGTGAAGGCAGGATGTTTGGAGGATAGTCAAGTGTCTTAACTTTTAATAAAAAAGTAGGAAATGTGTGCAGATACTACATTTAATTAAAAAAAAATCCAATTATTTACAAAATTGCCTATCCACTAATCTCTGCCAGAAAAGGAAAGTGGATTGTTTTGAAGCAGTTTACCCATGAGAAATCCTTACTGCTCTCATATTTTTCTTCTAGAGCTTCCCTGGGCATGTAATCCAGGCTCACTGGTTTGTAAATCTCTAGCCACTCCTTCCCCTATCTCCAAGGGGAAATCTTGTGTGCGTCACTCAAACTCCATGGTCGGAGTGTATTGGGATCTCTCTCATCTTAGCAAGGCTTCCCAAACTGAAGAAACGATGAAAGAGGCATGTCTTTCTGCTGCTCAGAGACCTGCTATTTCACTTTTTAGATTTCAGAAATTATTGTTTTATGATTTTGCTTCTTAAAAAAAAAGTGTTTACTGAAAATCATGGTGGGGCTATGTTCCAGCCTTCTTAATCAGACTGAAGCTCTTTTCCTTGAGCACAAGGCAGGAAGGAAGGAGGTATGAGACTAGGTTTGTTCCCTTTGTGCATTTTGGGAACGATATGGTGCCTGTAGCCCTTGGTGAGGATATTCTCTGAGATGGCTTCTGGGTGACCAAGTGGATGTATTGGTGGGGATCAGCCTCACAGGGTGTGATGCATGGCAGAGGTCTGTTGCCTTTTCAGGGATATCCTGCTGGTTGGGCCTCTCCCCTACATGTGTTGTAGATAGAATATGAAGGAGCTTGTCAACAAGTTAGTGGCCACTAATGGGATGCTTTCACCTGGGAATATTTTTGTCCTTGTGTTTTCTAGCTTCTGCAGGATAGTCTGACTAACCTATTTTGCCTGTCTGGAAGGACACATCTTTGTGAAAACCTATTTCATCTAAATTGAGGTTTCCAAATATTTATAAATGGAACTAGGATGTGGATGAAGCTGGTTAAGCATCACAGCTGTACTGGCATTGCTGCTGTATCCACATACTTTCACAGGCCTGGAACTGGCAAATACAAGGATATAGGTTTGCTATGCTAGCTTTTACTGTTGTATCTAGGGCTCTGCACAGAATGGAAGTATCCAGGTTCTTAAGCGGGTAAGAAAACATAATCATTTTTCTAACAAGCTTTGTTTATCTGTTTATTGTTCAGATTATGAACCTTGTTTCAAAGAGAAACTCTAATGATGGTCTTTTTGTTAATGAGAGAGGAGATGGACACAAAGTAGCTGACTTCAAATAAATTCACTAAGTGCTACTTACTGAATGGAAATAAGTCCTTGACAGAACAAAGAGGCAGCTGTCCTGGGGAAATAAATTGGCTTTGCACAGTTTGTTTATTTTACCTTGACCCTATCATGCTCCATGTTCACATAAGCATCAGACTTACAAGCATATCTTTGAATACAGATCTTTGCTACCTCCTTGCTGTTATCGCTCTGTGTCAATGTGGATTGAGATTGCAGAGGGTGATAATGCACAGCCTACAAAGGAGAGACATGGAACTTTGCCTACTAACTCTTTCATCTACCTGAAGGGAGATGATGGCGGAGGAAAAATCCAAACCAATGCTTTTGCAAGGACATTTCCTCTTCCTTAAAACATCTCAGGCCCAAACAGTTAGGCTGGTCCACGATGGACCTGTCTGTATTTAATGTGGAAAGAGCTATTGCAGTGTGTGGAATTCCACCTGTCATTACTGTTGAGGTGACATGGTCAAATTAGAAGTTTAGAGCAGTGATGGGCAGGCTACAGGAAAGCCAAGGAATGTGAGGTTGGACTGGAACAGATAGGGGAAGCCTTGCCTGTCTTACAAGGTGCTGGACTGGTTTTAGTTTTGGGATGCTGGGCATCTTGGCAAATGTTCTCTGATCGGAGAGTATTAAGATTTTGTCTAAGGTAATGAGGGTGTACACAGAACACAGAATCTTTCTGCATTACAGGTACTATCAGCTCCTGGTAGAAAATCTGCACTTTAGCCTTCCTCCTCCTGCTCTTCCCCAACTATAAGGCCTACGGGTGGGTTTTGAGCTGTTTTCTGGCTACGTTGTTGGATGCTGTGTGGCAGGGAAATGGCTGACAAACTGTGGCCAGTCCTGCCTTGTGTCATGCATCATGTGTGCACCTGGATTATTCTTAAGCCCTCTTCTACCCTCTGCTGCACCAGAACTGGCACACACTTCTTTGAAGCAGCTTGGGCCTGCTTATGTGATGGCAAGTTGGAACAGCCAGTACTGTACGCAAACATCAGAAATATGACATAAAATTTCTTTTCAATGCATTTGCAGAAAAGTTGAAGCAGGTGCTTACTTTCTTCTAGGAAATACAAACCAAGGATGAAAGCTGCAGATGATTTAGGATATTGCTATGGAGAAAACAAGTAGAAAAACATGCAGATTAACTTGAGATGATACTATGGGATTTTAGAGACAGTATTTGTTTGCTTGTTTGTTTGTTTTTTGAGTGATTCAGCATAAATTCCCTCCCAAAAAATAGAATGCTATGGACAAGCTTGCCTGTACTATCTTGGCTTGAGGAAGGCTGTATTTTTGCTGGCTTGGAGAAATTTGAGGTCTGGAATTGTGTCTCCCAGTGTGGGATTCCTTCACTATCTTGTAGGCAGTGCTCCTGGGATGATTACCCACAGCTGTGTGCTCTTGTCCCCTCTGCCAGACCCACAACTGGGCCATGGTTCCCTCCTCTTCTCCAACCTGTTTGTTTGTGGTCTTTGATAAAAGCTTATTGCTTTGAATTCAACAAATTCCTCACTCTGATGAGGAGAGATACAAGCAGCTCCAGGGTGCAACTCAGCTGACTGAGTTTAGATGTCTTGTTAAGACTAGAGGATTACACCTTTTAATTATTTACTGCCTTTGATTGCAAAAGGAGTCTTAGCTGGATAAGTGCAGACATCAGGAGACATCTACGCTGCAGGTATTTATTTGTGAAGCTGGATGAGGTGAATCCTACCTTAACGTTTTGGTGACCTGGGCCGCTCTCTTAGATGTAGGTGGTATTGGCCAATAGGTAAAAATGATAGCTGGGAGAGCACTGAGTGATGGCCTCTCAATAGGCAGTGAGGTTGAGTGGTGACAAAGTTCTATTCTACATCCTCAGTGCTTGAAGGTCTTCCGTAATCAAGAGATTTGTGTAGGTCAGGAGTCCTCTCTGTCAATGAATAGTGGAGCCTGCCATGGCTCAGTTTATTTATTTGCCTTTATCTGATATGAGCTTCTTTTCCAGTGATAATTGACCCTCCCTGCAGCACATGATGTTCATTACACTGCTTGTATTAGGCTGAATGTAAAGGACTCCAAGGAAAGCCGATACCCTGCTTGCTACAGATGCACAGAAACCATCTGCCTAGAAGAGCTGGAGCGTGATCACTGCTGTAATCTCAGCTCTTAGGTAACTGAGGCACAAAGAGGATTGCTTAAGAAATCATTAGCAGATTTGGAGAGCTCCAGCAGAGCCCCATCTGTTGGTGCCTGGTCCAGCCTGGGTTTTGGCAACATGAGGACTGCAGTAGGTTTTGGGGATGGGGAACCTGTGGGAGTAACTGCTGAGAGAAAGGAATGCAAAGATTCCTGCCCAGGAAAGATGATAACAAGCCAGAGGAGGAAAGATGGAATCTTTCTTTGCTGCTGCAGTTGCTCCATCCTCCTCCCATGCATTTTGAATGCCAAGGAGCTCTGTTTGCAGCCACTTGCACAAGGGTGAGTGGGAGTCACCTGAGCATGTCCTCATCACACGTTCAGTGTCGGTGAGCTCTGCTCAGCTTGCGGGCATGAAGCTGCCAGGGGCTGTTTTGAGGCCAATACCCCTGGAATTTGCTCTTGATTTTCATTAAGAGGCAGGCTGCTGAGAAAGGGTTGCTATTTTCTACATGTCCCTAGCGATTTCTCAACAGAGCAGAAAGTAAACTTTCTGTTTACTTTAACAAACGGCTTTATACATTTCAAGTCTCTGCACAGTTCCTTACTGATGCAAAAGCAGTGTCCTAAGGCAAACAGTAGTTCATAAGGTGCATTTCCTGCCACGTTGGTGACCTTTCTTGTAATTGAAACCACAAATGGCAATTTTATAATGTTCTCATTTGTTTTCAGCATTTGCTTTAAAATTTTGTGTGTAGTTGAAAGGGTGGAGGAGGAATAAATGTCTAAAGGTGCTACATTCACTGAAATTCTTTCTTATCCTTCTAAAATAGGGTGATCTTTTGTTTGTACTTCTATTATTGCTCTTACGAAGAGCTAGTAACTAGGATGGTTCCTCTTAAAAGATGTTACTTATAGCTATCTTTTGAATCTCTTCCCCAATTTAAAAAAGTCAAGATCTACAAGGTAAACTATTTTTAGTAGCTAAAATTAAGAGAGACCAAGTTACAGTGATACACTGATCTCTTGGCATCATCCTTTGTTACTGAATCTCGCCCAAATGCTGAATTCAGTACTTTCAAAAATTTTCTCTGCAACACCCTAAAGCAAATTTGACTGAATATCTCTTTTACAACACAGGCTTCATTCCTCTGGAAACAGCCTGCTGGGGGAGCAGGGGCCGTAAGCATTAGAATCACAGAATCACTACAAAATGGCTTAGGTTGGAAGGAATCTTAAAGATCATTGAGCTCTAACCCTGTGCCATGGGCAGGGCTGTCCCCCACCAGCTCAGGCTGCCCAGAGCCCCATCCAAACTGTCCTTGAGTGCCTCCAGGGATGGGGCATCACAGCTTCTCCGGGCAGCTGTGCCAGTGCCCCACCGCCCCTGAGTAAATAATTTCCACCTAACATATAATCTAAATCTCCCCTCTTTTAGTTTTCAGCCATTCCCCCCTGTCCTATCATTATCTGCCTATGTCTGTCTTCCATCTGTATGCTCCCTTGAAGTACTGGAATGCCGCAAAGTGGTCTCCCTGGAACTTTCTCTTCTCCAGGCTGAACAAGCCCAACTCCCTCAGCCTGTCTTCATAGGAGAGCCTGGTGTAGAAAGGCAGTTCTGGGTTGCAGTCTGTCTGGTCTTAGTTTGGGATGTCACAACTTGCTCTCTGGAGGTGCTACACAGCTCACTCCAGAGGGAATATCAGATGAATTTTGCCATTTTGGAGCTGAGCCACGTGGCTCTGATCCAAGTTTGCTTTGGATAAATTTCCAGGTGATGCCAAGATCTGATAGGTGAAGTAGTCAATGTGCTGCTGAGGAGCATAATACCCTCTGGAAAATGAAGAGTGTGTGTGCAGGGAGAGGTGACAGTGGGACGTTACTATGTGAACTTGGTTGCTCTATGAGAAGCCTTCCTTTGCCATCTGCCCATGCAAGGACTAAGTACTTGGGAATTTTCTGCTTAGGAACTATCTGAATTTCTCTCAATTCCCTGGGGGCACCTGTACGCACAACTTGGAGAGGCACTGTGGGTCTTTAAGAAACTCCTCCAGAGACTACCAGGGCTACTGAGCAGCTGTGGGGCAAAAAATAAATCCATTCTTTATTTGGAGTTCTGTCAGCTTGCAAGCATTTCAAAGAGAAGCCGTGGCTGCTGCCCATGGGCTAGCCCTTGGAGATACGTATTAAAGAAGAGTGCAGTAAGATACAAGCTATTCTCCAGATTTCTTACAAAGTGAGCAAAGTTGTTAGCTTTTGTTTGGAAGTAAACCTGCTGAGTTGAGACAAGACAGACAGCAGTATGCAGTGACATGCCTATTCCTGTGCTGCTAGAATTGCAGGCTGAGGCTGCTGCTCTGTCAGAATTTCTGAGTCACGTTTTTATTTGTGTTGTTCTTAGCCCGAATTGAGAAAGCTCATGTGAGAAATTTTATGGCCTTCTACATCACTCTACACTTTAGCAAGACAATAGCCTGACATTTTGCCCTAAGTGTTGGATTAAACAGTATCTGGAGATTGTGTAAACACTTCTACTTAGCCATGATTATCATGCCAAGGCCTTACACAAACTGGGGACTGCTGTTGGGGTGGTTCCCCTAACACATGCTGTTAAGATAGCAGCTCACTCTGTCTGTTTGCACCACTATTAGTTGGCTCTTCTTTGAAAGCACTGGTAGAAAGCTTAGATGAGAGGATCTAAGGGAAGATCCACGCATCCTGACCTAGCAGGGCAAAAGTAGGTGCTAAACAGAGTCTACAGACAGCATTTTAGGAAAAGTAAGCTGCAAGTTTGCAGTTCTGTTGCACGCAAGCATATTGACATAAGTGTATCACTGATTTCAGCTCTCTGAGGCATCATACTGTGGTAAGCAGAGCAATGAAAAGGAACACAGACCACTGCACAAATGTGCTCATCCAGCTATATCATAGAATCATAGAATCAGAGAATGGCCTGGGTTGAAAAGGACCACAGTGATCATCTAGTTTCAACCCCCCTGCTATGTGCAGGGTCGCCAACCACTATATCCTATATTTCCTGTAGAACTGCGTGGTCCTAAGCTCTGTCTGTAAGAACAAAAGGACTTGAAAGAGGCTGCAGGAGAAAAGGGAACTGCACTTCTCAGTCTTGTGCTAACAGCTGCAAGCCTGAAATTGTTTTGGAGATTTTATGTTCACTTTAATTTTAAGCATGAGGAAGTTCAGGACTGCAGAGTTAGTAAGTTTTATGTATTTTTGATGGCTTACGGATATGTTCTCAGAACAATCTTCATCCTTCTGTGAACACTGTTTCCCCTTTTGTTCAGCCCTGCTGTAATGGCATAACTCTTAGCAATGATCTCAGTATGTACTTTCATGGCAGCAGCATGTTCCCCTCCCAGCAGCCTGCGTGATTGGAAAATAGGGATGTGGAGTCAGCAGAGCCATGTTTCATTTTTAGCCATCCATTTTCTCTCTGACTGCTGAATCTCATCTTTGTTTCACTACAGTGTGGTGGCATCCTCTTTGCCTGCCTATTTGACAGTGTCACAGTGAGTAATGTATTTAAAATTTCTCATACTTTTCATCTTGGATAAAAAGCTTTCAGTGCCTTCGGCTGCCCCTGACCTGGAGTATAGGCTCTTCTCTCCTGGTTGTCCAAATTAGAGGACTTGCTCAAGCTTCTCTTGCAGAATCAAGAAAGAGGTTGAGCTGATTTGATCTCAGCTAGAAGAATAGCATGCTATTTGGCATGCTCTTTGCTCTCTGAAAATTTTTGAGGGAAGTTAGCTTGTATGCAGAACTTGCTGGGATAAAAGTGAAGATATGGTAGGAGGAGAGACAGCTGGATGACAATGTGGCTGCATATACCTCACTTGTTGAAAGGATACCTAATCTAAACCTCAAGTTAGTCCAGCAAGGTCTATTTTGCACAAATAATTTTGGTTGAACTTAGCTTCTGATTTAAAATGTACTGGGTGTAAAAAAATAAGAAGAAAGAGAGATACAAGATAATGTGATTTCAAAAATCTTATTTCCTCAAAAAAAAAAAAAATCAAGATAGGTAACTATAGTTCTTGTTTTCTGTCACCAACTGTTTGGCTTTGTGTTAACTTCTTCTGGGCTGGTAACCAGGTTACAGAGATAATTTCTTTTGAACTTTACGCGAGCTTAGCTCTCCCATATATGGGAGAGAGTGAAAATAAGGGTCTAACTCTGTAGCCTGACACCAACTTTTGTCCACACCAGGGGTCCCTGTAAGAGGATCTGAGGACCATTTCATGACTGGAAATGCTTCAAGTACATTTATAGCAATGTGAATTTGTAGCTGATAGTTATGATCTCACTCGCAAATGGAACTCTCTCATCCCAATAGCATAGCTATTCAGTCACAAAGAGTTAATAGGCTCAGCAGCATACAGTGAGTGCGCCATCATGTTCTTCATGTGTGACCAAGGAACAGGAAAAACTTGCATTTCAACTTGCCACAGATGTCCTTGTTTCCTGCAGCTTCTAACACGTGTACTGCAATAAATGCACTAATACACACCTGTAAATGTGCTTTGTTACGGTCCTTTATTACTGTAAATTGCTTAGTTGCCATTGCCACAATCAGTGCAGGTGGCACAGTTATGGAGACACACAACTGTAAGAAAAATTAACTTTGTTTATACAGCAAAACTTGGCAGAAAGATCATAATCCTTGGAAAAGCCAATTGCCAAGACTTGTGTAGGTCATGATTTGTTTATAACAGGCAGTGGATGATTTTCCTCATAGGGAGATGTGCAAAGTCCTACCAGGGCATGGGGTAGCTAGAAAAGTTTTAGTGCACCTTGAGTCCAACTGAAAAAAATGATTGTCAGGTAGGCTTTGTTCTTGGCTGGAGCAGCTCCTCTGTACCTCCTTGTTTCTCCTTTTTTAAACACAAATACAAAAAGAAGAGCTCAAGCAAATATTTAGCTCCCAGTGCATGGTGGTGGCTTTTTGCTACTGCCTTTAACAGGAGGTGGTTTGTTATGTTGTATTTTGAGGCTTGGTAAATCTGTTTTTGTGGCCAGACAACACTGCATTCTGTATGCTGTGCTAGTAACATCCCCTAAGTAGGAATGCCATATAACAACTTGAAGGGTACTTATTATTCTTAGAAAGTTTGGGAAAGGTGAGCCATTACTGAGTGCATTTCTGGATAGTGATGAATAAGCTGAGGCAAAATAAAGCATACCACAGACTTGGCCTGTGGGTGGGAAGTGCTAACAAGAATGTTTGTACATACACTTCTAGCAGAGTTGTTATCCAGAGTATGCAAGAATGGGATTTACCTGTAGCTGCAGCCCATGTGTATCTTGTGCAGTTTTTCAGCTCTGCATTCCTGATAGAAGCTTTCAGCAAGTACCTGTGGAAAGCAATCCACCAATAGATGGCTATTTTTAGGCCATGGTGACAGAAAAAGAAGACACAGTAATATATATTCAGTAATTTATCTGTACTATAAATTACTGCACTCTTGTAGCACAGGAGGTCACTGTGGTGTTTTGTTACTCTGTAATAAAGGAAAAAAATGTAATAATGGACAAAGTATTTTGTTAGGTCACCCGGCCTTTTTGGAACTGCTTACTACATCATCTTTTCCTGTTGGAGATCTTAGCCTTTATTGTTAACAGTGTTTGACCCAGCCTGATGTCCTGAGCTCAGCTACCAGTAGCCCTGCACCTCTAGCCTCTGCCTCAGATGACTTGTACTGTTTGCAGAGCGATATTCTATTGAAGGATGAACCTCTACTGCAGGTCACTACAGATCATGCCTGCACTGCCCTAGATGTCCATCCTTGTATGCTTTTGCCTATATGGCTAGATACATACGGTATGCATGCTGAGACCAAACATGAGCACCAAGTCTACCTACATAAATGCAACAGATGTGACTTTGCAGGGCATGGAGGAGGGCTGCTTTTGCACAGAGCACCCAGTTTGTCTGACCTTTTTCATCCTTTTGGTAGGGAAGTCATGTCATGAGTGAAAGATCTTACTCCAGGGCAGGCTGTGGTTACAATGACTGGCAATGCAAATCAGTAATGCGTGACATTAAGGGGATGGGGGTGAGAAACAGAAACAAACTTTCAGACAATATTTACAGTTATTCCCCAAAGATCCATTACGAGATCAAAGCCATCAAGGCTTATCCTGCATGAAATCCACAGCAGTTAAGGTCCGGTTGCCTTAAAGATCCAGATACCCTCGGCTTCAGCCTTTGCCCAGTATCAAAGGTACTGGAAATGTATCCTTTAGCATGCAGATGCGTGGTTTTCAGGTCAGAAACTGACCGCAGGAAGAAGATAGGATGTTGATCAAGACTGTCGGAGGACATAAGGCTTGCTCAATGTCGCCACAGTTATGGATTTAAGCTGGAGGAGTCCTTCCTCCTTCTCCCCACTGACTGACACCAGGTTAGGAGCTTCACACAAGACAGACATGAGCAGGGCGCAGTAATGCCACAGCTCCCTTCCTGCCTGGGCTGCTGCACATCATGCCACTCTGATAGCTGTCTTTCTGAAGGAAAGATGTTGCTCTAACTTGCTGATTCAGCTTCTGCATGGGGATCAGACTGTCATAGAAAAAGGTTGTTTCTGAGCTTTTCCAGCTATTAAAAAAAAAAAAAAAAAAAGAGGGATTCATGTGAATGGGGAGTGTGGTGAGAAAATAGTTGCCACAGCCCAAGAGTTGGCTTTGTCCACATAATTTTGAAGGATAATCCAGGAAAAGGACTAGGAAACAAAGCTTAGAAAAGAGGGGAATGGAAGGAGCAGGTTTTCCTTTTTCATTCCCTGTAACTGGAATCCTTTTTAGCAGACAGGAATGCAATATTTTTTATGTCCCCCTAGTTTCTAGGTAGATGGGTTCTCACCATGTAGGGAATACATTTAGCAAAAATGCCTGGTTTTCTTCTTGCTCCCATCTTAGCCTCTGAGTCTGATGAGAGAGATTTGCTTATCCCCTCCTCCAAACTCTCCTTCTATGATATCATGAGCATCTTTCCTGTGCCTTCACATGTTAGTTGGTCTTCTGTTGTCTCCTGATCCAGTGGTCCAACAGAAAAAGCCAATTACCTATTTGAAAGACAACAAGAACCAGTAGTTCCTCATGATTCCTGTGCCATTTTATCTTTTCCTGTCCAGCAGAGCTAACTTCAGCTGCAGGACTCTTGCCAACTTGGTGTCACAAAGTGACTGGTGCAATTTTCATACAACTGGGAAGTAGAAGATGAGGCAACCTGAACTAACCTGACCATCTCAATCCTTTTCCCTGAAGATTTGCCCCTGATTCTCTAATTCTCTGTAACTGAATTTCTTGACTATGATTATGTGACACAGTACTGCAGGCTCGGAGTCAACACAGCAACAGAAACAAGAACAGAGAACCAGAAACCAACTCTGGGCAGGCCTGGGTTGATTTTTTTCCCTAGAGCTCAGAGATGTGGGGTGACTGTAGTGCTGAAGGCCTTCCCAGGCCTTCTGACTGCCCAGAGGGCTGTTGTTATAGGCCCCACTGTTGTTGCAAGCTTTGCTGCTGTTGTAGGCCCTGCTGTTGTAGGCCTTGCTGTTCTTGCAGGCCACCTCCTCACTGTTTCCTCTGCTCTCAGGAGTCATTGCAACTGCTGCTATTAGATACACAGCCTCCTCTCTGAAATATTAAGCTACCTGTTTGTTCCCAAGGACAGAAACTGGGTGAGGAGGGATTAGAGGATTTATCAGTCAGTTAGAGCAGGAACAAACACACATTGCTGGGGTGTTGCGAATGTCTGCAGAACAAACAAACACCTCAAATGTTGGGAATTTAGCTAAAGCTGTTGAAATGCTTGGTGACATTTCTGTATGTTACAGCATAAGGAAAAGGTGATGTGTAATGGCTGAAAATAATAATAATTAAAAAAAACAGGAAGGGAAGAAAAAAAATCTCATGCAATATCCCAAATGTTGAAAACATTTTAAAAAACCTAACAAACCTGAAAGTCACCTGAAACACTGACTGATTTCTCTCAGTCTGAGTGCAGTGTATTTTAGGCAGCCAGGTCTGATGAAATGTATAAAGTCCAGCTTAAGCTTCTCTGTCTGGTGTCACTCTGACTTAACAAACCAGAAATGTTTCACTCTGATCCACAGCTACAAATCAGATCTGCATTTTTGTTAAGATACAGTGCTGAAGCCTGTGTATCTGCCTGTTTTTGACGCTCTCAAATGCTACCAGCTTTAAACATTTTCATTTCTGAATGCTTCAAAAACTCCCTCTGGATAAGAAGTACTTTGCCCTGTATTTTTGAACTCCACTTTCAGACTTTTAAATGCAGACGCTTATTTTGCAACTGTGGTGAGAAATCCTGATCTTTCACCTCCCCCACGTTCTTCATCTTGAAATCTGCTTGTCCTTGCATCTGCAAATATTGCTGAAGGTTATCCTTGCCTTGACCCTTCCTTGGGAGATGTGCTTATTCAGGGCTTAATTGCTTGCTGATTAATTTCCTGTCATTCCTCCTTTTAATGGCTTCCTAAATCCCCCTAGCGAGTTTGTGGTCTAGGGGCTAAAACATGACACTGTGCTGACATCTCCAGTAATTCCAGAGCAACTTAAGAAAAACTGAGACCCAAACTCAGACTTGAAAGGGTATGGGTTAGAGAGGGCTCTTTCCATTGAGGTGAGACCTGCAAGAGTTCTTTCCATGTGAATCAACAGATACTTCATATCATTACAACTTGAAGTCTTGTTTTTATGCTTACAGAATACAATGTTTTGGGATTTCAGTTCCATGGTTCTTCCTTTGTTTTCTGTTGTTTGCATCAAATCAACACAAAAATAGCTTTTAAATTTCCCTCTCCATAGCCATATTTTCCCAGATAATCCTGACAACTTCACCCAGGTTTGCTTCACAAGTGCTTTACATTTTTCCGTCATGATAGCATCCAGAGGCCACCTGATTACTCTCTTGTCACACCTTCACAGTCATAACTTTCTAAGTAAACTAAGGATTAAAGTTTGATTTTTTTTCTCTTAACTTTTCCTGTTTGAAATACATTCCCATTTATTTTAACTCACGAAGAGCATGACAATAGTTGTCCTGTAACTGTACTCAGCCACTTTCTATCATAGCAGGCCAAATCCTCCCAGCCTTTAAACAGCATCTTTATTATCCTCTCTTTTGCTCTACTTCATCCCTCTTGGTGCTCTTTTTGTGCTTAGCTTTACAGCATGTCACAGGTCTATTCTGTATCTTCAGAAAAGACTTATCAATGGGCAGCAGTATGAGCTGTGACACCGCTGAGAAGCCTCAGCAGCTGTGCTGTCCTGGGACTCGCCAAGGGTTTGGCTTGATCATCTGAGACGTTAACCCAGTCTGGCTGCTGTTGCCACTGCAAGGTTTGCTCCACCAAAATGAGATGGTGGAAAAGAAACACCTGGAAAAGATATCCTTGCATTAAGAGGCCCAGCACAGCAGCAACCTGAATTTTCCTTTGCCCGGGGCCATGATACAGTCGTAGAGCGGGGGCCCCGATGCCGGTTCTGCTGCTGGTGACCCATTAGGAAAGCTGTCCTACAGTAGAGAAAGAATTTGTTCTCTTTATTCGTTCTTTTGCCTGTTGGACAAAGCAGGCAGTTAACGTACTACTAATATACATTCGAGCTATTTTGGAGCTGGTAGGTTTCCAGCACAGCTGCAGGACGCCGAAAGGCTGTCCCCAGGCGCCCCTTCCCTCCTGCAGCAGTACGCCCTCAGCCCGCTGAGCGTCCCACCGGCGCTCGGGCTGGCTCCTCCCGCCCCGGCACCTTCCCAAACCGGCTGCCCGGAGCCGGGCGGGGTGGAGTCCGATCTCTTCCCCTTCGGCTCCTGCCCGGGTGCCCCGAGGAGCTGGGATGGAGGCGAGGCGGCTGCTCCGGGTGGGTAAGGCGGGAGCGGAGAGGGAGGGGGAGACTGGCTGCCCGCGGTGAGATGGCAGGGTGCAAGCAGAGGGTGCTGTAACGCCGTGCGGTGTTTTTTTTTGGTTTTGTTTTCCTCCTTTCCACCTGGGAATTCAGTCCTCGTCGTTGCAGTCAGTGTAATTCACATTAAAATCTCTCGTGTAATTACTGTGGTGTTGGTTTGCTCCCGGTTAGGCTGCAGCCAATACTTTAGTTATGTCATCCGACATTCGCCAATCTCGTTTTCCTGATGGCTTTTTGCAGCGTTTTGCCGTCGGGCCCCCGGCACACCCAGCCCCTCTGCCGTGCTGGGGGCATCCGGGGGCGATGCCACCCGAAGCTCTTGGCGTCCCGGGGTTCGGGCTGGTGCTCTTGGCGTATTTCAACCTTACTGCTTGTTTGTTGTCTGCGTCCCAGCAGAATCCTCGAGTTGCAATTAAGCTGTGTAGCACGATTAGGTTAGAAAGGGTGATTCGTCGTGGCAGCAGCGTGCAGAGGATGGCTTCGCCGTCAGGTTCTTGGGCAGGGAGGTGAGAATAAAGGCACTGCTCTCCTTTGTGCAGTTTGAAGGTTTTTACAGCTTATGAAAAGCGGTAGCTAGCAGTTGCAGTTTCATTCTTACAGGTGAGCCTTGGTTTCGCCCTAAAGGACATGCTGCATCCTAACCATGAGATGGCAGCTGAGTTAGGAGGTAGTGGCGTGAGCATCTCAGGCCTGTGTTCTGCAGGAGCACAGGCCGAAACCTGGTTTGATCTCTTTTGATCAGCTTGGTCTTGCTATTTCTGCTCCCCACTGGCTTCCCCATGCCCAAGAAGGTGTTCTTGTTGTCCCACCATGGTCAGGGTAGCGCCAGCAGCTCGTGCCAGTTGGAGGACACTGATCAGCCTCCATAGGGAGCAAACATGGCAGAAAACCGACACTTTTCAGCAGGGATAAGCACTGATTTCTAGCCTCTAGTAAGGTGGTTCATTGGAAGGTTAGTGGAAAACCAAGGCTGGATGAGCCAAAGGGGAAAATCGCGGATTACGTGTAGGACACTTGGGTGATGTCACTGGGCTTTTCCCTCAGTCACCGTGATCTTGTCTGTATCTCAGCTGGGCTGCAGGAACTCAGTTGGACTGATCCAAAGCCACATCAGCTGTGTAGCTGGGCTGGCTGGGTGAGTGATGCTACATGCATCATCAGATGTAGAAGCAGATCGTATCTGTTATATGTGATGTGTACATGGAACTAAGTAAAGCAATTGCTGACATTACCTTCCAGATGACCTCACGTGGCTGCCAAAAAAATTCATTGCACAATGTTTAAGGAAACCATGGGTTCTTCATATAAATAGCATCGCTCTCTTGTAAATCCTGAAGAACAACCTCCCCAGACAACCTGAAGAATATGCTGGGGAGAAGCAATCTCAGGAATGAATATGCAGAGATGTGGCAAGAAGGAACAAAAACAAGTCAGGAAGGAAGCTGCATGGTACTTATCTGACTGCTACATCTGCAGCAGAAAAGAAGGAAATGTTCACGGTGCCAACTTTTTAAGAAAGAAAGAAAAAGGAAGGTGGGATATTATCATAGGTAGTCACTGTGCCGTGATCTAAAAAGTGTTCCCCTACCTAGCTGGGTAAGAAAGAGCCAGTGAAACAAAGGAAAGATTTATCTTCACAAACATCACCTGAACTTTAGGCAACTTCCTACAAAGAAAAGAAAAAATGACATAAGGAACTTGTCTTCATGTTTTGCACTGTTCAAGAGAACACAAAGTGAAAAATAAGCAGATTAACTCTAGTATACTCGTGAGGGGTTACTATGATTTCTCAGCTGGCGTTCATCTGCTGGCACTCCTGACCATTGCAAACTTTGCAGAAGATCCTGGAGAGATCTATGTTCAAGAAGAATAGTTCCAAAGTAGCTTTCTGGAAGGTCTGACTAGCTGAAGTACTCGTAATCATAGGCTCCCTAGTGATGATAAGAGCAGATGTCAAGAGATCTTCTCAAAACAGGGAATAAGAAGATGGAATTTTTCCCCTTTGGCCCCCAAAAGTCATCTTGATGTGAAAATCCATTGTCCAGTAGAAGAAATGAGGACTTGTCACAAAGGCATTGGTGTGGCAGCTGGTGTTGTGCTTTGTGATCCCCGGGGGCCTGTGGGCAGCAGACTCAGTCCCTCTCCTGTTTCTGTCAAGCATTCAGGAAATAGACATTTTTTCCCACTGGAAATGGGCTGCCCCTCATGATGATGTAGTAGCCTGTGTGAATAATCGTTTCTCCACACCAACAGAGCCTTGTTTGCTTTGGCTCCATTCTTCTTTCAGTTGGTTGGTTTGCCAACTTGAAGCCAGAACGTACCTTTGGCGTCACATTGGGAGACAGTGTTGTCTAAAGTAGTGAGTTTTGTGACTGCGAAGCTCATGACATTTTGCTAGAGTAATCTGAGAGAAAGCTTGTCATTTTATAGCATGAATAAATACATTCTGCACAGGTCCAATGGTGCTGTGAAATAATTTAATGAATCTTATTCATTATTTTTCTTTTTTCTTTTTTCCCCCCTCCCAGGACAGCCTATGAAGTCTTAGGACAGTACTAATGGAAGGCCCTTTGCAAACCTCCATTCACGTGTGCCATGAAAATGCTCAGTGGATGTCAAAATTACCAGAAAAGCTCTGGGATACTCCCCTCTTTAACTTATCTCTTCCGGGTAAAGATTAACTTTTGTTCTCTGCTGTTTTGTTAGCATGTCATTTAAGCACTGGAACATCCTGCTTGTTTTATTTCATGAAGGCTATGTTTTTTTTATTTGGGTCTGTGGCAGGCAGAAGGGCCAAGGGGAGTATTTTGGAGGTTTTCTTAGCGAGGAGGGTGAAGAAGATCTTAAGGGAAGAAAACAGGACTTCTAAATCAAGATGTGCAAGATGCGTATGCATCAGCATATCAGATCAGTGTTAATAATCTGAGCATTTGTTTATTTTGGCTATGGTGGAATTTTCTAATGTGTTATTAACACTTTTTTCTTATTAAAATGTCTCCAAAAGGAGACAACATTTCACCTTATTGTTTGTTTCTTTGCACTGTTTGAAAGAGGCTGGGAAGTTATGGGAGGAAAAAAAAAAAGAGAAGAAGGAAGAAGGATGGGGACTTGAAATTAATGTATTTGTTTCTATTAATGTAGATAAGGACTTTACTGCGTAGCTGCTGGTCCCTGTCTCTGAAAACTAGATGTATCCAATTATGGGTAAATACAGTTGCGTTATAGCTGGTGTCTTCATTGGTGCTACAGTCAGACTTGTTTATTATTAGCTTTTTAAAACATTATTAGTATTTTTTGGTCATTGCTCTCTGCTGCCTTGAACAGATTTTTTTTCCTCATTCTGCCTGAAGAAATTTTAGGAGAACCTGCTTTCACTGGCTTGAGGGAAGACTGTTGGCTGGAGGACTGTTAGCTCTTGAGTCCTTTGCCTCCACTATGAAAACAGTACTAAAGGAAAATCTAACCCACATTTTCTCTTGCACTTTTAGATGTGGCTGTTAGGATGGAAAGCAGCAAAGCATTTAGGTGAAGTTTTATATAGGCTATGGAATCCTAGGTTAACTTCAGCAAAGGCATATTCAGAGAGAGAGGGAAAGTCTTGTCTACAGTGAGTAGAGCCCCGGGAGGACCTGGGAACTATGGTGTAATTTTTCAGACCCTCATGTACTAATGGAGTGTGATTAAAAGTGAAAAATAGAAAGTTATTTCATGGCTATTTCTTGGATGTGAAATATAAATTGGTGTTAACATCAAAACAAGAACATACCCTCTTATTTTTGGATAAAGCCTATATAAGAGAATCGTTCAAAATAGAGTCCCTTCCAACCCAAGCCATTCTGTAGAGATTCTAAAGATCATCGAATTCTAATCCTTGTGCTGCCCCCCACCAGCTCAGGCTGCCCAGGGCCCCATCCAACCTGGCCTTGAACACTTTCAGGGATGGGGCACCACAGCTTCTCTGGGCAGATGTACCAGCGCCTCACCGCCCTTTGAGTGAAAAATTTCTTCCTAAAATCTAATCAAATTTTTTCCTCTTCTAGTTTAAAGCCATTCCCCCTTGTCCTATCATTATCTGCCTATGTAAAAAGTCAGCCTTCCTCCTGTTTATAAGCTTCCTTGAAGTACTAGAAGGCCACAATGAGGTCTTCTGGGAGCTTCCTCTTCTCCAGGCTGAACAAGATCTGCTGCCTCAGCCTATCTTCATAGGAGAGGTGCTCCAGCCCTCTGATCATCTTTGTGGCCTTTCGCTTGACCCACTCCAATATCTCTGTGTTTTTCTTGTGCTGGGGGCTCCAGGGCTGGACACAGAGCTGTAGATGGGGCCTCACAAGGGCAGGGTAGAGGGGGACAATCTCTTCCCTCTCCCTGCTGGCCATCTCTCTTTTGATGCAGCCCAAAATACAGTTGCCCTTCTGAGTTACGAGCACACATTGCTGTCTCATGTACAGCTTTTTGTCCACCAGGACCCTTAAGTCCTTCTCCACAGGGCTGCTCTCCAGTTCTTCTGTTCTTCTCCCAGTCTGTACTCGTACCTGGGATTGCACCAACCTAAGTGCAACGCTTGGCCTTTTTGAACCTCATTAGATTCTCGTGGGCCTATTTTTCAATTCTGTCCAGGTCTCTCTGGATGGCATCTCTTTCTTCTGGTCTATTAACTGTACCACTCAAATTGATTTTCATCAGCAAACTTGTTGAGGGTGTGCTTGATCCCGCTGTCCTGATCATTGATATAAATCTTGAAGAGCATTGATCCCAATGCAGACCCCTGGGGGACATCGCTTATTACTGACATCCACCTGGACAGAGTCTTTGGCCACAGACCTCTGACCATGACCATTCAAATAGTTCATTCTCTACTGATAAGTCTATCCTTCAAATTCTTATCTTTCCAATTTAGAAATAAAAAATGTGATGTGAAACCCTATTGAAGGTCTTGTAGAAGTCCAGGTAGATTATATCAGTTGCTCTTTTTTTGTGTACTGAAGCTGTCACTCCATGATAGGAGGTCTTATGACAGAAGACAGGTAATTCTTTTTTTTTTATTTTTATATATTGTTCCTCTTGCAAAAATCATTAAAAAATCAGTGTTCCGTGATATAAAAGGAACTATGTTACTTCTAAAGGGCTTTCACAGTGATGTTTCTTGCTAGAATGCTGAGAACTTGTTGATGTGTACTTTTGACTTCTTGACTCTTCTCCTAACAGTGATCTTGGTATTCTCATGAATGTTTGTTGTTTTCACAGAGAACAGGCAGGAAGAAAAGAATGGTTGAAGGAATACATGGAGCTGTGTCAGAGAGGATCGAGCTGGATATTAGAAGTTTCTTCGCTGAGAGGGTAGTTGGGCGTTGGAACAGGCTCCCCAGGGCAGTGGTCACGGCCCCAAGCTGCCAGAGTTCAAGAAGCATTTAGACACCACTGTGAGACATAGGGTTTGAATTTTGGCTGGTCCTATGTGCAGCTAGGAGTTGGAGTTGCTGGTCCCTGTGGGTTCCTTCCAACTCAGGATATTCTTAAATTCTAAGACAAGTCAGTTTCAACAGACACTGGATGATTTTACTGTGCATTGCAGGTCATGTAGCTTGGAAGAAAGCTTCTTCTCCAGCTGGCCTACTAAACTGATCTAGCCCAGATCAGAATAGAACAAAACAAGACCAACCAGGTCAAGACAGCTCTAGCAGGTTTTCAGAGGGAGCGATGTCTGAAGGAAACCCAGTTCAGAAACAGAAGCTTACTCATCTCCCCACAGAAGCCAGCCTTGCCCTCCGGTCATTAGGGCATGGTAAATGTGTCATAACCTCAGGGTTATGAGATGACTGGGCTCATATCAGATAGAGAAGATAACAAGGCATGCAAGAAACTTGAGAATGTGATTTCTGAATGCATGACAAGGAGACAGAGGCAACTCTTAGCGGTTGGCACTGTGTTGTACCAGGTTCGGGGCAGGAGTTGTTTAGAGCTCTGAAGGTGCCTGGTTTTGTGCTAGCTCACTATCTTTGAATCAAACTTGCTGTATTGCGGATATACCCTTCTTCATTCTAACTTGGTGATGTCACAAGAAGACACCATATTATCCATGATAATGACATCAGCAGATGCAATGCCCATTGATGGAATCATGTTCACTTATCTTAGACTTGGATTTGGTCCATGGGTATTTAGTGGTTTGACTCATACATCTTTTAAGACAAACTCCATTGATTGAATGTCCTCATCGCCAACCTTCCATCTGTGATAAACCTGGTTGGGTCATTTAAAGCAGGAAAATATAAACTAGATTTCAAAAGGTGAACAATAATTTATTGTCTTATTCTATTATTGAGTGTTTCAAATAATTTTCTTTATTTCAGATATGATCTTTGTCCTTTGGCCACTAAGAGTATTGTCACTGGCACCAGTTAGACTGACCTTTTAAGACGCCAGTTTCTAGCATCAGTGTTTGCTTTGTTTGACAGAGGATTTAAAAAAACCAAAATGATTTGCAAATTCCTTGCAGATACCCTGTAAAGATCCCAGCAAATCAGGTCATCAAGTTTTTAGCTGTTCTTACTGACACTTTACGAAATGAGAAGAAATAATAGAACAGAAAAAGCTAGCAAGATCACTGACTGCCTGTCCTGAAGGCGTTGTAAGTTGCATCACATGTAGATGAACCTTTATGACCTTTAAGAGGTATTAATACCTCTTAACTAAGTAATACCTTTAAGAGGTATTTCAGATTTAAGGCTTCAGAGTCAGGCTGGGCATAAGGAGGCATTTACTTACTGTGAGGGTGGTCAAACACTGGCTTCCTAGAGAGGTAATTAATGCTCCATGGCTGTCAGTGCTCAAGAGGCATGTTGATCAGCCAGCTGGACTTATGGTCTTGGTACATGCCTTCTGTCTATATTCTGTTCTGTATTCTCTTCTATATTCTGTCAGCTGTTTATTTCCCCCAAAAAGAGAGTTTTCACATCAAGATATTTGTTTTGGTGGAAGACACTCATTGAAACGGACTGTTTTAATGCAGTGTGAGGCAAATATCAACAGTGATATGTAGTTTAAGTGGGAACTGCTTTAATGAAAAATACTGAAAAGTTGCAGTGCCTTCCTTTTATGAGGATTTCACACTAATAATGCCAGGTGAGTGAGCTCGGTAGGAGCCCACCTTTCTGCCATAACTGCATAAGCTGTCAGGCAACATATGTAATTTGTTTTGTAAATAAAGGGGCATGTCAGGTGTGTGTGTGAAATGTAATCATGTGTTGTGGTGCTTGAGTAATTAAGAAATGACATGTATTTTATGTTTGTTTTTGTATTCTACAGGGAGTCATGACACTATGACCTACTGCTTGGATGAGAACTCTGCTGTTAGTGGCAATGAATCCAAGCTGGTGAAGTTTTTAAATAAATGTATGCCCTGCATTGTACGCCCTATTATTATGAAGTGGTCCATAACACAGGTAAATGTCTGATGTTCTCAAGCCTGAACACATTCGAATGTTGTGCTGAAGTGCAAAGTGTGGTCGTGTTCCCCCATAAAGCAATGAGAGAACAGCCAGCAGCTGTCATGAAGTACCAATGCTGTGCATACCAGATCTTCATTTGTAGGGAACAGCTTGGACAGGGAGAATTCACAAAGATGTTGCTTAAAACTGACTACTAGAAACTCATCTTCCTTACAGTTTTATTATTCTTATTATTAACATTTAATATTACCCTAATCAAAATAAGTTAGTAGAAGGGTTTTTCTTTTCTTGCACTTAATTCAGAAAGCAATGTCCTTTTTCTTGTCACTGTTGTGTGAGGTGTCCATTGTTTTGCACTGCTTTATTGTGTAAATATTTCAGCGACCTGCAAAGGCAAAAATATCATTTAAGGGAACTTTAAAGATTAAGAGAATGAAGGTGTGACACTTCACTTAAGGTTTAGTTCATTTTTATAAAACAACTGAATTTTAAGCTAGCAGTTATCTCCTGCTGTTCCTCACAAATGTATGTTAAAGATGAAATTGGGGATCATAGTTTAAGTTAGGGCTTTTGAAGATTTTTCTAAAGAATGGACTTTCATGTCATCAAAGAGGCACCAGAAATCTTTTCACTTTCGTTCTCTTTGAAGGGTAGTTCATTAGTAGTGACTTAAAACTGAATAATTGAGAAGTGGCAATAATTATGCTTAGGCTTCTTCACTTATCACAGGGTATTGAACCATTTTTTAAACTTTGTAGCTCATGCCAATGATGGGTTCAGATACCTCCTCACCTGCCAGTTGCTGGTGGACAAGGTGTTCTTGATGGAGATAAACAAGCTCCGTGCATCATTACAGCCATTTTCTTGTCAGAGCTCAGCTTGCTGAGTGGGAAGTGGTCTGGCAGATAGGGAAGACCTGGCTGCAGGCCTATCCTCTTTAGTGCCCTGATGTCTGGCTGTCTCTGCAGGAAGGTGACTCTGTCCTTTGGTATCTGGAGCAGTGATCGAGGCATCCTGCTGCTGGCAGGACCCACGCGTTCCTGGATGGCCCTCTGCCAGGCCCCAGCCCTGGCTGTTATGTGTGTCAGCTTGGAGGCCCATATCTTTCCTATGCAATGGCTGACGTCAGCTCTCAACCTGGATGTCAGGTGTGAGATAGCTGTGCTGAGTCGCATTGCTTCCCAAAACCTCCTCTTTTTGCACTTGGAGGCAATAGTTGCACTGTCTGATTTAGTATCCAAATCCAGGTGACTAATTAAGGAGACTAATCTCTCTGGTTTTCCCAGGCAGTTGGTAGAAAGAAAGAAATTTGTCCAAAGGGCAGTTCACAGCAACTAATCAGTCTGGTGCACTTTCTGGCCACAGAGGTTACATATGACCTACAGCCATACATTTTCTGCACCCCATGTGGAAATTGGTCTTGGGCATGGATCACTCCTTTGGCTTCTCCAGCCTTGAGGAGACCAAGCAGGTATGGAGGATGATGCTGGCAGCTCCTCAGCACCTGAGGGCATGTGCAGCTCAGATTGAAGTCCCCTCCAGGAGCAGAAAGGTGGATGGTTAGAGCTAGGCAGGGTGAACATCCTGCCAGATGTATTAAGTTCTGTCCCGGCACTAACAAGTGTGGTTATCAGGCACAACATCTTGCATTGATTTAGCTTTAGTTGAATCCTATCTGACTTAAATTAGTACAGTCTATTTTTTTCTGAAACCTAATAGTGTTGTCCATACAAGCAGGTTGACCTGAGACAAATTAGGATTTAAATGTATTAAATTCATTTGATTATTCTCTCTTAGTGAAAGAGGGCCTTGATAAATATAGGAGATGTGTCATTTGGGATGTTTTGCCCCAGACTCAGCTTTGTAACCTGTCCGTATAGTGGAGAGAAATCCAAGACCAAAAAGGGCCTGTATTTTGTAGGACTTCTGCGAGTTAATTCAAACTTTTAAAGAGACTTTATCCTAAAAAGAGAACAATAGCCAGAACTTTTTTCTATTTTTGTTTTTCCTTCCATTGAGGATGAGTGAGGTCCATAGAGACAACCATGGTAAAGTCTTTGATCTAATAAAATAAATACGGAATTTCTGAGGTGCTGATCGTGCAAGATTTGTTCATACAAATAGTCTTGTGAACAGAGATTTTGTATTTATGCACAGGTTAATGGATCTTTTAACTTTGAGAACACAACAAATGCAGAGGTCTGAAACTAATCTAGCCTATATCTGGAGTATATTCCACAGGGAAATCAGGATCCTCTTGTTAGATAGTAAAATAATTTAAAGTTATGACTTGGTGCCTTACAGTGCCATTTTAAAGAAGAAAGATGTGGAAAATGTCTAGGGCTAATTGGTACACCTCTTCCAGTTATCTAATCTAAAGGAACAAACCACTCTCAAACTCTCAGGACCTTTGTCTTCTGTTTAACTATCCAGGTGCTAACTGTGACGGAGCAACTTGAGGCCGGAGTTAGATATTTGGATTTTAGGATTGCCCACAAGGCTAGCGATCCGTCTATGGATCTGTACTTCGTGCATATGGTATACACAACTGTTATTGTACAGGTATTGTCCTTGCCTTTGGAATGGCTATACACATGGTGCTGCTCATTTTATGTAAGGGACATCCTAATCTGAAAATGCTTCCCCAAGGTTTTCTGAATAGGTTATTTGTTTTCCTAACGGGAGGACTTTGAACTAGAGAAAGTGGGCAGGGCAGGTTACTGAGCTACTTTCAGCAGTTGCAATTAGGGTTTCAGCGTTGATCAGTTTCTTATCCTCAAACTGGAACTGCTGTGCCTTGCTCTCTACCAACTATGCCCCTCCAAGTGCCTTATGTTTCTGGGGTTTATCTTGTGTATTCCAAGGATGCTATCCAGGGCAGTCATATTTCCCCAGTACAGACAGAAGTTACTAAAAAGAAGGTATTAAGAACCTAATAAATCACAGACACTTTTTTTTTTTTTTGAGGAGTAAGTGTTTCACTAAGAGATTCAGGTCTGTGTCCCATTATTAAAGTACTGTCAGATCCTATGAAGACGGTAATGTGAAGTTGCTCTTTTGCCTGTGCTATCTCACTGTGGACCAGTTTATGTTGTCTTTGCATTTGCTGAGATTTGTACAGCCAGGCACAGAGGAGTGCACAGCCAGCTAAGGCAGCTTTTGTTTGTAGACTGACTGGCTAAGCTTTGGTTTCGTGTTCATCATTTGAACCTTTCATGTCATGATGATTGGCACGTTCAAGGGGATAGTTAGATGTAGTGCCTGTCTACTTGGTTAATTATGTGTGATCTCCAAGAAGTTGTCGTTGCCAGTAACAAATGGGGAAAACAGATCCTGTCATGTTTAAGCAAGCACAGAGTTTTCCTTATTTTCCAGTTTGCCACCAACATCGTATTTGTCCTTAAAGAAGGTTGGGAAGATGGGTTTACTGATAACCTGCCTGTAAGAAGCAGGAGATTGATGGGTATTACCAAAATACAAAGCTGTTAAATGTAGTGTGCTAGACCCACAACCAGAGCAAATCAGCACAAACCTGCAGAAAGCAGGGTTTTCTGGGGTGCTTCTGAAACACCTTGTGGGCTGCTGGATATCCATACTCTGAAAACCTACATTGATTTTCATTACAGTGGTTGTGGTTCTACCCGGCCATTAATGGTTCCATTAATGGAAAAGTTTTACTTCCTTTTCTCTGCATAACATGATTTTCTAAGTTGCCTTGACTCTCTCTTATAGGATATTCTGTGGGAAGTGTTAAAGTGGTTGGAAACTCATCCTCAGGAAGTTGTTATCTTGGCCTGCAGGAATTTTGATGGATTAACCAAGAAACTTCACTGTCATCTTATTACCTGTATAAAACAGATTTTCCAGTGTAAACTGTGTCCCAGAAATGTAAGTATGAGATCTTTCTCCATTTTTTTTTTTAAAGGATGACGTATTACAGTGTGTTGTGGTTTAACCTTGCAGGTGGCTGAGCACCACACAGTCATTTGCTCACTCCCCACCTTCCCAGTGGGATGGGGGAGAGAATCTGGAAAAAACAAAAGTGGAACTCATGGGTTGAGATAAATCTATTTACTAAGGTAGAGAAAAGGGAAAGTATAATAGCTATGAATATCTGTATCTATCTATATATGAATGCATATAACAAGTGATGCAGAAGCAGTTGCTCACCACTCCCCTGACCAACACCCAGCTGGCTCCTCGAGCAGCATAAGAGAGAGAAATGCCCTCCCAGCCCCTTCAAAACTCCTTCCACATGAAGGTCATATTGTATGGAATATCCCTTTGGCCAGTTTAAGTCAGCTGTCTTAATTCTGTCCCCTCCCAGCTCCTTGGGCCCTTCTGTGAGAATGGCCTTGGCTCTGTACAACACTGCTTAGTGGCAGCTATCAATATTGGTGTGTTACCAACATTGTTTTTCTCCTAGAACCAAACCATAGCATCATACCAGACACTCTGAAGAAAACAATTCCATCCCAGCTGAAAATAAGACACAGTGAAGTGCTTGGTCCAGAGTTTTATTTTCTGCTTTTCTTGTATCTTTGTCCTAGGAAAAGGAGCATTTACTGCATCAGGGATAGGTCTTCACCTAATAAATTTGAGGAGATAAAGCATAGTATGGAGGAGGGAATTAAATTTGACTGTCACATGTGTAGATTAGTGGGACCACAAGTAGGGATACAACTGCTATCCGCTACTCTACCAGATTTTTGCGAAAAAGTGTTGCTATAAATAAAGTCCAGACTATGGCAAGTGCTTTCAGTCTTAGATAGAGCTGACTGCCTTCTTCTATTGACAGAATTCAGAAGAATGCCTTTTCTTCCTTTTCACAGCAACGATTATAAATTATTTGGTGGTATTTTAGCATCGAAACTATATAACTTACGTTGGAAGTGAACTCTGGAATTCAACCTCACCAGGCAGACCAGACCTACTTCAAAGCTGTGTCCAGGCCATGTCCTGTCCATTCTTGGATATCTCTGAAGATGGAGATTCCGTAGCCTTTCTAGGCAGCTTGATCCAGTGTTTGACCACTCTCGCAGTAAACCTGTTTTCTGTATATCTAATCAGAATGTTTCCTGCGGCACCTTGTGTCTGTTGACTTTCATCCTTTTGGCATGCATTTCTGAGGAGCGGCTGGCTCTGTCTTTCTCTACAGCCACCCATCAGGTATTTGCAGATAGTAAGACCTTTCCTTATCATCTTCAGACTGAACAGACTCAGCTCTCAGCCTGTATTTGAGTTTCCAGCCCCTGCTCACCTTGGTTGCATGTTGCTGGACTCACTTCAGCACGTCCGTGTCTTTTCTGTACTGGGAAAGCTCCAGCTGGACACAGTGGACTCGCACATGAGTCCCCAGTCTGTCCTGGTGTGTGCGATTACTTCATCCAGGCTCAGGACACTGCATTTGCCTGTATTGAGCTTCATGAGGTTTCTGCCAGAGGTGCCAGGTGAGGAGGGAGAAGGTAGATCAGTCTGAATCAGGAGCTCTCTGCTGCAGCTGCCAACAGGATACAAGTTGGTGCAGAGTTTTCTGTGCATTACCAGTCCACCTGGGAATGTGCTGATACCAGCAGCTGCTGTCAGAGAGGGGTCACAATAGTGGCCTTGGCTTTCCTTCCTCCACTTTAGCTGGAGCTGACCTTCCAGACAGCCTAATAAGCTTTCAGTCACCCAAACCTCTAGAAAAGCTTTAATTTTAATAATTGGAAATTATTTGACTGCTACATTTTAGAAGTCGAGATTTTTAGCTTCCTCTTTTGACAAGGTGTGGGAGCTTTTAGCAGTTAAACAATTAACATTTCAAAGATGCACAGGCACAGAGGGTTTTCTCTGGAGATGTGGGGGTGCAGGATAATGATGACCCTGTTTGCGATTTGAATTAATCCTTTGAAGCTGGTGGATCAGTAAGGGCTGGATATTACCATTTCAAAGCATTTTGTACAGCAGAGTTAAAATAGAACAATTCTCAGCAAAATTAGGGGTTTCTGATAATTCAGGCCTCAGTTGAATAACAGAGGACCTGAGTGAAAACGTTTCATTGTTTCCTCAAATATCTTGAGTGTGTAAGTCATGGCTGAGCAGAGCAAGACTGGAGAGGATGACCAAATTTGCTTTCAGACGCATGGCCAGTTCCAAAACAAAAAGAAGTGATTAATTGCAAGAGGGACAAGTTGTTGCTGGTAGTTTGTTGAAGGAAGGCGATGGTCTGAGGTCACGTGACTGAAGAAAAGCAAATGGGGAAAAAGAAAGAAAAAAAAGCAACAAAAAGCAAATGGTATCCTGGGCTCCATCAGAAGAAGGATGGCCAGCAGGGACAGGGAGGTGATTGTCCCTCTCTATTCTGCCCTCGTGAGGCCCCATCTGGAGTACTGCATCCAGGTCTGGGGCCCCCAATACAAGAAAGACAGAGAGCTGTTGGAGAGGGTCCAGTGGAGGGCCACAAAGATGATCAAGGGGCTGGAGCAACCTCCCCTGCGAAGACAGGCTGAGGGAGCTGGGCTTGTTCAGCCTGGAGAAGAGAAGGCTGTGATGTGACCTCGTTGCAGCCTTTCAGTACCTAAAGGGAACCTACAAACAGGAGGGGAGTCAACTCTTTGAAAGGGTAGATAATAGCAGGACAAGGGGAAATGGTTTTAAGTTGAGGGAGGGAAGATTTAGGTTGGATGTCAGGGGGAAGTTCTTTACTATGAGAGTGGTGAGGTGCTGGCACAGGCTGCCCAGAGAGGTTGTGGATGCCCCGTCCCTGGAGGTGTTCAAGGCCAGGTTGGATGGGGCCCTGGGCAGCCTGGTCTAGTATTAGATATGGAAGTTGGTGGCTCTGCCTGTGGTGGGGGGGCTGGAGATTCATGATCCTTGAGGTCCCTTCCAACCCAAGCCATTCTGTGATTCTGTGATTGCATGAAAAAGAATGTTCCTGTGCTGCCTCCAGAGGGAGTGAGGACGGGCAGTGAAGATGGGTGAAGTATCGCCCTCCTGCAGGAATGCTTTTCGGTTCCAGAGGGTCTGTGACCAGCGCAGTGGATCTTGTCATTTCTGTAGGTGACACCTTTGCAGGTTAGGTGGCTGTGGACCTTTTCAGAATCACAAATTCAGATTTAACGTCACATAGCCTCATACTTGCTCGCTTGTTTTAAAATCATCTCATGTCTACTGCCTTTCAAGACTGCAGCTCTGGTGTCAAATGAAAGTGTCAAAGCATTTATGAAGTTGTAAATAGAGATCTGTAGTACTGGCACAGGCCACAATGTGACAGCATTATATTGTGTTTAAAATTGTAATTGCCTTTGATCTGAACTATTTGAGTTTAAAGATCCTTTGTCAGATGTCTACAGTTTCATCTCTGCTTTGTTTGCAAAATAAGCACCTGTGCTCATATATTAATTTCTGGTGATGTGTTTTTCTTTTTTCTTTTTTTTTAAAGAGGTTTGAGCTTTAGAAAGGCAGCTGCAGTAAAGCATAGGCCTCTGTCAATCACAGATTTTGTAGCTCATTTTGTTATGTCTTAATTTTGAGGTATTTTTCTGGTTTAACTGGGGCTCACACTCTCTTTCATGGATGAAGCAAGAGGGATTTCTATGTTCATTCTGGCTCTCTTCAAAGATTTGCATTAAAATGTTTCCACTTTGGTTTTTATTTTAAGTGAGAAGTTAATTGTAACATCATGAAGCCACCATTTCCACTCCACAAGCAACACAATAAAAACCCAAAGATTTCTGTTAAAATACTGGGTTTGCAAATGAATAAATAAAAAAAATTGGTGCCTCAATTCTGTCCAATGACAACTTTTGAGGACTGGAAAATTTAATTTCATGCTGAAACATTTAAATTAAACAGACCTGTATCAGACAGTCTGGTTTTCTTCTAAGTTTTTTCCTTCTCTCAATTCAGAATGACTGAGGTATCCCAATTTCCCAAACTTTTCTCCTTACAGAAGTCAGATTAACATCTAAGATTTGTATTTACTTACTGAGTCTGAACAGTTGAGTTCTCATGAATGGCTTTGGCGACAGATGTGGATCTGTGTGGCAGTGCTGCCCTAACCGTTCCTGTTTCATTGTGTGTTTTCCTGTAGGTGGCTGTAGGCCTTTTTTTCCTCCTAGCTCCTCTTGCAGAATTGGTGATGCACTCAAAAAAAAATACTCAGCTTGTAACCCATCCAACAACTTGTCTGGATGTACGTTTAGCAGCATTATTTGAACCAAATCTGTGCCTCGCTATCAAGGCAACTTCACACTTTGATATCTGAACTTCAGGGATGCTGATGTTGGCTCGCAGCTCCCACTGACTTCAACCCGGACTTAACTTCCCTTAGGTGGTTCCGACTCTGCGGACCATGTGGCAGCGTGGCTACCAGGTTATAGTCTCATATGAAGAAGATCTGGAAGTGCTGAAGCACTGTGAGCTGTGGCCTGCAATCCCATACTGGTGGGGAAACAAAACTACCACTCATGCTCTCATCCAGTTTCTAGAACTCATGAAGCGGATGGGCCGTCCAGGTACACACACGGGGCCACTTTGAAGGCAACAAGGGGCACATACAGTAATGCAAACCAAATAGAAATAGTTGACTGGGAGTTCGTAGCATTAAGGGATATAACTCTGTTGTGCATGTCGCATGCTCCAGACACTTACATGTTGCTGAGTGCTCTTGCCCAGCCACGGGTGAGTGCAACATGCACGTCATATTACCTGGTTGTGTAAACATGCGCACAAGTGTATGTACATACACAAGCTATACCATTGCAGCAGCTTCTTCATCTATGGGATCATGTGGGAAAGAACCCAAGCCCTTTCCCCTCATTGCAGAGCAGCCAGCTGGCTGTCATGCCCTTGTCACACATAAGAGACTGCTGTCTGAGCCCAGTGCTTGCTGGCATTTACTGCTTCAGACAGCTCTGAGGATGAGGAAAAAGCAGTATGGCACACAATAGCAACAAAGGAAGACAGCCCCCTGAAGCAGTTCTAGGTCTATGAAACAACACGGAAAGATTCTTAAGTTAGCATGTTAATGATTCCCAGCGAACCAGACCTTGAGTTAATGCAATGCTGAGCAGTCTCTGTTCTCCTCAGAGGAGTATTTAATGTGTCACCTTTCAATATTTCGTTACAGAAACGTTCTTCGTTGCGGGGATTAACCTTACTGAAAATTTAAGATATATTCTTGTACACCCATTTGGATCACTGAAGACAATGACACTCCGGAGCCTTCCATGCTTGAAAATCTGGGTGAGGAAGCAGTATCCAGGACCACAAAAAGAATGTATTAACATCATTGCTGGAGACTTCATAGGAAATGACGATTTTGTCAGAGATGTGATAGAACTTAACACAAAAATTAATCCTCAGTTAGCCTGTCCCAGCAAAGGGTCTGGAGCAAAGAGCATTTCATTTTCAGCTCTTTAAAAAGTCTTGGAAAAGCTGAAAAGACTTTGTGTGCATTTAATATTTCCTGGTTTAAACATCCTGGACTACATAAAGATCCAGTTAAGTTAAACCAGGGATCATTAAGCTCATTAAGAAACACGCTCTCAACATCATCAGGCTGTCAAAGTCTTTTCTTAAAAAAAGAGCAGGAAGATCTTGCTGAAGTCTTTACAGAACGGCATAATTTACTTGGGAGGTGCTCAGATCCTGTAGCAGCTGGCAGTATTGAAAGTCTCAAGAACTATTTAATATATGAGCAAGAAGCAGAAATATGTCATAGCTGCGCAAATTATTTTGTGATTTTATTTTCTTTCTGCACATACTTGCAACCCCAGTTCTCAGTATTTTATCAATGTGAAACTAACTTGCCTGTTTTCATAGTTTGTATTGAATATACAATGTGAGCAATTGGAAAATATTTTTGATCTATCAAAGATACTGTACTGACATTCTTACTTGCCACAGTCTTTATATGTACATCGATCTGGAGATCTATTATCAGCTGTATTGTTGTGTGCTGAATATCAGTTGTGAACCATTTCACTACCAGGGCAGTCACAACATTCTGACTATTTTTAAGAGATGTGTAACAGAACACTTTGTTCTTGTTATCATCCATGTCAGTTCTGCCACAGCCAGCTCCCTGGACAGTTTTGTCTGCTGCAGTAAAATGTTCTTCTATTAGGAGCTGTAAAAATACCCCTTACATTAGAAATTAGTTTCATATGTGTCTGCTTTCAGTCTGAACACAGACTGCTCTAAAAAAACAGATCATTGGCTTGTCATGCTTATTTGAGGTTTCACAACTGATCTTCCTTTATTTACATATTTTTGTAGCACTATAGCTGTTTTCCTCTTGATAAGTATTCTTTGCTTGCTTAAACACTGTTTTATGTAAATTAATTCTATTTTTCTAATTTTTAAATGAACCGTGCAATAACAGATGATCATGAAGGTAAGAAAAAGGGCAAAGATCAGGGGCTAAAACAAAACAGGCATTGTATAAAGTTACTATGCAGCTTCATCAATATACCTCACTTTTTATATGCACTTTACATGTAGCAACAGAGTTCAAGTGTCTGGCAAGATGCTGTGTTTGCAGTAGGTAGCCGCCTAACTTCGAAATGGATTGCTACTTGATACCAGATCAAAGTTACCTTTGACTGCTAGGCGTGAAAGGCTAAGATGCTACCTCTTCATGCAATCTCCCACAATTGCAGACTATGTAGGAGTGAAAACCAAACATTCCACTTAGTTAGAAGACTTTCTAAATGCTTTCTTACAGTGCTTTTTTATCCTTGATCTCACTTGTTTTTACTTCATATAGAACAGTCATTCAGTTTGGTTTTTTAGAGTCGCCACCTGCACAAAGTGCTGTTCTAACTCAGAATGTTTCTCTGCCTATCTTTTGCACCTTCAAGTGTCTTGTCACTTTACCTAATAAATCTTGCCCTCTTTGTGTACTAAAGACTGAAATACAGTTTTGTTTCTCCTTTCTGTAATCCTGATGTTTTTTCTTTAAGAGTCGACACAGAAGTAGGTATTGTGGATAAATTACTGTATGCAGGAACATGGGTAGAAGACGTTCACAGCTCACTTTATTATTTGCTTAAATATACACATCAGCATTGTTTCTGTTTCACTGCAGTAATAAATGGCAGTTATTTTAAGTAAATATTTAAGCAGAATACGTGGAGGTATCTGTATTATTTATATACAGCCAACAATGTTTTCTTCAGTAATGTTCCTTTTCCGATGACCAAGGGACACCCTGTCTGTAACAAATATTTTATTCTGAAAAATGGGATTAAAATGGTCTTTATATGACATAGTATTTTCCTGAAGGTTAACTTAGATGCCAACCTGTGATTCCCACATTTGAGGTTCAGAGTCAATGACTATTCTAACATAAAAATTACTTCTATCCTTGCACTTGCTGCCACAATGAAGCTCAAAGCTGTTGTTTCCAAAGAAAAGTTTTCTGAACCACTGTCCATTTCTACAATGTGTCAAAAGCATCAACTGGTTAAAAAATAAACTCTCCAGCATCCAGGCTAGTGGGCCATTAGCTTCATTCCAATCTTCTTAATGAAATCAGTTTCTTTTGTGAGAGAAGGAGTTCACGGTAAAAAAAACTTACTGTTAGGAAAGAGGTTTCTGTATCTGCCAAAAGCAGAGTTGCTGATTATCACCTTCACCCTGGCTGTACCATCATCAGGCATGACGTCTACTTCCTGAACCGTTGATTCTTTATAGAGCCAACTGTAAAAGTGAAAGGGTATTAGCATCTTAAAGGCATCCTGTAGTGCATAAAATGTGACCTTTGTTTTTGGTCTACATGTTCCAATCTAAGTAATTCAACGCCATAAAAGATGAAGTTCCTCACTTAACTTTTCATTTGCTACTTGCTGTTTGGAAATAAAATATGGTGTTTACATAAATGTTTCAGATCTCTGGTTTGGATTTTTTTCCCCAGAAATCTGGCTCCAGGACCAGTGGAATGGTCTTTCAAAAAGTTTACCTTACTGTACAAACACAGTATCTACTGTGGCTATTTTCAATAAGCTATTAAACTTTGACAATTGTCACAGCAGTTCTTAAGGAAAATTAAAATCAGTGTGGTATGTTTTGGCCAATTCAAGACTTGCAAGACTATGAGTTTCATATTTGTCCAAGTCCTTCTTTCAACTTATAATTGTTTACCTTAGCTGAGGTCCCTGTAAGTTGACTGTAATTGTCAGAATCTTCTTTCCCGTTGCTTTCAGAATTTTTTTCTCTATTTCTTCTTTCAGCTCTTCTAAACCACGCCCATGTAGAGCAGAAATGGCTACAGCATTTTCTTCAGTGGGTTGATAGCTGAAAAGTAATAATTACCAGCGTGTTTCTTTGTAAAGATTAGATTGTGAAAATATTCCAAGCACAGACCATTTAGCTGTGTTACATCATACTCATACATCCCTACAGAGACTGCTGCTTGTATGACACAAGTGATTTCTTTTGAAATTTAAGGATAAAAAATTAAGTTTTAAGACCGTGGCTACATATGTAAAGACTGAAAAACCTGTATATGTAAAGATTGAAAAACATGTACTCAGAAGTGTGGAAGCTCTTCTAGAATTGAGGAGCGTCCAGAACATAAGAAATGTTTAAGTACATGTGACATCTCTTGCTTACCTTTCTATCAAATCCACTTTGTTATGAACTTCTACCATCGATTCCAGTAAATGGCTTGGAAGGTTAAGATTCTTTAGAACTGATAAAACGCTTGCTTTCTGGAGGATGGTTTCAGGATGAGTAATATCCCTCACATGAACTATCAGATCCTAGCAAGCATCAATATACAAAAGTTACTTAACGGAACATTCCAGTTACTGGGTTGTAGAGATTTCGTACTATTTTTGCTTTTGTTTTATACAAGCTACTTTTCTATCCACTAGATAATATTCTGTCAGGTTAACAATATAAAACGAACTATCAGAATGGTATTAAATCAATACCTTCCTTATCCATAGCTCTTGAGATACTGCTACTGGTGATTCACTTAAAAAGCTTTACACAAAAGTTGCCGGTTTCAAGAACATATATAATTAGATATGTCACAAATCTAAGGCAAACCTTAATAAAAAACAAGAAAACCCAATATTTGCATTCAAAATATTTCAGCATCTTTGCTCAAGATACTGCCTCAAACTTTAGAAAACAATAATGAAAAGTAAATCTATTGTTTTTCACCTAACACATGAAAAAACAAACAAAGATGGTAGCCGCAGTTAGCTTTTGAGATTCCTGTTATTACACAGAAGTATTCAGAAGTATTCAGGCATCCAGCTACCACTGAATTTCTTTATCTTTGAGGATACAAGCTTTGTTTATATCTCTGTCCTCGGAGAATAGAACAGTTCCATTGGAAGAGACATACAAATATCACCTAGTCCAATGGCCTGACCACTTCAGGGCTAGCCAAAAGTAAAAGCATGTTATTAAGGGCATCGGATACAAAGAACAGCACGCCAGTTAAGTTCCCCCATTCTGACGGGGCAAAGATTTAATTTTTAAAATTTGTAGTCAACTACTTACTGAGTAAACAACTTCTTCTAACGTAGCTGAAAAGGACTCAACCAGATTATGCGGAAGATCAGACAGAAACCCAATAGTGTCAACATATATAACTGCCATACGTGAGGGCAGATAGCCAGCATGAGCGGTAATATCAAGAGTAGCAAACAGCTGATCTCGGGGTTGAATTCCTGCTTCCCCTGTCAAGGCTTTGATCAATGTAGTTTTCCCTAATTAAAATAAAACCAAAACGAAAAGAGACAATTTTAATGGCTTCAAGTAAAATTTTAATTTGCAAGATTCAGGTTTTATGATATAACATCTCCTTTCCTGTCTAGTTCACTAGTTTAAGTCAAGTCTAGCCTATGACTTGTTATCTATGTTATGTCATGAAATCCAAGATTATCTTAACTTTTTCAACTTGGAACTGGATTTAAGGCCACATCTGAGGGTTATGCTGTGAAATCATGAGATGATCACAGACTGAACTGATCTGCACTGACCTACCTACACGTCTCACCTCTAAGGCTATGTGAAGAATGCTGCCAGTGACAACACTTCAAAATTCCTCTGTACTTCTGTTCTGAAAGTAAATAAAACAATTTAATATTTCCTTGTTCGATCCAACAATCACCAGAAGCACTAATAATATATGGTTTATTAGTTTTATGCTCTTATTAGGTGTTCTGTCGTGAACAAAAGACTAGAAATGTATTTAACTTTTCATGAATATTTCACAGAATTTACCTGAATCTCCCCTGGCTCAACTTGAGGCCATTCCTTCTATCTCCTCTAGTTAACAGGAGAAGAGGCCAACCCCCACCTCACCACAAACTCCCTTCATGTAGTTGTAGAGAGTGATGAGGTTTCTCCTGAGCCTCCTCTTCTCCAGACTGAACAATCCCAGCTCCCTCAGCTGCTCCCCGTAAGACCTGTGCTCCAGACCTCTCACAGCTTTGTTGCCTTTCTCTGAACATGCTCCAGGGCCTCACTGTCTTTCTTGTAGTGAGAGGCCCAATAACAGGACACTAGCAGTAGTCTTCAACACTAAATGTAAAATCCTTTTCACACAATAGGAATTAGGAATTTCTCTAGAACATGTCTGCAGAAACATCTTACTGTAACAAACATTATTTGCTTTCCTAACTATAACCTAACTGACATACACTCATTACACAATCTAAAACTTACTTAAAATACAAAGCCTATTTATGCTAAAATCAGATTCTGGCTGGACATTCTAATTAAAAATTAGACAAGGTAAGCTTTTTTGTGTTACAATTTTGCTTTTGCTTACCACAATTAGTATAGCCCATTACTGAGATAATTGGAAACTCGCGTTTTCTGCGCTGAGTTCTGAGCAAAGATCTTTTCCTTCTTAGTTTCTCCAAGGCATTCCTAATTTTAAGTTCTTTTTCTCTCAAGAGACGATTCTGTGTCTCCATGAAAGTTTCACCTGAAAAATACGTAAGAGTAATCATAGAATGATAGAATCACAAGGTTGGAAAGGACCTACAAGATCATCTAGTCCAACCGTCCTCCCATCCCCATTGCTACCACAAGCACTAAACCATATCTCGTAGCTCCTCATCCAGATGCCTCTTGAACATTGCCAGGGACGGCGACTCCACCACCTCCCTGGGCAGGCCATTCCAGTGCCTGACCACTCCCTGAGAGAAAAAGTTTTGGCAGAACAGTCTAAAATGGAACAGTAAATAACAGTTGGATATCTGGAAATTGAGTGAGTTACCACTAGAGGATATGATGTTATAAATAAGCAACTAAAACAACATACTCTTGCCAAAGATAGAATCAGAGTGATAAATAATTATTAAAACATATACTAAGCACTTCAGAATAACCATGTATGCTTATGATATACTCCTGTGATAACAAATACTCTGCCCATGGCCACATATTGGGCATTAAAACTTTATTATGGTCACAACTGAAGTTACTTTCCAACAAATCTTTTGTACGTTCACTTAATTAAGATGCAGAACACATCCCAGCCTCCCCCTGTAAAATAAGATGTAATTAAATATGTTAATTCTGGAGAAAAAGAATCCTCTAATTCATGAGAATATTTAGACTTTACCTGAGCCCATGATGTATCTTGATCCGCCTCTCTGCTGATCTAGATGAGACACCTCAGTTTTTAGATTTGACCTGGCAGTGCAGTAATTATTAATTAGAAGCGGACTACTTTAATCAAGCTATCTTAAAATGCCTAGTAAATATGTAGCACTATTGACATTCTAACAGTACAGATGAAAACACTAGAAGAAAGAAAGAGGTGTAAATAAAGACTGCTCATGAGAAAAACTGCCTGATGAAAAAATCCACTATTTCTAGCTCCTCAACTGTGGTTTGAAAAATGATGCAGCTCAGTAAATTATACTGGCTGTTCTGAAATTTCAGAAAGCCAAAGATGCCTCTGATGTATCCATGCAACTCGCACCAGCTTCCATGTACAGATGTTCCTATGCTATGTAATATAGCAATGTGGAAAATTCAGATAAAAAACAAAGCCTTTAATATTTCTTGTTTATAGCTTTCCTTATTATACCTACTTATATTATATTGGAAATACACCTATCCTAATTCCTATAGAATCTTGCAATCCATCTACCACTTTAGAAAGAACTAGGAACTTTCAAGTAGAAATATGTTTTGTAACGTTCTTTACTCAACACTCTGGTTTTGCCTTTCAGTACTGTACAAGCTTAAGGCAATTACATTAAAGCAAATATTTCAGTGTTCATAGAATCATAGAATGGCCTGGGTTGAAAAGTTCCACAATGATCATCTAGTTTCAACCCCCTTGCTATGTGCAGGGTCGCCAGCCACCAGACCAGGCTGCCCAGAGCCACATCCAGCCTGGCCTTGAATGCCTCCAGGGATGGGGCATCCACAGCCTCCTTGGGCAACCTGTTCCGGTGCGTATGTTCTAGGCAGTGATTGAGAACAGGATGCAACAACCAGAACAGCATCATTTTTCTTTACAGCGCAGTATTATACTGTTAGTTTAAAAAAAACCGTCACCAAAATATGGAAATATCAGTATGTACTTTGGACAACTTGAGGTACCTGAGGAGTGGAATTTCAGCCAACGCGATCTGGAGTTTTGCTTCCTTAGTTCGGGCATTACAACGAAAAATATGAAGTACAACTGTGTATCTGTCAAAGACTTTCACGCCCCAGGCATCTTCCAGTTCTTTCTTTAGCCATGTAAGACAAAATAAACTAGATGTTTTCTCCCCAGTAACAGAATATCAGTATATAGAATCATAGAATCATAGAATGGCCTGGGTTGAAAAGGACCACAATGATCATCTAGTTTCAACCCCCCTGCTATGTGCAGGGTTGCCAATCACTAGACCAGGCTGCCCAGAGCCACATCCAGCCTGGCCTTGAATGCCTCCAGGGACGGGGCATCCACAACCTCCTTGGGCAACCTGTTCCAGTGGGTCACCACCCTCTGAGTGAAAAACTTCCTCCTAATATCTAACCTAAACCTCTCCTGTCTCAGTTTAAAACCATTCCCCCTTGTCCTATCTCTATCCACCCTCAAAAACAGCCGTTCCCCTTCCTGTTTATATGCTCCTTTCAAGTACTGGAAGGCTGCAATGAGGTCTCTCCAGAGCCTTCTCTTCTCCAAGCTGAACAATCCCAGTTCCATCAAACTTTCCTAATAGGAGAGGTGCTCCAGCCCTCTGATCATCTTAGTGGCCCACCTCTGGACCCGCTCCAAGAGCTCCACGTCTTTCCTGTACTGGGGGCCCCAGGCCTGGATGCAGTACTCCAGATGGGGCCTCACAAGAGCTGAGTAGAGGGGGACAATCACCTCCCTCTCCCTGCTGGCCACCCCTTTTTTAATGCAGCCCAGAACACAGTTGGCCTTCCGGGCTGCAAGCGCGCACTGCTGGCTCATGTCCAGCTTCTTGTCTACCAGGACTGCCAAGTCCTTCTCCACAGGGCTGCTCTCAAGGAAATCTTCCCCCAGTTTGTATAAACACCTGGGATTGCCCTGACCCAAGTGCAGGACCTTGCACTTGGCCTTACTGAACCTCATTAGGTTTTCATGGGCCTACTTCTCCATCCTGTCCAGGTCCCTCTGGATGGCTTCCCTTCCTTCCAACGTATCGACTGCACCGCTCAGCTTGGTGTCATCCGCAAACTTGCTGAGGGTGCACTCGATGCCATCATCTGTGTCATTGATGAAGATGTTGAAGAGCACTGGACCCAAGACCGACCCCTGAGGGACACTGCTTGTGACCGGCCTCCACCCTGACACAGAACCATTGATCACTTAGTACACAGGATTACGGTTAGCTGGACTCAGAGGATTCTCTTTAAATGGGTGAATAATGAATATGAGCACCCCAAATCAAAATTTTGTTAGGGCAGAAAGAAAGATGAAAGAGTTTAGAAGGTAGAACTTTACATGAAGGCCCACTGAATTCAACAAGAATCCTCTTACTGCCTTGAACAGATTCTGAAAACAGCTCTTACGGGACATCTCACAGCATTAAATAACGAAAAATCTCAGTGGTTAAGCCCTTACAAAAAATAATTACTAAATGCTCATATGGCAAAAGATATGGATAATAAAGAAAAAGCAGAACAGTTATTGACATTAAAAAAAAATATATATATATAGGCAGAGAGGAAGCCAGGACAATTACTGCATGACCAGCCTTCCCTGAAATACTAAACCCCTCCCCACAAACTGCCCAAATTCAGAAAAAGAGACTTAAAGTACTTAAAGTAAGCAGCAGTTTCGCATCACCATCTCTAAAATCCGGAATGATCTACAAGTGTTTGATCCAGAATGACCTGAGTGTTTGATTCTCATACACTTTCTTGAATCAATACCCTGTCAAATTGCACTTAGTTCTAGATTTGAGAAAAGATTTGTAGTAAACCTAGTACTAAAAAGACTCACACTCAAAGTTATGGAATAAAAAGTAGAAGATGGTAACATTTAAGAAACATTTTCCATTTCCACTTCATCGTAAATTGAAGTGCTCAAGATAACTGTCTCTTAGGGGTATCTATCTGTGTTCGTTTTACAACCCAGGGAATGTATTCAAAATTATCTGCAAAGGATTAATGTTTGCTTACAGCGTTTGTATTATTTCACACCCTGCATGACACTGTACATGCAAAAAAAGCTAATAGGTATTTATTTTACTTTGCTTAAGCATTTCAAAGAGCATTAGAGTTCATCTGCCAGTTATTTTACTACCACAGTGTTAAAAAAAAAAGTAAAAAAAAAGCTAAACAGCTAAGCATGCTTCTCCTCCCAAGCAATCTACCCATTTACAATACATTTTCTTTTTAAGGATCAGCAATTAAAGTTCAAATATACCAAAAATTGAAATACAGGCTTGCTTTGAATTTACAGCTCGCATTCAAAATACAATACAGCAACCATAGCACTACAGAAAAGAGATACAACATCCACAGAGGTGCAGAAACTAGCGCGTGCATCTAATCCAAAGCCTTGACATTTCTTCATAACAAAAGCAGTGTTATCACCCCCATTCTGTATAAAAGACTCAAGTAACTTTTCCAACATTTTACATGGAGCCTGTGGCAGAAGTGGGAGCAGAGTCTAAATGGCCATTAGGCTGCAGGAAAGTTTCATGCATGATAGCTGCACGAAATACCCTTAAGTCAACTGGAGAAGTACAACGGGAATTAAGCTTCCCTTCAAGAAAACTCAGTCCATCTGGCTTCACTTATCATCATCTGCAAGTTCAGAGCCAGAACTGACCCTACTGATATTACCAACATCTTCCAAATAACACGGTGCAAAGAATATGATTTGATACTATATTTAATTACCTTTGTTACTGAAGATATTCTTTCCACATTCAAGAAGACAGCTGTCACGTGGGGCAATTTTTTAATCTTTTCTAGAAGATGGATAGCCAGTACAAAATGCAGAGTTAAATGTCAATTCTCTTTTTGAAATATACAGAATATAAAACCATTTTGCACTGAGCACAGAGCTCATAAAATACCAAATGACATCATACTCTTTGACCACACAACAGTTGTACTTGCACTAATTTCACACTATGTCAAAAACAGCTGCCCTTCTCACTCATGCCAATCACTTCAACATAGAGCTTAAGTTGCCAGACATACTTTCAAATAAGTATGAGTCACTTCTATTCGGTGTTGCTTTTGTTACCTTTCAAAAACACCACTTCAGTTTGTTAGCAAAGCTATTGGATGGATTAAAAAAATCCTCTACTCTTTCTCAGTGTTTAAACCCATCCTCAAATAGTTCAGCTCTAGAAGGTTTCTTTGACAAAGATGCAGTGCTGAAAAATCTCAGTTCTTACCTGTCAAAGCCTCAAAGTTTCCTTTGCCAAAAACGAACTTCTTGTCAGGATTTTTGGTAGGAATAATTATTTTATCTAAAATTGTCCAGTCCTGAAGGGTATCTACAAGAGCAACGGCTTCAGCAATCTGTAATTCAGCTTTAGAAACACACACACAGAAAAAGGAAAAAAAAGATTGTAACCTATCAGTTGCTTAAATTTCCAGTAACTACAAGACACGCGTGAACAGGGAAAGATTGTATTCAACACTTCAATTCTACTCATCTATTTATTTCAAACAGCAGCATAAGGAGCTGCCTAAACTCATAGTTTGATGTAATTTTACTACCACTGTAAATTATTTTTATGGTTGTTGATTTTGAAGAATTTTGAATTTTATAATCAAGAAAGCCTTTTGCCTAAACAGTGTGCTTTAGTCTTAAAAACTGAGATGAGTAACTGAGTTCAAAATAAACTGTTACTGTAGATGAGCACAAAAGCATGTGATCAATTCCTTGTTGTTTTGTAGCAATATGTAAAGAATTATTAATACTGCATACTTTGCTGTCTTAGTTTCAGCTGCGATGGAATTGTCTTCTTCAGCGGCTCTGGTGTGAGCAGTTATGTCCCTACGATGGTCCCCCAAATCTACACATGCGACAGTCAAATTTAATCCCCTCCTCCATACTATGCTTTATCTCCTCAAATTTATTAGGTGAAGACCTATCCCTGATGCAGTAAATGCTACTTTTCCTAGCATAAAGATACAAGAAAAGCAGAAAATAAAAGAAAACTCGGAACCAAGCACTTCACTGTGTCTTAGTCTCAGCTGGGATGGAACTGTTTTCTTCAGAATGTCTGGTATGATGCTATGGTTTGGTTCTAGGAGAAAAACAATGTTGATAACACACTGATGTTGATAGTTGCTGCTAAGTTGTACAGAGCCAAGGCCATTCTCAGCAAAGGGCCCAAGGAGCTGGGAGGGGAGAGAATTAGGACAGCTGACTTGAACTGGCCAAAGGGATATTCCATACCGTATGACATCATGCGGAAGGAGTTTCGAAGTGGGGAGAAATTCATCTCTCCCTCTTCTGCTGCTCGAGGAGCCAGCTGGGTGTTGGTCAGGGGGTGGTGAGCAACTGTTTGTACATCACTTGTTATATACATTTGTATATACATACATTTATGGATATCTATATAATCATAACTGCTATCCTTTTTCTTTTTTCTATCTTAGTAAAAGTTTTATCTCAACCCATGAGTTCTACTTTTGTTTTTTCCAGATTCTCTTCCCCATCCCATTAGGAAGAGGGGGATTGAGCGAGGGGTTGTGTGGTGCTCAGCCACCTGCAGGGTTAAACCACAATAGTTGGTGTGTCAGCAACATTGTTTTCCTCCTAGAACTGCAACATAGCATCATACCAGACTCTACCAGGGTATCAACTAAGATACCTGCTGCTAACTCCACTGGTACTTATTCATGTAAGGATCTACACTGATTTCTGATGTGCTAAGGACACAGATTTTAATCTTTTTCACTTTAAATATCCACAGTGCAAAGCTCTGTAAGAAATAACATGGGCTACAAGGGTCTATCAGAGCAGTAGATTCAGCTTCAACTTGCCAAACTCGTTTTCAGAGGACCTCCATCACACTCCTCAAAACAGCAAAACATACTTGATACATTAAAGAGGTTACCTTGATCCAAAAGGTAATATACTTTTTAAAGATAACTGTGCTCCTGTTTTTCCTCATATCGCTAATATTCCTCATTAAATACTTCTGTGGTAACTGCGGTATTTCAACAGTCATTCCAAAGCATTTGTTGAGAATCCAGACTCTTCATTTAAGGACCTAAATAAGCAGAAAGTGAGCACTGCTATTCTTCTGTACAATTGGACCAAAAGGTGCCTTTGTATGAAGGCCACCCCAAAGGTAATGCTTCCTATTTAATGATGGTAGCCCATGACATCAGAAGCAGATGTTGGTGGTATGGCAGTTGAAGCTGAATCTTCACACCAGCATTCTATTACATGTTGTTGCCGTGTGACAGATGGCAGCAGAGGGGCAGTCTGACACAATGGTGTCCAACACGGAAGTGCAGATGAACAAACGTGTGTCACTGAATTCCTCCACGCAGAAAAAAATGGCATCCGCTGACAGCCATCAATGCTTGCTGAACGTTTATCGAGAGCAAACAGCGGATGTGATCACAGTGATGCAGCAGGTGGTGCATTTCAGCAGTGGCATGAGAGATGTGAAAGATAAGCCATGTTCCAGATGGCCATGCACATCTATCTCCTCCACTGGTGCAGAATTTTATGTGTGCAGCATGCAGGCTCTTGTTCAGTACAGGCAAAAATGCTTAGGTAATGGTGATGACTAAGCTGAAAACTAGTGTTTTACAGATGAGAAATTGCTCTATCAAATAATTTGCTTTTTGTATCTGTTGTAGTTTCCATGGAAATAAATAGGAGGCACTACTTTCTGAGTAACATATAGGTTTTTTTTTTTTTTTTTTTTTCCAATGGAAACAGTTATTTAAATCCTGTAAAAGTTACAAATTTTATTCTGTAAAAGGATAATTTGTTGTAATCTGTTGCACTGATGAAGCTGCATGGAACTTAGGCTCCTCCATGACAAACTTCAAGACCCTGACAAGAGGTTTACTGGTGAACGCGCCACATAATCGTAGAATTGCTTGAGTTGGAAGGGACCCCTTAAGACCACCTCTAGTCCAACTCCCTTGCAACGAACAGGGACACCTACAGCTACATCAGGCTGCTCAGAGCCCTGTGCAGCCTGACCTTGGGCACCTCCAGGGACGGGGCATCCACCACCTCTCCGAGCAACTCGTGTTCCTAAACGCACAAAAGCACTCCTTCACAATCCCGAGAGCTTGCTCAGGGCCGCCCCTTCCCTACTCTCCCCTGCTGACAGAGGGCAGCCCCAAGGGCTACAAGCCCTTCCCGCCTGCCCCAGCCCCGCAGGAGCACCGCGGGCTGCAGGTGCCGCCGCCCGCCCGCCGCTCCCACCCACACACCCGTGGTGAGCAGCGGCTTCTTCGGGCCCCACCTCACCGCCGGGTGCACCACAGCCACGCGGTGCGCGCCGAGCTGCGGCCCGAGCGGCGAGGGGCCGAGCAGCTCCTCCAGCTCCGCGTCATCTTCTTCGTCCTCGTCCCCCTCCTCCTCTTCCTCATCTTCATCATCATCATTATTATCAACACCCCTGCCAGCGCCCGCCGCTCCCTTCCACCGCCCCCTGCCGCCCGCCCGCCCGCCTGGCGGCCGCTGAGGAGCATACAGGCGGAGGGCGGCGACAGCGCCGAGCGAGCAGCTGTACGGCGGTTTCACGGGGCAGCGGGCCGCGCCCAGCGCCCGACGGCAGTGCAGCAGCAAGGCACGCGAGAGGCGGCCGGGCCCCATGGCACGATCCCGAAGAGAGGGCGGGCCGTTACGGAGGCCGCGCAGCAGCGGCACTCTACGAGTCTGCGCGACCCGCCCAGCGTGACCGCCATCCCCGCCGCTGATTGGCTGAGGGGCGACCGTGATTGATACCGGGCTGTGGGGCCGGGGCCCGGGTGGCTGCAGCTGAGGGGGAGGCGGTGTGGGCGCGCGCTCGGGCGTTGGGGCGACGTCCCTTCAAAGCGGGCAGGTGAGGGAGCCCGGCCTCTCCCTGCTCGTTCTCGTTCTCTTTCCGCTGCCTTCGGCTGGGCCGCGCTCGTCGCCTCGGCGTTCTCGTCCGGCTCCGTGTACGCGCCCAGGCCTGGCGGGCCGGGGCCGTTACCTCCGCAAGAAGGGGCCTACCTGAGGGCATGGGAGGCAGCTCCTGCGGGGCTCCTGCAGGTGTGGGGCTCTCACCCCCGGACCTTCCTCTTTGAATGAATTTCTCCCCCGGAGCTGTGTTCACTCTTGCCGCTTGGCGGTGCATGAGGAGTTAATGAATTAATCTGCAATTAACCTTTCTCGTTTTCTTCTCTCGACAGTTTGCTGCCGCTCTGCCTGCAAGAACCACGCTGGAGGAGTGGTGCCGTTAACTTCTGAGCGCGGCCAAGTTCCCTCAGCAGCGGTGCCGGTCGGGTTAGCTTGCTGCCTGTGCTGCTGAAATAATGTAGTGGAAATGATAGCCGAGCCTAACGCAGCCAGTAACCTCCCCAGCCACAAGTAAGGCCCGACACGGGGTTTTTAGTAATTGAGGGCGCTGTCTCTTGGGTTTGTGTTGTGGGAGAATGCCTCATTGAGGGTGTGAGGGTTAAAAGGGGTATTTGTGATGTGCTAGGGCTTGTTACCAATGTCTGTGTTTTATTACCTTTGGTGTATTGTTTAGCATCCTCTAAACGTGGTGTTTTATGCTGATCTTGGTCTTATTTCTGTGCCTCATTCATTGGAGTGCTAATAAACCTAGCCTGAATTAGATATTAGGAGGAAATTCTTCACTGAGAGGACAGTGAGGCGCTGGCACAGCCGCCCAGAGAAGCTCTGGTGCCTCATCCCTGGAGGCACTCAAGGCCAGGTTGGATGGGGCCCTGGGCAGCCTGAACTGGTGGGGTAAAGCCCTGCCCACAACAGGGATTGGGTTGGGTGGGCTGTGAGGATCCTTTCAACCCAACCATTCTGTGATTCTGGGAATAAAGATGGGCAGGTTTATAGTCTTGGCATGTACGTTCACTTCAGTAATGTTTGGAGTGCTGAAATGGAAGAGTGCTAAGTTAATCTGTGGTCTGCCTGTTGGCGCTGCATATTCCTTTCCATCATAGGGCATAGAGAGAAGATGTACTTGTCCGTAGCTGCTTTCACAGGGATGTGTCAAGTCTACCCCACCTTTCAAAGTATGTGTTTTTAGGCATCAAGTTGAGGTGATCTATAAATCAGATTTGCTCGTATTACTTAAAGAATGGTACAAAGGAGTAGAAAGAGCAGATATAGTAAAATTGATAGGTGTGGGCATATCTTGTGTAGCTTCAAAGAGTGAAACTTCTTAGGTATCCAGCACTGATTGTTTTGGACTCATTGTAGCTTGTCAGTTGCTGTTCTGGTCACCTTCTGAGCAGGCGCACTTCAGGTCTTTCACTTCCCTAAGCTTTTAGAGGTGCATTGCCCTTAGTCCATGATGCCAATCAATGTAGTAAACCTTGCAATGTCAGAAGGAGCAGGAAGGCATCTGGCAATTGTTTAGCTGAACTCCTGATGTTGTCTCAAAAAGGTGAAGCAGTTAATTGAAAAATTCTACTGGTAGGATTTGTCCAGTAATGTAAAAGGAACAATTAGCCTACATAGGAACATAACCTCGGTGTTAAGGAGGTAGCTTTCTTTTTGAGTCTCTTAAGTCTGCTAGAAACATTTATTAAGTTGGGAAAACTGAACTGAGAAATTCTCACAATAGCGTTGTTTGAGGACTGGAAGAAGGGCTTTGCTTCCTTCCTGCTTCAGGTGTTTTTATCTCCTCACTAACGCTTCTAGTGCTAGTGAAAGGACTGTATTGTGGCAGGAAGGCGTGGTAAAAGTGTGCCTTTGAGGCATATGTAGCAGGGCCTAATGGTCAGAATTATGATGAGATAGGAATGGCATTTTGCCTGTGCTTTCTTACTGAGCAGTGACAGAAACAAAATAAATGGTTGGGAAGCGTTCCTTACTGGTGCACAAGGCAATGAGTTTAGGTATGTCACAAAGAGAACAACACACTGCTTCAAAGTTTGTTGTACTTCTGTTATGTTCATGTAGGTGAAAAGGTGTTATAAGTAACGTTATGCATAAGGATCGCTGCAGTAATAATTGTGTCATCCTTAGGGCTAGGTACGGTAGTTCCTGTTTTGCTTGAGAACTTAAGAGGGTGTCTTAATTCTTCTTTACAGCTTCTTCTAAAGAATCATAGTTGTGCAGATAAAAAAAAAATCATAGAACCATAGAATCACTAAGGTTGGAAAAGACCCACAGGATCACCCAGTCCAACCATTCACTCATCGCCAATGGTTCTTGCTAAACCATGTCCCTCAACACAACATCCAAACGTTCTTTGAGTGCCTCCAGGGTCGGTGACTCTACCACCTCTCAGGGCAGCCCATTACAGCGCCTGACCACCCTTTCAGAGAAGTAATATTTCCTAACGTCCAGCCTGAACCTTCACTGGTGCAGCTTGAAGCCATTCCCTCTAGTCCTATCACTGGTCACACGAGAGAAGAGGCCGACCCCCAGCTCACTACAGCCTACCTTCAGGTAGTTATAGAGAGCAATAAGGTCTTCCCTGAGCCTCCTCTTCTCTAGACTGAACAATCCCAGCTCCTTCAGCCGCTCCTCATAAGGCCTGTGCTCCAGACCCCTCACCAGCTTTGTTGCCCTTCTCTGGACACGCTCCAGGGCCTCCATGTCTTTCTTACAGCGAGGGGCCCAGAACTGGACACAGTGCTCAAGGTGCAGCTTCACCAGTGCTGAGTACAGGGGGACAATCACTTCCCTGTTCCTGCTGGTCACACTATTTCTGATACAAGCCAGGATGCCATTGGCCTTCTTGGCCACCTGGGCACACTGCTGGCTCATGTTCAGTCTAGCATCAATCAACACCCCCAGGTCCATTTCCTCTACACAGTCTTCCAGCCACTCTGCCCCAAGCCTGTAGCATTGCCTGGGGTTATTGTGGCCAAAGTGCAGGACCCAGCATTTGGTCTTGTTGAATCTCATCCCATTATCAATGGAAAATCCAAATCAATGGAAATACTTAATTTTGGAATGGCTTCAGTTTGTAGACTCTGGTCTAGCTGGGGCAGACGTTTGCCTCCCTTATGAATAGCATTACTGGAAATAGCAATATTAAAAAGAGAAAAAAGAAAAGGAAGAGTACTGATCATATATGACATTTGAAATCTCTCTGCCAAAATTAAACGTTTCCAGGTACAGGGATTTTTACAGCTAAATATAAAGGAACCAAATAAGATCTAAAGGCTTTTCAAGGAATGCAAATCAACCTACAATTTTTGGCAACTAAAGAATACATTAAATGCAATAAAACATACCAGTCCAGTTCATAATGAAGTTTGTACGAAAGGGAAAATGCCCTTTTTTTTTTTTTCTTTCCAAAACAGGATCAAGCTGTGAAGGCTCTTAGTAATTTTTTTTTTTCCCCATGCAGTTTTATTGTTTAGGGGCTTATGATGTGGAATCTTTTAAAGTAATTTTTAAGTGCTGGGGTGCACTGATAGCCAAAATGATTCAGAAGCTAAATGGCTTTTTAGTACTTCTTTAGTGCTGAGTTACATTCTCTGGTTGTTCTCAGCAGTGCTTAGCATGTGTGTGAAAGTTAGTCTGGCTGGTTTCATCGCAGAGCTGTTGTTTTATTGGAGTTGTTAGCCCACATGAGGAAGTTCTAGGTCAACAGTCTTCTCATTATCACTGAGCTTTGGTAACATGCTGTTCCATATACCAAGCATTCGCTTACTTTGTTAACCCTTTTGCTGCCGGGAGATTTTGCCTGGCGTAAGCTGACAAAAGTAGCAGCACAGGATCAGTGAACTGTTGTGTGAAAGTGTTTTTTCTGTGTGCGTAATGCTTGCACACAGTCTCAGAACCTCCAGGATGCTCCTGGGAAGGAGCTGCATGAGTTAAAGCTTCAGTGAGGTATGATCTAGATGGTGATGTTAAAAGCAGCATGTGTTCAGACAAGTGCTTGGCTGAAATGTCCTACAGCAGCGTGGTTGTTTTTCTCACATTACTTAAATATTTTAATCCAACTTGAGAGTATGTTGCATATTATATTGAGGTAAACTGCAGAAATAGGTAACGTGTAACAAAATGCCAGCTAGCGTCTGAGCTGTAGTTCTAGCACAAGTATGAACACGTTAGTCCGGCAGTGTAATGTTGCATATTGCTTAAAAAATTAGGAGTGAAAACGTGTAATCACATAGGAGAGGCAGCTCCTTGACAAACGTGTCCATATCCTTTTTATTTGCGGTCTGTAAAATAATCTGAGAAGAGCTAACAGGCATCAGAAGAGCAAAACATCTTGTTGCTTGTTCTTTTGAAGCAGGAAGCTTTTGGTAGCGCTTGAGACGCTTCGTCTCTGTGGTTCACAATTACAAATCAAAGGGAACGTTCTGAAAACTGCGAAGTGTTGTTTATGGCATGCTGGCTTGGTTGTGAAGTACAGTTCTTTCCTTTTATTGCACGCAGAAATCTAGACAGCTGATCTAAGGATTGGTTTGTGCTAATTTGTTTTCCCGGCTTCCATCTGTCAACAGTATGGCACGTCCTAAACTTTTCTGTAAGGAGAAGCTCATGGGTGTCGTTGGATTTTTCCTCTGTAGGAGACTTACACATTTGCATGATTTTATTTAGAAATTGGATATATTTTTATGGAGTCTGGACAGCAGCATAGGAGTCTTCAGAAGCCCAGTTCTGTGTCACTTACGGTACAGTGTTCCAACAGATTCGATAAGTAAGCAGAGCCTTGTTTAAATAGAAGTTTCTCGCTACCGAAGTAACGTCAGGACCTACATCCTGCAGCTGATGGCATGCAGCCTCGGGATTTGCTTTGCAGAGTCATTATCAGACTGAAGCTGTCTTTGGAAGATGGATGGTGCTTATCTGGCATTAATAAACCTAGCAGAACTCAAGCTGGCTCTGCGTCCGTAGCACGCTTAATTCTCCATCTGGATATTGGAGAACTGACCGTATCTGACAGTGTAATACACTGTTGTGTTCTCTGTGAAGCGCTCGCTTGTGTTGGTACGCTCTCTTGTTGCAGCAGTATCATGAAAATTTAAGTGACTGTACGCTCTCATATTTACTTTCTTTTTGTGCCTTCTTATAGTACAAGTCAACTGGCTTCATGTCCTGGCCACAGTAGTTTAAAAGGAGGCCATAGCAGCCAGCCACCAGTAATGGACCTGCTACACAAGTGGGATCTAGCTCATCTGCTCAAACATGGCCTTTCGCAAAGCATATTGTTAGCATTGGGAATGCTGAAAAATGGCATGATTTCATTGCAGATAAATGTATGGCTTCAGATCCCCCAAAAGGTGCATCTTTGTTTATAAAATTATTCTTCAATCATATTAGCAAAGACCTGCAAATGAAAATAAATTTTTGTGTCTTTTTTTTTCTTCAGCATGTTTTACAGAGCAAGTAAAACTTCCTCTCATGTTAAGCTGTAGATCCATCAGACGTTATTCTCTTGTGTAGAGGATCCACAGAGTGGACGTGTACTTGTGTTATTGATTGATGGTGCAAAGCTCTTACAGGCTGCTTGAAGTCAACATCAGCTTTCTGTTTCATTTATTTGCTTTCTTTTTTGTTTACTTAATTTCTCCTTCCTTGATGTCTTTGATAGTTTCACTAGTTTTCTAATTACCTGTGTATCTTCTAGGAAAGGTAATAGTTTGAAGAAGACTCCAAATTTCTATTGTAGTTTTAAAGTTAGTTTTTTTTGAGTAACAAAATAACATTATTTCCAAGCCATTCTATATTGTTAGGAATATTAAAATACGTACATGTGCTCTTGTTTTCTTCCGTGGTTTGTATCCATGTATTTTGGTTCTTCTCACTGCTAACTGCCTCGATGTGCTTGTTATGCTTTAGAGAGAATGGTGTCCGTGATGAGACTGTGCCTGAGTGTACTGTGCAGAACAACAGCTCTGTGAGAAATGGCAACCTGAAAACATCTGTAAGTTTGTTTGTTTATTTATTTTGTTTATAGAATTTATTTTGTCACATTCAATTGTTACAAAATTGAGTGTTTCAAGAAACAATTGCAATGCAGGGTATCCAGAACCTAGTCAGTGGCTCCAGCTCGACCCCTAAGTTCTGATGGCATCAGAGCCTCAGTACTGTCTTTAGAGCAGTCACTTCATTTCAGTGTGTTCTTCCTTAGCTGTGTGTTTTGCACAACTGCTGTTAATTTGCGGGTGGTTTGTTTACTCTGTGAGCGAAGAGCTGCAGGGGAGCTTTTGTGCTTACCTTTGACTCTTCAGAAATTAGTTACCATTGAAAAATGCCTTATAGGTATTACGCAGTTGTTCAGAAGCTTCTTTCATTAGATGCTTTCCAGTTATACCTTGCTATGTTTATGACTTACTGAGGAAAAAATTTCAGACTGGGAAATCCTTTCCTTGTAGTCATGTTTGATGACGCCAGGTCAATCTCATTGAGGCTTAAAAGTTAGCAGGCTGGGCAAACCATTACAGTTAGAGTAAGCAAACTTGTTATTAGGGAATAATTAATTTATCTGTGGTTGGGTGTTATTTCATTTTCTCATGTACTTTCTTTGCTTGACTCATTTCAGAGAGAGAAACGGAAGGTCCGAGAACAGTGTGAAAACATAAGGAGAAATTCTTCCAGTAGTAGAAGAGTGAGCCAGCTGCAGAATGGAGAAGTGGTTGAGGCAGTTACGTTGTTTGAAGTGGTTAGCATGGGGAAGCGGGCCATGCAGGTATTTCCAGCTCTGAATTCTGAGAGGAGTTGGTGGAGGGAAGGTGGGAAAACAGTGGTTGTTTCAGTTATTTGTACTCTGGAGTGTTGAAATTTTGTTCTGTTTCTCACATGGGTGGGTAAGAAATGTGTATTTGGAAAACTAGCCTGAGCATGGTTCTTGCAAAGAATGGATCTTCATTAAATCAGTGAAAATGATATTTAAAAGGAGGAAGGACATACAAGGGCTTCTCCAAAAGTAGTGCATCCTATTTTATTATTGTGGCGGTGTCCATTATAGGAAGATGTAGGTAGTACAGCAGTAGGGGTTGAGCCTTCCTGCCGGTATTCTGTTACATTTTGTTGCTGTGCAACAGATGGCAGCAGAAGGACAGTCTGACAACGTGGTGTCTGAGATGGAAGTGTGGATGAAGCAAAGGTGTGTCACTGAATTCCTCCATAAGATAAAAAAAATGGCACCCACTGACATTTGTTGATGCCTGCTGAATTTTTCTGGAGACCAAGGAGTGGATGCGAGCACAGTGAGATGGTGGGTGTGCATTTCAGCAGTGGTGATGTGGAAGACGAGCCATGCAGGTTTTTATGAGCTCAACATGCAGGCTTTCATTCCTTGCTGGCAAAAACGCATAGCTGATTTTGGTGAATATGTTGAGAACTAGTGCTTTGTAGCTGAGAATTTGCTCTATCAAATAGTGTTATTGTGCTCTTTGTATCTGTTGTAGATTCTGTGGAAATAAATAGGAGGCGTTACTTTTGGAGCCACCTACTTATGTACCTAAAGCAGTCTTGCTAAAGCAGTGTCTGGACGTGAAAAGCCAGTAATCTTAAAAAAAATACAGATAATATTAACAGGAGGAAACTTTGTTGTTCAGGATTCTGAAAGTCAAGCCGTTTTTGCTGAGGAAGCCTTTCTTTTAGCAGTTTCCTTTTAACCCCATTCCAATGCAATTTGATGGCATGTTTCGTAATCATCAAGTTTCCCGTGCTTCTGTTTAGTTAGCAGTTTTCTTCAGTGTGAGGAAGTCCACCTCCCCACACTCTACATGAGCGTGTTCATATCTGTATATTATGTTTGTATATGTGTATGGAAGATTAAAAACCAGAGCTTCACTTGTTTTATACGTGGTTATGCAAATGGCTCCAGTGTGTAGAGTCTCTAAATAAAGTGCGTGTGTGAAAAGCATATTTCTGTTTTGGATGTGAGGCGCTAGTTTTACCACGATCTGCATCTGGATGGGCACTTTCTGTGCTACAGCTGAGTTATCTTGAGTATTGCTCCCTGAAGAGCCAGCTTCTGCTGTGTGAAGCTCGATGGGAAGGACTCGAAAAGGCAGCAGCTTGAATGCAGGCTGCTGCTGCTGGAGGTCGTTAGATCTGTGTGGCGCTGCAAGTGGGCTGAAGGTTGGATGACTTGTCCCAGCAGGCCTTCTGCCACATACGGGCTGTAGACTGGACTTCGGTACAAGTGAAATTTCGGGTTGGTTTCTAGCTTAAGTGGGCCATTCCAGCCTTCTGCACAGACCAGATACTAGAGGAGAAGAGAACATGGAGGGAATGTTGCTGATACTAATTACTAACAATGCAGAAGTTGATTTGTTTTAAAAGTGAATCTGTTACTTCACTGGTGGCAAGAAATCAGGAGAAAGATGTTTTGGTTTTTGTGTGTTAAGTTTATTAAAGCTGAGGTTGTTTTCCTTACTAACAGGGAGCAGAGTCTGTGAATGGTAACACTGGTTCAAGCAGAACTTGGGAATGAGGAGTTCAAGGCTTCGTTTTGCCTCCAAAGAGCCTATTGTATGTTCTGTTAGAAAAGGAACAAAATGATGTGGAATTTGTTGTCATTTTCATAATTTAATGGAGACAGTAGAATGTTTGTGTCCATTATGGATGTCCTCAGTGAAGTGTAGCATGCTGTGTTCAGCTCTTGACTAATGAGTTCCTTTAATCTGTTCTAGTCTGTGGTAGATGAATGGGTTGAAGCTTACAAACAAGACAGAAATGTGGCACTTCTAGATCTGATCAACTTCTTCATTCAGTGCTCAGGCTGCCAAGGTAATTAACTCTCTTAAGAGCTTTTTTGATTGCCTGTGGGTGAGAGTAATCTGAAGTATGTTTGCTAGCTAAAAGCTTCACAATGGCAAATAAAAGATTTAAGAAGACTATTCTGTTGGCTTAAAACTTCTGATTGTATTTCAGCAGCTAGAATATACCTTTTATGCATCAAATTGTTTTTCTGGCTCGTTAACTAATATGTTTTGGTGTCTTTGATTAACAGTGGGCTAAGTTTTAGTAAATCTTTGAAGTAAATGAATGGACAGAGAAAACAGAATCATAGAATATCTCAAGTTGGAAGGGACCCCCAAGGATCGAGTCCAACTCCTGGATCTGCATGAGACCACCCAAAATTCAAACCCTACATCTGAGAGCATTGTCCAAACACTCCTTAACTCTGGCAGCTTGGGGCTGTGACGGCTGCCCTGGAGAGCTTGTTCCTGGGCCAGTCACCCTCTGGTGAAGAGCCTTTTCCTAATTCACAACCTGACCCTCCCCGACGCAGCTCCATGCTATTCCCTTGGGTCCTGTTGCTGTCACGAGAGAGAACAGTTCAGTGCTGCGCCTCTGTTCTTCTCATGAGAAAAGCTGTAGGCCACCGTGAGGCCTCCCCTCAGTCTCCTCTTTCCTGGGCTGAACAGAAGGGACCTGAGCCACTCCTCACTTGTCTTGCCCTCTAGGATCCTTCCATCTTTGTAGCCCTCCTTTGAATGCCTCTTGACAGCTTTATGTCCATGTTTTGTGGTGCCTATGCCTGCACACAGTGCTTGAGTTGAGGCTGCAGCAGTGCAGAGCAGGAATGGCTGGCAGGGCTGAACCTGATGCACCACAGCATACAGTTGGCCCTTTTGGTTGCCAGGGCAAGTAGCCAAATAGCCACACAAGAAAACACAGGATTGATTTCTCTAATTTGTATTTTAGTTCCATTTCATCTGTGTTTGATATGTCTCCCTGTGTATGTATTGCCCATGCCAGTGTAAACTCATACCTTCCGGTATTTCACAATTTGACGTGAAGTTCCTGCTGTGGTTCATGTTATGTGGTTCTCAGTATTCTTTTTAAAAATCACTTGTTTAGGTGTGGTAACAGCAGAGATGTTTCAAAATTCACACAAACGGGATGCAAACAGAATTCCATCAAACAGGATGGATGTCATGCAAAAAATGACAGAAACCTTTGATGAGGTAGGTGCAGCTTTGACTTTGTGACTTCTTACGTATGTATATAAACAGCAGGATTCACTTTAATAAGAAACCCAGACAGAGTTCCTCCTCCTTATCAGGAGCTGTATCACACTTCCTTTCTTCAGGAAAGCAATCTTGTTTTCTCATGAGAAATTTGGTGTTGTAATGACCTATTTTAGCATCAGGATGTATTTTTTATAAGTGACTTTTACTTTCAGAGTTATTAGGGCTAACACACTTGATGTTCCTGAATCTTAGTCATAAGAGTGCTTTTGATAGCAACTTATAGTGGACCAATACCAGATTTTTCTGCAGCACTATCACAGTAGCTTCTGTACTATTTTTTTCTCCTCTGAATTGATTTGTCAAGCTGTAGCCATCAGCCTTGCTTCAACTGAGCATTTCTCAAAGACCAGCTGCCATAGAAATTCCCACAGAGGATGAGTTTGCCAACATGTCTTTCCTTGTGTTAGAACTGTACTAGCTTTTGGACTAACTCTTGACAGAAAAGACCTGATAAATGTCTGGCCATGTGAGTCAGTAATCTGGCGCTTCTTTCCCAACTAAATTAACCCCAAATAGCACTGATGATAGGCTTTGTACTCTGGAAGGTACACAGATGTGATTATTGTTGTCATCACCCTGGGTGTGTTACTGCTCTGTAACTGTTTCTCCTGTCCTGGTAGGTAAAAAGAAAGATTCTGCGGCTGTCTCAGAAGCTGTATTCTGCATGCTATGAAAGCAGCATTTTTGAGATTTGACTTAACTTTGGTTTTGAGACAGTAATTTAATGTGCTACTTTTGAGAAGAATTTTACTCATGATAAATACTAGATGGTAAAGCCTGTGTTAGATACTCTAAATCTTTTTAAATTTGGTGAGTTCTGAAATTCTCTTGATCTGTTTTTAAATGGACTGACTGTAAAATAAATTCCTAAAATAATTTATGTGGAATGAAATATTCCTAAAGATAATGTCTGACAGCTTGTTTGGTTTACTTTTGATATATTATGACTATCAAATTAGTATAGAAAAAATGGTGTCTGAGGCGTAATCGTTTTTATGTTAACCACATATTAGGTGATTGAAAAAATGTTTTGGGATTGAACTCATTTTTTTAAAGCAGAATCATAGAATTACTCAGGTTGGAAAAGACCTTAAAGACCATCGAGTCCAACCACAACCTCACCATCCTACACTAACTCTAACTACCTTCTGCTAAATCATGTCCCTGAGCACCACATCCGGACAGTTGTTAAACACATTCAGGGATGGTGACTCAACCACCTCCCTGGGGAGCCCATTCCAGTGCTTCACAACCCTTTCTGTAAAGAAATGTTTCCTGATATCCAACCTAAACTTACCCTGATGCAACTTGAGGCCATTTCCCCTCATCCTGTCACCTGTCACCAGTGAGAAGAGACCAGCCTGCTCTCGCTGTAAGCACCTTTCAGGTATTGGAAGAGAGCAATAAGGTCTCCCCTCAGCCTCCTTTTCCCCAGACTGAACATCCCCAGTTCCTTCAGTTTCTCCTCACAGGGCATATTCTCCAAGCCCTTCACAAGCATTGTTGCCCTTCTTTGGACCTGCTCCAGCACCTCAGTGTCCTTTCTGTACTGAGATGCCCAAAACTGAACGCAGTACTCAAGGTGAGGCCTCACCAATGCCAAGTACAGGGGCAGGATTACTTCCCTTATCCTGCTCACCACACCATTCCTGATAGAAGCCAAGAAGTATGATAAGAGCGAAATAGAGTGTTGTTTTAAAATGAGTTATTTCCTCTTTGTGTTTGCAATTTTTTTCTCATGAAGTTATCTTTTTAACAAATAAAATGGGAGCATGATTTAATAACTAAGTTACTTGAGAAGTAGGGCCATACAGGACTATTTACATTTAAAAAATATTTTTTGGAACAGTGGTAATGCTGTAAGTAGTAATGAGAGTGGAGAGTATTACCATTCTTCCTTGCAAAATTGTTGTTAATATTAGTGAAAATTGTGGTGGAGTTGAATCTGGCAAGAGAGGTGAGGGGCAGGAAGAGAAGACTCTGCAAGTATATAAACATTGAAAAGAAAACAAAGGAAAACCTGGCCATGCTGCTATATGAAGCAGCAGTCCTGGTGACAAAGGATGCAGAACAGAAGGAGGATCAGGTTAGGAGCACTTAACCAAACCGAGCACCAGTAAGTTTGGGGGCCATGGTGGGATGCACTTGCAAGTGCTGAGGGAGCTGTCTGTCTATAATGTTTCTCCAGCTCTTAAGTGTTCTATGATTCTGTGAACAGGCTGAAGAATAGGGCAGAGAAGAACCTCATAAAGTTCTACCCCAGGAATTCCTGTGTATCTAGGGAGAAATAACTATATGCACTGTTACACACTGGTGGCCAGCAAGGCCACATAGTAGGATCTCTGTGTCCTTGTGGGTGATGAGATGGACATGAGCCATCAGTGTACCTTTGCAGCAAAGAAGGCCTTCTCTAGGTAGAGCATCTGTTGCAGGTTGAGAGGGGTGGTCCTTCCTCTCTGCTTATACCGCTGAGACACATCTGGAGCGCTGAGTACAGCTCTGGGTTCTCCAGTACAAGAAGGATACGGGTTTACACAATGGAGTCCAGTGAAGGGCCACAAAGATAATCAATGATTTTTCATTTGAGGAGAGGCTGAGAGAGGTGAGACTTTGTTCTGGAAAGAAGGCTCAGAGAAATCTTATCCATATGTGAAAACACTTAATGGAATGAGGAAGAGGAATCTAGACTCTTCTCACTGGTGCTCAAGGAGGTAGCTTGTACGGGTCTTGGAAGCACATGACTTTAATATAGTGATTCAGAGGCATTTATTTCCTCTTTGTGGGCCACGGCATTCCTCAGTGGAGAGACAGATTTGTCTTTAGGACTGCTGCTTTTTTGTTTTTCCCTCTTAATCTATTCTGTTTCTTTTTGCTGCTTTTCTTCCTGTATGAATTTTATTTCTTGCAGCAGTTGTTTATTCTGGAAGCATTCAAGGCCAGGCTGGATGCGGCTGTGAGCAACCTGGTCTTGCGGGAGGTGTCCCTGCCTATAGCTGGGGGTTGGAACTAGAAGATCTTAAAGGTCCCTTCCAACCCAAACCTTTCTACGATTCTTTTATAGGTTCCTCTCCCATTTAATTGCTGAAAAAATTAGTGAGAGTATAAATAAGTTTATTGCATTAGTGTATAGCCAGGTGGCGATAGAAATGCTTCATTGAGTCTAATAAAAACTACAGATTTTGTGCCTTTTGTTTTGTAGATTTGAGGAAACATCTCTGATACTCACTCTGAAAACATTTCTCTATAATTTCAAAAGCTCAGAATGTGTATTTTGTTTTGTTTGAGACTTTAGCTGTTTAACAGTACCTAGTTACTAGGTGTTACAAAGGATTGTATACTGACAGATGCTAGGAAGGTGTATATTAGAACTAACTATGGGAATTGTACTTAATATATGTTTTCTTATCAATTTTAAAAGCAAAGTGCCTCTTACTTGTAGCAAGAAAACTGTATTAAAAAAGCATTTTTTCTTTCCATCTTTGCTTATAAATAAAGAATAATGAAATGAGAAGGGATTAGATTTTTTTTAAGGCATTGGACTGTGTGAGCTATATGTGGTACAAATTGTCCTAAATTGTAATAGGTTTTTGGATATAATGCATGGTTTTTTTATTATTATTATTACTTATTATCTTTCTGAATAAACTGTGACACTTCATTGAAAATCATTTAAATTCTTTTCTTGTGCATTGCAGGAAACTGGATTGCAGTACAAGAAATTCATTGCCTATCCTTGGATCCTAACAGTTACTTGGCCAGTGGATGTGGTAAGGCTCTGGTAGTTCTCTTCAACTGTAGTGTAGCATTTTCTGTAGCTGTATCTCAGCTGCATAATTCTGCAACAGTCTCAAGTGTAGGGAAGTACTTGAGAACTAGTGATATTAAAATGTGTATTGGTGAATAGAGATAATTATGTACTTCTGAGATCTACTTCATCTGGTCTTAGACCTCTGGTTTGGGTTTAAACCACTCGCATGTTGGAGTGCCTGTTCCTTGCTATTGATTTTAAAGGGAAGTGAAGAGAACTTGATGAGCTGGCTAAGTTGTTCTGTTCTGTACTGATTTTGGCTGAGGTAATTTTCTTCCTGCTAGATATTGTGGTGCTGCGTTTTATGTATATGATGAGGATAAAGTTGATAAGACATTGATGTTTTAGTTGTTTGTATGGGAACTGTTGAATCACGGCCTGAACCTCTGATTAACCACCTGAGGCAAGCGCTGAGTCAGCCCTGGGAGCACAAGTGAAGGCAATTCAGCTGTGTGCCCGGAAGGGGTGGAGCCAGGTTCCACCTCTCCTAGACCCCATTTAAGGGCTGACTGCCACTGAGGAAGGATCTCTTCCTGGAGATTGTTCCTTGTGGAGTTCCTTTGTGAGCCTACAACACCGGTGAGCACCTTTTCTGTATATTTATTCTTACCAGACAAACTTCTCTGTATACCTGTTAACCTTACAACCTGTTAACCTTACAGTTGTTGCTTAGTAGTTCTTATGTTGTGTCAAGGACTTTTCTGCTTTTCATACTGCCCTGCCAGCGAGGAGGCTTGGAGGGGACAGAACCAGGACAGTGTCCCAAATTGTCTAGAAGGATGTACCATAATCTGTGACACTGTACTCAGTAATAAAACTGGGGCAGGTTGGCTGGCAGGGCTGCTGTTTCTTGGGGACTGTCTGGGCCTTGGTCAGCTAGTAGTAAGCAATTGTACTGTGCATCATTAGCTTTAGTTTCTTGGTTTTAGGTTTTTTTTCTTTCTTTCTTATCCAGCTGTCCTTATCCCAACCTAAAAATTCTTGTACTTTTTCAATTATCTCCTCAATCCCACTGAGGGGCAGAGAGTGAGCTAATGGATGTATGATGCTTAGCTGTCTGCTGAATAAGCCACACCACCTCCTGTAGTGTTTTAGAGGGACTGGTGCCTTCCCCATCCTTTCTAGCAACCTTTGCACATGCACGTGGAGTTTTTGGCGGACAGTTTTGTTCAAAAGTTTTCTCCATTAAAACATTCTTTCGCAAACACAGACATTGGATTGGAAGAATATATATATATTTATATATTTTTAAAAGAAACAGCTTTTCTGTAATAACTCTTCCCATACATCCCGCGCAGCGTTCCTTTCCTTTCTTACTTGGCACTTGCTTACTAATGTAAAGTCTGAACTAAGTCTTGTAACCTGATCAGGAGCACATCCCAGATTCCATGTTTCCTAATACTCCTTGGGTTGCAGGCATCTCTGAGTCTGCCATCTGTCTGCTTTCTTCCTGGCATGGTCATAGAATCATAGAATCACCAAGGTTGGAAAAGACCTAAAGATGTGTACTGTGAACACATTTGTAGCTTTATTATAACTTGCTCTTTGCATAACACCAGAAAGATTGCCTACTTTCTGTGTCTGGGGGGGACGACTTAGAGACTTAGGTACCGGTGGTACAGGTGAGTGACTCAGTATTTGTCTTCAAGCTGTAGTCTGATTAAACTCTTTGTGCTGGCAGTGCTGCTGAGGAACAGTCTTATCCTGCCCTATGCTGCAGTTGTTTGTTTCTGCTTCCCCGCTGTGGGATCTCTTGTTTAAGACACTTTTGTGTGGTTATGTGTTGAACCACTGTTGTAGTTTAACCCTGGTAGACAGCTTAGCTCTGCACAGCCGCTTGGTCTGTCACCCTAAGTGGGATAGGGGAAAGAATGGAAATGTAAAAGTGAAAAATTCATGGCTCAAGATAAAGACAGTTTAATAGGTAAAGCAAAAGCTGTGAAGGCAAAGCAGAAGAAGGAATTTGTTCTCTGCTTCCCATTGGCAGGCCGGTGTTCAGCCATTTTCACAAAAGCGGGGCTGCGTTGCATGTTGCAGTTTCTTAGGAAGACAAATTGCATCATGCCTAATGCCCCTTCTCCAACCCTGTGTCTTTCCCCCAGTTTTTATTGCTGAGCATGATACTACATGGTACGGGATATCCCTTTGGTCTGTTAGGATCAGCTGTCCTTGCTGTGTCCCCTCCCAGCTTCTTGTGTACCCCCAGCCTCCCTGATGGGTAGACGGCATGAGAAGCAGAAAGGTTCTCGACTTAATGTAAGCACTGCTCAGCAACATCTAAACCACTGGTGTGTTATTACCACTGTTATCATCACAAATCCAAAACACCATTCCAGCAACTACGGAGAAAATTAACTTATCTCAGCCAAAACCAGTACAACCACCTCATCCAACCAAAAAACAGTTTGGCCAAGTTACAGTTCTTTTTCAGTTGCATCAGTTTCCTCTTGAATTTTACCATACAGTTGCAGGAACAGGAAGGGCCGGGCGGGGGAAAAACTACTGTACTACTTGTGAGGAAGTAGAGGCCAGGAGTGCTCATGGTTTATGCAAATGAAAGTTATTCATGGTACTGTGTGTGGATTCATGTCCTCTCCCATGTGTTCACAGCTGCCTCCCATTTGCTGCTTTAAGCTGGGAGCTATCATGACAGTGTAGCTCTACTTTCTATATGTGCTTGCTTGTTATGTAGTTGCACGTCTTTACTTTGCAGTAGTAACTGTGAGAAAAGTTACAGAGGAGCTAGGATTTAGCTGACTGTCAGCAAAACTCTTAAGTGTTCGGTGGGAGAGATGTACATGTATGCTTTCTTTTCCATGTGCAGAGCAATGAAGACTATCCTGTGATCAGAACAGGACCCTACTGGAAGAAGTTCAAGGCCAATTTCTGTGAATTCATTGCAGTACTTGTTCAACAGTGCCAGTGCAGCATCCTGTATGACAGCTACTTGATGGATACTATCATCTCACTGCTTACAGGCTTAGCAGACTCTGTGATCAGAGCATTTAGACACACGAGCACTTTGGCAGGTAAAACAACTCACGGAGTAGCTATAGATGATGGGTTTTTTTTCTGACTTGTGTGCAAAGCAGAACTTTCCAAAATCGATAAGTCTCCACTGGAGCAATTGAGCTCTCTTCTCATTCATTAACACTGCTTTCCTTGTAATGTATGTTACTGTAATATGATTAATTTATTCCCTTTTGTAACTGAACCAAACCTGTATGTTTTAGATATGATTAATTTATACTGCTCTTTCTTTCTGAAGAAATTTTCTTTAATGCCTGATAGGACTAACTTTAGAATTCAGCCATGATCTCTCTGTAATCAGTTACTGCTTTTTCTGTGTTGATAGTTTTCCTCCCTCCAGTAATTAGTGCAGTGAGGTTGAGGTTGCATTAAATGCATTATCCATGAAAGCTTTCTTTGGAGAGCTGCTGTTCTTGTGGTATCTATGCTAAAAAGAACACTGCTTGTAGCACATTTTTACTTGGTTCAGCATGGTGCCTCTAAAGCCACTTTTTTCTTTAAGCCAATAAATAACCTCTCTGCCATAAAATACGCTGATGTATAATTTGTTCTAAATACACTGCTTGCTTCAAAGGCTCAAGAAACCACTTTAGATGTATGAAAACCAACACGTTCTTAAAGGAACATGAAGTTTTCTTAATTCAAGTAAGGTATTAAGATTGCCAGCCTTTTTGGGGGGCCAGCTTTGCTTTTTTTTTTTTTAGCTGAAACATACTTATTCCACAGCTCTAGATTCTTTTGCAGATGGAATTACTTAAACTAAGATGAGTCTTGCCCAGTAAATTACATCTCTGACAAGTCAGTGAACTGTTGCCAAAAGCTGTAAATCACCAGTAATATCACTACATTTCCCTTTTTGATCATCATCTGCCTTTAAAACACTGTATTTTAAAACAAATTACTTTAATCCAGTGTTATTTCTATTGTGGATAATAAATTGGATTTGGCTAGCCTTATGCTTCTTGTGGTAAAGTGGTGGATGCATTTATGTTACACACATCTGAGCTAAGCTGAATATGTTGGGTTTGTTTCCTTTACAGCGATGAAACTTCTGACAGCAGTTATAAGCATGCATCTGAACCTCGATGTCAACAAGCACAATGCTCAGCGGTTATATGAGGTGGAAAAGAACAGGATAAGTGGCAAGAAGACCAATTACAGACTTGACCAGCTAGAGAGAAAACGGAAAGAGGTTAGGCAGGTGTTTTGTATGGGAGATGAGAGACGATGTAAAAAGTGGGTTTGCTGACTGCTTATTTCTGAGTTGCTGTAGTTCTTTGAGGTTTATATCTTTATCTAATGCATGCTGCAGAGTGTTTGTGCCTGCCTAGATTAAGCTTTATAAAAGTTACTAAGGTGATAACTGACCTATATACTGTTAACTTGTAATGTCTGTCCTAGATGCTTTGTTAGCCTTTGATCCCTACACAAATACAGGTTTACTTGCATGTGTGATTCCTTTAGGAGCTCTGATGTTGTGGGAGTGCAGTTAATATGTTTATACATATTAGAAGTCAAAGTTGTAGGTCTTTAACTGAATTTCAATATATGAAATGAATGAAAAAGGACATGGGATAGCTGTCATCTCTCTATAAGTAAAACATTGTAAAAATGGTCATAACGTGACCTGTATCTATCTCGTGCTTAGTTTCTGTCATTTCTTCTCTGCTCAGTCAAACAGCTCCTTATCTCCTCCAGAGGCAGGACTTTGACTAGAAGAAATAAATCCGCATTGAGGTAGCTCAGTATATGGCAGTCAAGCATAGCTCCTTCTCTCCTGACTTTAGAACTGTTTAGCTGTGTTCTGTGCTTTGGATGTCCAAGGATTCTTCTGGTATAGAAACAGCCCCTTTTCCATAGGAAGAAGTGTTTGGTGAGACCAGAGTTTTTAACATCTTGATCTTATAGGAAAAACAGACAAAATGTCGTGTTAGGGTGAAATAGAACCAATTTTGTCACCCTTTCTGGTGCTGTTGATGAAAAAATGTTTACCTTAAGCTACATATTTCCAGCATTTCAAAACTGGATGTTCTGGCCTCGGTTAAAACATGTGCTCGTTGTGGTATTAGGTCCATTCTGAAAATTCTTTGGCCTGCTCTCTTCCATCTCTGTTAAAGTGCATAAAAGAAGAATTTGAAGCTGTATGTGAAGATTGCATACTAGTTATGCTTTGTTTCTTAAGTTTTTTTTTTAAGAAGTTTCTTTACGAGAAGACTCACCGTATCAAAAATATTTTGTGTTTTCTGTCAAGGTTTGTAGTTGGTACCAGATAAGTCTTTTATCAGTATGAAGCAGCGAAAAGGTCAATTGTGGAAACACCTCTCATTTTATGTTGGTATCATGTGTAAATAATAGTGATTTGGACCACGGCAGTACTGTAAGTGCAATGATGCAGATTTTTCATGTGAAGTGAATTGAAACATTCGGTTCTCTTTCTGTTTCAGTATGATCAGAAGCTTGTGGAGATACAGAACATGATGCATGCTATTTTCAAAGGAACATTCCTAAGTCGCTACCGGTAAGAACACAGTAGAGTTGTGAGGTGTATCTGCATTCTCAAGAGGCTCTCGTTTAGATTGTCCAGACATCAGAATCATGTTAAATGCCATAGAGGCGCTGATGCTGTCCAGGAAAGTATAGCAGTTACATTATTCTAAGCAATTTGCATGTAGCAAATGACCTCTCTAGAGTTTGCTTCCTAAGTTTTGCCTGCCGGCTACAGAGCAGTGCATTTGTGATTGAGGCGGTATCTAGAACTTCACAGTGATGGTTCTGTGAAACGTGTAGCTAAAAGTGGCTTAGTTGTTGACTGAAAGCTAACTTAGAACACTAATATAAAGATATTTTTAATCTGTTGGATTGCTTATACTTCAGCCATTCCAGGAAAAAATATTACAAATAATATTTTAATGTGTATTAGGCATGTTAATACATTAATATAACATTTTTATAATTTCACAGTGATGTGGTCCCTGAGATACGAGCTACTTGCATCGAAGAAATTGGCAACTGGATTAAAACATACCCAGATGTTTTTTTAAATGATAGCTACTTAAAATACATCGGATGGATGCTGTATGATAAGGTACAGTTTTAAATTTTTCTTCTGTGTGGGGCAGTAGATGGGAAGACTTTTGATCTGGAAGAATCCTAAAACTTAAGCTATTTTCATGCTTCTAAAACAAGTGACAGATTTGAGGAAGATATGGATATTTATCATGAATGGTTATTTACCAGAATTGTCACAGTGTACTTCTGCAGGCTACACACTTTAAAGTGTGTATGAATTCTGTTTTGTGTTAGTTTTAGATATGTGTTCTGTAAACAAAATTGTAGCTTACCACAAAGCCAGGAGGGGGAGCACAAAGCCTCTTATTTCCCTGCTTTCTGCCATTTCTGAAAAGGTAGATTTTCAGAAGCAACAAATCTGTCAAGAACCCTTGTCTTTCCCTGTATCAATTTTATCAGGTCAGTTAATATCCCCATCCACCAGAAATGTATGTTCAGTTAGGAGAATTATCAAACTGTGAGAATAAGAAGTAATTTTTGAAGATTACACCCTTAATAAGTGTTCCCATTCCGCCTTGATGGTGATGGGCAGCAAGAAACTGATGTCTCCTGGAGCCAATTTGCTTTTAGAATATTCCATAGAGACATTTGTCAAATAATTCAGGCCACAGAGTTGAACCACCACAGAAGTCTTCTAACTATGGGGAAAAATCTGGCCAGGATCATCTGCCGTGTTGTGAACGGATATTAAGTTCAGTCATTTGGGAGTCTTTAAGGAGGGAAAAAATAGTATAAAGTTAATGTTTTGTCTTCAAAGTGTTTAATTTGAATGTAATCATTCTTTCTTCCCCATGACATACTGCTTTGCCATTATACCTCAATTTGAAACATTGTATTTCTACATGAAAGGCTATTGTCTGGTGTTTTCCAGATTCAGTGGTAATACATCCTTAGGTTCTATATTGCCATCCCTCTTTGGCTCAGTAACACTTTCGGAACAATGCTATAAAGATACATTTTCAAGTAGATTATGTTCGTCTACTAGAAATAACATAACTTTATTTTTCTAAAGCTTGACAGTAAACTTGACTGGCATGTGCAATTGGACAATCTTATATAACAGTTTTGTAAGCCTGGTCACTTACCAGTGCATTTGTGAAACTGAGTCACTTAACTTGTGCTCAAAGGCACAAGAAGAACACAGTGTTCTTCCAAGGTGGTATATAGCTATGAAGTCAGCAATCAGATTAAATTGTGCTGTGTAAGAAGCTAAGAGTTAGACACCAGAAAAATTGAGATGATGAAGAGTAAGGATGGGGAAAGTGGAAGGGGGAGCCAGCAGAGAAGAAGGCAAAGGCAATGAGAATGGAGATGCTTGTGCACACGCACACACTCACACTTGAGACCTCTCAACATGCTAATGTAGCTTTGTCTTGAACTTCAGGGCAAGTTTCTGAGATTTGCTCCATAGACTTTCAAAACAGAAAAAAAACCAAAAAACCAAAACCTAGAGAAATCCTGTGGGAAACAAACTTCTGTTGAAATGAACTTGTCTTGATCATGTGACACTCCTGGCAAATCTCAAGAAATTGAGGTTTAATTTTGTCTCCCAAGCAACATGACTGTAAAATGGATCCCATTGTTCTAACAATTTCTGAAATCCTGTCTTCAAATGTTCATGTTAACATAGTGGTTTTCTTTCCAAAGATCGTATTTCTGTATGCATAATGACTTTTCTGGGGGGGGAGGGAAGTATATATATTTTTAAACTATGTTTTACCTTGACAGGGTAGGTAAGCTGAATTTCCTTCGCACTTTAGTGTTTCAAAAGTAGACCTGTTTTTCCTAACCTGTTATTTGGAGAGCGTTGAGAAGGAGCAGTTACTCAGCATGACCTCGTAAAATCGACCATGTCCTAGCCTGTACTTACAAGGCTTACTGAATAGCCCCATCTCTTGGATAGGAACAACACTGAAATCTTGTAACTGAGTTTGTCTAAGCGGTGCTGGAGTCCATATAAAGCTCTTTGATGTCAGTAGAGCTGCTCACTGTCTTACTGATTTTTCCTGGCAGTCTTTGCAGGCCGGGGCAAAATGCACTATGATACAGCCAAAGGACGACATGTGTTCAGAGTATCATGAATGAAGATGTGCTTATATTATTTCCCTTCACTGTCGCTAATTGTTAGCTGTTCTCCAAGGACTATGTGACCATCCAACAAATCATTACAAGCTTAAAACAAACAAAACAAACAAACAAAAATAGTCCCCATCCACCAGAAATGTCTCTGTTCTTAAGGAAAGGCTCATGGTAAGATACCGAGGACAGCTGAAATGAGGATTGTAGCACACTGGCTGAGCAGTGTGCAGTGCTCCAGCCTGTGCCACTCCTGGCAGTAGGCAATTATAGGTAACAAGCTGAGACTGAGTGGAGTTGCATGTTGTGGAGCACTTGTGGTTGTAGGAAGCAGTAAAGTGGGACAAGAGTCTCTTCCTCAGACCAAGTCTTTAACTTGAAAGGTGAACACAGTTTGGAAAATATATATGGCTGGTTTATCACATGCAGGTTAGAGAGCAGTATTCATCATCACCTATGGATATTTCACTCTGTTTTTCTAGCAAATAGTTGTCTTATGCAAAATTTTTGGTCAAACCCTGCTACTAGATGTCATCCTTTTGCTTTCTATCCTAACAGTTGAACAGGAACTTGTAGTAATAAATAGCCTATGTGTGGGTTGTCTCCTTTCTTGGATTTCCTTATTTTTTTTCTTGCTGCTGTTGTTAGCAGGAAGAATTAATGAATTAATATGAAGAGACTGATTCAAGGCCTACAGTGTCTGCTGATATCCCTGGCGTTTTATGTTTAAGGAACACCGTGGTATTTCTATGTTAGAGCCTCAAAATAGCTTCCTTAATGACATCTAAAGCTTTAGTCATTTGAAAGGTTTAGTGATGCACAGGAGATAATTTAAAAGTTGGATAAAGAGAAGTCCTCTTCTTTTGAGGCATCTGTGAAGCAGCAGTACTGATGACAGGGGACACCTTGCAGGGATAACTATTTACCAACTGTGCCAAGCTCAAAGCAACCTATTTTTTTTTTCATAGAATGCTCAAAATACAATATGCCAGTGTAGAAAAGAAACAGGCAGAAGGCATAACATTTGTATGTAGGTTGCTTTGAAGGTAATTCCTTATGTTTATTTCCATGGAAACTACAACAGATACAAAGAGCATAATAATGCTACTTGATAGAGCAAATTCTCAGCTACATAACACTATTTTTCAATATAGTCACCCCTATTAGCTATGCATTTTTGCTAGTGATGAACAAGAAGAGCCTGCATGCCGTGCTTATAAAATCTCCACCAGCTGAGGTGACCCACTGCTGCACAGCTGCTATATAGCATCACTGCTGGGAAAACGTTACCCACGCAGTCTGTATTTCATTGGCTTGAACAGACAGAAGTCAGAAGATGCCAAATCTGGACTACACACTGCATTTGGTGGGAAAGTCCAGCCAAGACTGGCAATGTGCTTCATGGTCTTCAGACTGATATGGGGCCTGGTGTTACTGTGCTGCGAGAGAGGCTGTCTTCTCTGGCCTGACTCTGGAAGTTTGAGCCATTAGCTTAGTCAGCATTGGAATAGAGCTGCCAGAGCTGATGGTTTATCTGAGTTCCAGGAAATCCAGAAGGATCACCCCTTTCTCAAAGGACAGTGCACATCGCTTTACCTGCTGAGAGCTGTGTCTTGAACTTTTTCATTTCCGGACAATTCACGTGTTGCCATTCCATGGACTGCCATTTATCTTGGAGTAGTGACACACCCTTGCTTCCAGGTCAGCCACACTTCCACGTCAGACACCATTTTGACAGACCGCTCCTCTGCTGCCATCTATTGCACAGCAACAAAGTATAAGAGGATATTAGTAGAAAGTTTCAACCCCTACTGCCATACCAGTAATATCCACCTCTGGCATCATAGGCCAACATAATAAAATAGGATGTGTTACTTTTAGAGCAGTGGTTGTATCTATGATATGCTGGAGGGAAGGAATGCCATCCTGAGGGACCTTGACCAACTTGAGAGGTGGGCCCTTGCAATGCTCATGCAGTTCAGTAAGGCCAAGTGCAAGGTCCTGCACCTGGGTCAGAGAAATCTCAGAGGTGTACACAGGCTGGGTGATGAGTGTGTGGAGAGAAGGAGAAGGACTTGGTAATGTTGGTGGATGAAAAACTCAATGTTGCTGGCATTGTGTACTTGCATCCCAGAAGGCCAACTGTATCCTGGACTGCATCAGAAGAGGGGTGGCCAGCAGGGCAACGGAGGTGACTATCCCCCTCTACTTTGCTCTTTTGTGGGCCCATCTAGAGTACTGCATCCAGATCTGGGGTTTCCAGCATGAGAAGGACATAGAGCTGTTGGAGCATGTCCACAGGAAGGCCGCAAAGATAGAGAAGAGGGCTGGAGCTCCTCTTCTGTGAGGAAAAACTGAGGGAGCTGAGCTTGTTGGGAAGGGAAGGCTCTAAGGAGACCTAACAGCAGCCATCCAGTACTTAAAGGGGGCCTACAGGAAAGGTGGGAAGGGACTCTTTATTTGGGAGTGCAGTGATAAGACAAAAGGTAATGATTTTCAGATAAAATAGACTAGGTTGAAATTAGACAACAAGAAATTTCAGAAGAAATTTTTTTACTTAGTGATGAGACACTGGCACAGGCTGCTCAGAGATGCTGTGGATGCCCCATCCCTGGAGGTGTTCATGGCCAGGTTGGATGGAGCCCTGGGCAGCCTGAGCTGGTGGCTGGAAGCCCTGCCTATGGCAGTGGGATTGGAACTACATGATCTTTAAGGTCTCCTCTAGTCCAGTGCATTCTGTGATGTTTGGTTCTGTGAGAATCAATAATGATAAGCTGGTGCATTTCTAAGATGTATTTCTTCCATGGGGAGTTTTGCTGGGCTGAAATTTCTTGGAGTCCTTGTAGAGGTGTAACTGTTGTCTGAGTCAGACACTGAAAGGAAGTGAACAAAGTTGATTGTATGGAAGAGTGCTGATGGCATTAAGTAGGTCATCTGTAATCTTGTATTTGTTTGTATTTAAATGGATGAATTTCTTTGTCTTTTGCATTCTGTTGCTTGTATTAACTGTAATGTTTTGGAGAGTTTCTTTGAATCTTAGGGAGCCTAACAAGCGTTGATGTCATTTTTACATTTGGCTCACTGCAGGCTTTCTCAGAGAGAGGGAAAGAGGCACACAAAGAGTAGAATACTGATATCATTAATAAAGAAAATGAGGCAGCATTTAGGTAATGTGCTGTAGGCACCCACATAGAGTTCTTATTTGTGTAATATATATATACCAATAGTAAATAACATCAGAGATAACGTATTAGCAGATTTCTCTTTCTCTTGTAGCAAGCTGAAGTGCGGTTGAAGTGTCTTCTGGGACTGCAGGGAATTTACAGCAGAAAAGAACTTGTTTCCAAGATGGATCTCTTTACTAGCAGATTCAAGGTAAATAGATTGCTGGTTTGTTTGTTATTTAAGTCTGGGTTGGGTGTATACACAGGGTGCGATGTTTTTGGTCAGAGTTCATCTCCCTGTTCTTTTAAACAGGGAGCTTTTTTAAGCTTTGACAAAAGCTTAGAGTATTGCAGAAACAGCCTGCTTGACTGAGTGGCTGAGGGTGTTTTGCAGAGGTGCTTCTCTCTGCTTCTGTGGAATTTTCTTCTTCACTTCAGGTTCTTTATGCACAGTATGGTGTAAATGTGCACTGTAGCTGGTTATCTCCATCATTTGTCCAGAATGGCCCAGACTTTTTTAAAAAGAGCTTTGGAAGGTGGGAAGGAATTCTGATACTCCAGTGGTCCTTTTTTTTTTTTTTTTGCTATTCTTGATAATTAGTTAAGCTCTTAGATATTTAATTGACAGTGTATTACACTGATATGGGAATAACTCTTTGCTGATATACCCGTATACCATGTCAGTATGACTCTTGAAGAAGGATCCCTTATCTCCTAACTGAACAAGTCACGTGACATTCTGAAATTTTGAGAGCTTGTTCTGTGCCTGCACTGACCATGTAGACTTCATATGTACGTGCCTTGATCATATTCCAACATACATGCATAAACATTTATCATAATCCAACATCCCTACTCATTCAAGAAATAAGCCTTTTACTTTTTTAATCCTGCCCTCTGTAATGATTTTGTCAGCTATTCTTATCCTAATGGGGCAGTATCTTTACGGTATGCAAATAAGAAATCTCTAGATGCTGTGAGAGGAGGAGTTGTTACCACAGTCCCTCTGTATCAGTCCATAATCAGTGCCTGTATGTGGTGGTAATTCATGTTCAGTGCTTACCCGGATGTCAGAACAGTTGTTTATAGTAAGAAATACCTATAGACTATTGTCAAACAAGAAGATACAGATAAATTTTGGTATTTTAAGAATCAATTGTTCAGACTGGAGCTTGGCTATGTAAGACTAACTTTTTTTTAAAGAGCTTTTTGATAGTGTTCTCTCTTTCCTTTTAAAGGAAGGTTGTTATAAGCTACTGCAAACTGCATAAGCAACTTAGTATTCAGAGACTGACGAAGGAGCTCTAGTATGTTTTTACTGAGATGTTTCTTTGTGTGGAGGATGGTAATATATAAATGGATTATTGCAAATTCCACCTCCCAAATGGAATATCAAAAAATAACAAACCCCAAAACACACTCAACAACAACAACAAAACTCACAAACCAAACTCCTTCTCCTTGTTTGAAACAAAAGAAATCCAAGCAGCGGGTGCAGACTGGTTGGACATCTCCTAGAGTTGAAATCCCACTTCCTTGATGATGGGAAATGTAAATAAGTGATCATCAATCCATTTTCAATAAGCTGTATTTCACATGCTCCTTCTGTTACCCTTGAGCTTTCAGACTCAAGATTCATGGACTTCCACACCTTACATCTGGGCTGTTAGAGAAAGAAAGATGCCAAGTAAAATGGATTTAGACATTTAGAAATGATATGTTTACTGAAGAAGGTATTAGTCTTGAAGAAAGCAAGTTTGAAGGTTTAATGTGCCTTAAAGATATGGGCTGCACTGTGGAGTGAGTCTTTGGGTACACAGGACAGGATAACTACTGTTTTCTGAGGTGTTTGTATGTGCACCAAGTTATAATAATGTGAACTTTAGAGGTCAGGAATATTGCTGCTGTTTCATGAAGCACCTTTATGACTCAATTCCTAATTATCTTTCCAGCAAAGCACTGGCTTCTGTAATGTGTAGGTACACACACTTTATTTTTGATGGGAGGAACTGATTATATGATGCTTGTAATTTGAGGCTTACCTCCATTTAGCATATTGAAGTGTCAGTAGTAACATCTTGGAAACAAGTTGTCAGTCACTTTTAATTTGTAGACTGTAGTTGATTTCTTGTGAACGCATACATTACATCTGAAAAAGAAATAACATATTACTGCATGATTAATTCAGTTAAAAAATTAACATGCTGTTAATTTTCAGGGGCTGGGGAACTACTTGGTAGTAATCAAGTTGCCTTGTGTCTCTTAGGAAATAGCTGCTGAAATAAAAATAAATCTCTGCTCTACTAGTGTAGATGATCTAGCTGTAGCAAAAATATATGTTTATTGAGAACAAAACATGTTACATCTTTTTATTGTCATTTTACATCCATTAGGATCGAATTGTGTCCATGCCTCTGGACAAGGACCATGAAGTAGCAGTTCAAGCCATGAAACTCTTGATGCTTATGTCACAGTAAATAATTTCTTTTTTAATTTACTGTATTGTTTTAATGGCAACAAGATCCAGATAAAATTCTGATGAATCTTCCTGTAATCAGTTACGTGCTGGGAAACGATTGGTCCCAGCAGGATGTGAGTTACAGTTAAAACTGCTCAAGTCATGGCATTTTCTTTCTGTGGGAAGCACCAATGTTAAGAAAACCTTTGCAGTCGGATTCAGTATGAGAGCGACATTGCTTTTATCTTAGTGCTTCCCCTGAAAGTAAATTCCAAAGTGTTTTGATGTTGGCTTTTCTCAAATAGAGCATCTGCCTGTTTCCAGGAAGTCCCCACCATATAAGGTTCTGGCCCAGGCTTGCCAGATCTTGACTAGGAGCTCAGGGAGCTCTGCCATCTTCCCCATGCAGGAAGCCTTGAACTTTGTTGCTAGAATTTGGGCTACCAGATTCTTTGCTCCATGGCAGAGAATCTGGGAGCTGTTAAGCCTGCAGTAAGTAGACTGACAGGGAGTGAGCAAGTATATGACATCTTGTTTTTGCTGAAGTGGGAAACTAACAGAAAAGTGGTTTGGTTGGGAAATTACTGGTCAGCCATAGATGTGGAAGGGTAATGTCAGACTGGAAGGGGTGGGAAAAACTGGACTGACATTATAGAAATATGGGAGTCCTATTCCAACGTATCCTTGAGCAGTGTGTTTATTTTAGAAAGAACTGTTTTGGCAAAGTACCCAGAGAGTAAATTCTCTGTCCCTCTTTTTCAGTGCAAAAAAAAAAAAGATTAAAAAAGCCCAGTGTATCTCCTTGTTAATACGGTTGAGATTTTAGGGGACTCTGTAAGTGTCTCTTCTGTTTCAGGGTTTAAGATGGATTCTGCTGATGCAGTTGCTTGTCTCCATGTACAGCATTGTGCATTGTTCAATTGCAATTGCTTTTCCATTTAAGCCAGAAGTATTGGTCATTGCTAGAAGAGGATGCAGAACTTAATGGACCAAATAATATGGTGTTCTAGGTATATACATTAAATTTCAAATATGTTTATACATTGAAGTGATGCTGTATAGTCTGGACTCACTCCTATTTCACACTCCATTGATTGAAGTGGCATTTCTCTAGGTTACTCCAACATATGCATCAGAACAGCATGTGACCACTATGAATACAGCATGCTCTTCTGAAGGAAGTAGCATTGCTTGGATCTCACTACTCATAAAGAGGGTTGTATTGTTTCTGTGTTACAATATCCCTTTCTACATCAGTTGGTTCTCTGGTGTGTAGCTGCTGGAACAAAACAGTGTTGTGTCTATGAGTAACGTGTGCCTGTGCCAGGAGGAGTAGCACACCATTGTTGAAGTACAAAGATATTGAACACCAGTTATGGCTGTCCCTGTTCTGTATCTGAACTAACAAGTGCTGTATTGACCCTGCAGCTGTTTAGAGTCTCTGGCTTTATTATGTGTGATCATGTTCTCATTAATGCAAACTGCAAAAGTTTGATCAGTGTTTCTTTCTACATCAAGCAATTTTTTCCCAGATTTTTCTTTAATCCAGTTTGATTTCCAGTGTAAGTTCCATCTAAAGTTTTCTCAGTGACATTTTTCCATCATAAGATGTACTTCCCGTTATCAGAATGAATATATTTTATTTTCAGTTAGGCTGTGTGGTGTCCTAGCAATACATACTTCTTTCTTTTTACTCATCTGTTGTGTAGCCATCCTTCTTTCTGTCTTCCCTCTCAGTTTTGAGTGTTGCTGATTTTGCTTAACTACTGTAATAGTGAAAATGGGAACTGGGGACATAATGGGCAAATTCAGTGACGGATCTTCTTTTTGATAAGATAGATAATGATCAGTCTGTAAAACCTTTGTGAAGAGAATGTAGACAATAGTCTCCACTACTGATTTCCTAGTAAGAGCCTGCGTTGAGTTGCTTTTCTTGAAGCAAGGGGGAAGGCTTACGCTGCAGTACCTACAGATATCAGGAGGGACTCGCTGCTGATGATATGGGAGCAATCAGACTGCAAGATAAGTGCTTATCATGGTTCAAAACTGGTACCTGGATGCTGAACTGCTGCCTGATGCATGCAGTGAATCATGAAATGAGGCCGTGGACAGTGTCTCTACTGCCTGTAAAGAATAACAAATGTAGCAGTGCCATTTACAGAAGCTATCTTGTATGTACTGCTGTAATCAATTTTTGTGCAGCTTTTAGTCATGCTCTATTGGCTTCTCTGGGGATGGCCCATCTACAGATTTGGCAACTGAATTCTAGTTGCCCGAATTATGGTTTTTAGTGAAGTGTGAAAGACCTTTCAGGTCAAGTTTCTATTTTTAAAGGTACCGTTTCCATTTTTAAAGTAAGAACATCCATCAGTAAGAACTTTCTATATTTGATTTGGAATCACGGAATCAGCTAACAAGAAGGCTTTATTTAAAAAAAAAAAAACAGCATGAACTTAACTGGTCAGGTACTGACCTGTAGGACACCACTCTGATCTTGGAATAGATGTCATTTAATGACATGTGTTAGAAAGAGGCAAAACCAGGAGTAACTTTGTTTCCCTCCAATTAGTTTGTTGGGTGCTCTTGTCACCTTCCTGGGCAAAAAATACTGTATCAGCAACTCTCTTTTGTCGTCGTTATGTGTAGATGCAGTAGCAAGACCTCTTGCTAATTAATTGTTTTTGTAATGTTTTACAGTTGCAAGTCTGCTGCATATATGTTAGTAACAGCAATGATCATCTCCTAACGCGTCTATCAGTGCATGTCACTGCTGTGGAATATACACTGTATATTGAGTGTAATATGGACAGAGTGACTACTCTGTGCGCTGCTGGCCCATGAAACTTCTAACTTATGTGCTGACCTTTATATTCTATCCCTTTTCAGCCCTCTTGCTGTGCACAGACCTGTTTTTTTTTTCCAAATCTGTATTTGTGTGTTCATTTTGTCTGTCTCTAAGCTGAGCTATCTTTCCTTCTTGTTTGTTGTATGTTGTCACCATTGAATGCCAAGCTCTTTGGGCTGGTGGATTTCTATTTTTACAGATGTGATCCTGAAACTGAATGAGCCTGTGAGGTGTAGCATAACAAACTATTAATGCTACTCAGTGATACATAATTATTAGCATTAACGTTGCAAAGAATTTGAGAGGGAGTAGAAGTAGGAAGGAGAAAAAGTGGAGTCACAATGAGAAGCCAAGGAATCTTACTGCAAACGTTGTCCTTCAGTAGGTAAATTAGTTCAGTGGGGCTGCTGTTGCCAGACAATTCAGTTCACTTTTGTGTACTTAAGTAGCTGAAAGAGAGTTTGGAAAAGGCTGTAAAGGTAATTAAATAAGGGCACAAATTTATCAGCAATGTGAAATGTAAAGAGCAAAGAAGGAGAAAATTACCCTGTATCACGTTAATTAAATGTAAGTAGAAATTAAACCGAGTTTTAAACACAAACCTCTGAAGATTGAAATCTGGAAGAGCTGCCTCAGTGAGAGCTATGAGTATATTGCACTCATTGGGAACTCATTTAAACTGCTTCTTGGAGCTGATAAATACATTAATTCTCACTTCTGTACTTTGACAGTGGTAAGTAGGGTTTATCCAACTTAAAGGTCAGGAAACTGAGGTTTGTTAACTCTGGGTGTTCTGCTTAGTACAGAAGGCCCAAGTCATATAGGAATAAGTTGTCTCTCTGTAGTCTTAAAGAAAAAAAAGAAGAAAGAAAAATTAATCTCCCTTCTTTTTCTCAGCCAGACTGGGATGGATGTTTTAGGTTGGAGATGGAGGGACTACACTCTAGGAGAATCTTGAGAACTGGAGTTGGCAAAGTATACCGGGACAAGTAATAAAGAGTCAGTGGAGAGTTGAACTTGGTGATTCTGTAGGCTTGTTTCACAGCTAAGCTGTGGACTGAGGAAGAGAGAGAAACTTTTCATAGGCAAATGCATTATATCTGGCAAGGTTATTCAGAAAGCTTTTATTCAGAGAAAAAGTCAAGTTGTATTGAAGGCTCAAATGCTATTCTGAAACGTGTTTTCAGGTGATTGTAGAAAGCAAGCTTAAGAGATGAAGTTGTTTTGCATAGGGAAGTCAACTACCTTTGTCTTGTCCAGTGTTTTTCAGGAAAGTTAAGTGTCACTGAGATGTTGGTGGAGAAGCAGCAATACAGAGATCTCTCTTTAGTAAAGCAAATTACACAGCACAGTTCTGATTTCTTGCACTAGTAACTTAATTGCAGCAGACTACATACCAGCAAAAGGGAATGGCATGGAGCTCTTCACAGCTCCTCTATGATTCATCCAGGCCCACACTCCTGTTAAGGTGGAATTAGGGCAGTGCTTTGTCATTTAGATGAGTCAAGCCTATTGCAAACAAAGCAAAAGTGAAAGACCAAAATGTAACAAAGGCGTGTGCTTTCTCCTCTGCCTTCTCCTTTTTTTTTCCCCATCTTTGCAGGTTTTTACTTTTCTAGAAGTTAACATTCAGCAACTCTTTGTCATCTAACACCTCTACTCAAGAACCTTTATGTCTATTCTGAAGTCTTATCTTTCCTGTCTGAAGAACTGACAAAAAATAAGGAATGCCTGTCTCCTGTGCTTATATTTCTTAGCCAAAACAGGGTACCATACCGCACCTTTCTAATGTGCTTCTTCCTGTCCTCTGTCACAGCATAGCCATGGAATCACAGTGCGTTGCAACACCTTAGTCCTGTTTTAAAGTGTGTGGGGAAGTATTCTTGTTTGGCTGTAGTATGGCAACCACGTTGCTCTCTCTCTCGTTCAACACCAAAATGCTGTTTTGAAACACATGCTATGACAGCAGGGTGGAAGGAAGGAAATAACGTTTTTAAGTATAAAAATCAGCTAATATATTCTGTTTTCTCAAACAGAATGCTATCAAAAGGTGTTTTTTGGATGGTAATGCTTAATGCAGTGGTAACGATTTTGCAGTGCATTTACAGATTTGTGTATTTAATTAGAATTTATTTTAGATACAAAATAAACTAGTTTTTTCTTTGAGGTGCTGTACCTTGGACTACCAGTGTCCCTATAACATGTGCCAGATCTTTCTCTGCGTGATCTGCTCCTGTCATTAAAAGCAAAAAGAGTAAAGCGGTAAAGCTTTGAAAAGTGCATCAGGTGTATTTTTATTTTGTGATTTTGATTGTTATCCATGATATAAGCAGTAGCACAGACCACAACAGGTGATTCCAGCAGTCATATGTAGTCAAGTCTCTTTCATGCTGTGAAAGGGAACAAAAGGCAAGATAGGAGATCTTTCAACTGGTGTCATAGGTAGAACAAAATGGGTCTGTGATCTCCCTCTAGAAGATCTCAGCTTCTCTACGCTATGTTCACACTGAAGCACAGAGAAAATGGTGTATCATGACATTGGTATGTGGAAGGCCATGCCTGTTTATTTTTAGATACCTAAACACTGGCAGGCACTTCTGGTTTAACCTTTATCTGTTGCTTGGCATTCTGAGGGCTATAAATTTGCAGCAGTATTATTGCTGTATTTAAAGTATTCTTTGAATGTGTGCTTACTGGCTTACGAATGTAAAAAGAAAGGCGCTGATTTACTGTATTAGTATTACTGGTAGTTGTAGCAGTGTAGCTAAATGTTGCTACTTCCAGAGGCGAGTAAAACACCCTAAGCTCTCACTTGAGTGGGAGTTTTAAGTGTAAACCTCATTGTCTCAAAGAGTAGTGGCTGAACAGTATGTGGACAGCAGTGATGTTACATAGAGGCATTTCCTCTCATTCCATTGCTTCTGTGCTACTAGGGGCTGTTTAATAAAAGGTCAGAGCTGTTGCAACTGACCTACTCTTGCTGTGGGGAGAGAGGAAATAGCACTGCTGCGGACTAGTGTAAGTGGGGCAAAGTCCTAACCTCTTTGAAGGCAAAGTTAAAAACAAGGAGGCTGGCATTTCATTTGTACTAGAAAGGCAGAATCTATAACTTCTACCCAAAGAGACTGCAGGCATGCTACTGAGCACTTTGCCTGAATTGCTTAGGTAGCTCAAGGAACTTTTTTTAAATTAGAGAGACAAGGATCTTACTGTTTCTGTAAATGTGCAAAGAAGGGAGAAAATATGGCCTATGAAGATGAGTAAATTCAAATATCACTGAATCATTAAGGTTGGAAAAGACATCCCTGATCATCCAGTCCAAACATCAGTCTACCCCCACTATGCCCACTTGACCATGTCCCTCAGTGCCACATCCACACGGTTCTAGATCATAGATCACAGTATGCTTACACCAAAATTCCTTCTTTTTCAAGCATCATTCCCTAACATTCATGATATGTCAGGACACACCAATGCTTGTTCAGAAATGCTAAAGCACCATATTACCTCTTTCAGTATCTCCTTTTCTAACAACAATAATCACACTTGTACACTATTTCCACAGTTCTGTAGGTGGCTGAATGAGAATCACATGAACGTTTTCCTTTATACTGATTACATGGTATCTGTGTATACTCAGAGCACTTTCTATTTGTTCTATTACACCAACTGTATACTCAAGGGAACTGCATGTTAAAAGAGGCTGCCAGAACCTGCTGGAATTTCTTTTTGATTGAGGACAAACGTTATCTTGCAGGATTCACCCATCAGTTTTGGAGGCAGACCATCAGCACTTCCATTTAAATACCTTTTTATTGTGCCAGTGACCATTATAAACAGAGAAAAACTGTGAAAGATTGAAGTGATACATGAGTAAATACATAGTAAAGATAAAATTCATGAGGTTTCAACTTCTATAAATGGGAAGTTGTGGGCTTTGAGAAATAAGTGCTTCCCCCTACCCATTTTCTTAATTAAAAAGGCATTTTTAATCAGCACTCCAGCTATGCTCTCACCTAATGAGAGCTCACTTCGTTTCACTCAGGTTTGAGGATAATATTATGGGGCCTTGTGACTTGAGAGGTTGCTAAAGGATGCGCTAGGATTGGAGGCAAACAGGCAAGCACAGAAAGGTGCTAATTTTCTAAAGGCATCAGTCCCACCAAATGGAAAGCATGAAATCCTCAGTTTTAGAAGTGGTACTGGATTGCTGCTGCAAGTGGTTTTATACTGTCACTAGCTGAGAGCTGATCACAACAATAAATAAGTTTTTCACCTGGTTGCAAAGAGCAGAAGGATCTCATATGTTGCTGTTTCATTCTCTCATGTAGTTTAGTTGAATGACACTGCAATTGCAGTAGAAAGCAAGCAATTTGACATTGTAACCCTTGTTTTGATCTTCGCTTCTCTGGTATCTCCTCTTTGGATTATTCAACCTTGATGCTTCAGTGTCATGTTTTGTAAACGGTTGATACTAACACCGTTGCTAACTCCCATAGGGTGTTCTATGTTTATTAGTTGGCATGTGATGTTTTAATAATCTATAACTGAATGGCTGTCAAAAAATCGTGATTTTCAGTGTGTTTAGGCAGAAAGGTTGCAGTCATAAGCATGCTATCAAGTATGTATTTTGATTTCTTTTTGCGTGTGACTCTGTGTAGGCCTAGTGTAACGGAGTACAAGTTTTAAAATACTGCACTAATGCATTTTGGAAGAGTTTGCACTGCAAGATGAAGGCTTCTTGTTATTTAATCTTCTATGACAGTAATCTAAGCATAGATGCATCATTTTCCTCTTTGGTCGTTATTACTCTTTTTTATCGTGGCCACTAATCAACCTTAATTACGCTTTACGTTAATATTCTGTCCATGCGATGGGCCTTATTACTCATAGCTTGTACAGACCTTAATTTCTCTACAAAATGAGTGAAAAATGCTGCCATTTCCATTTGATAACGTATTTAGATATGTCCTACGAAACGTTAGCTATGTAAACAAAGTTGCAAGGCTATGGAGCATCAGGTCCAGTTTTACTGGACCTCTCATTCATTGTGTTCTTTGCAGATAAACCTGAACTGTAACTTCCGTTGTTATTTTTGCCTAGGAACTGCGAGGATGTGCTATCAGCTGAGGACTGTGAAACCTTATACCGCTTTGTTTATACCACGCACCGTCCACTTGCAGTAGCAGCTGGGGAATTCCTTTATAAAAGGTATCTCTGCCTGCCTGCCTACTTCTTGCGTATTCTCATTTGTTTCAGAATGAAGGTGGATTTATTTAAGAGGGATATTAAGCATTCATTTTTTTCTGCTGGAGGTATATACCATGAGGATAGTAGACGTGCTTTCTTCTCCTGAATCAGAAGAGAAATGCTGTCTGGGGGTAATCATTTGTTTCCCTGCACAGCGCTCCCCAGTAGGTATGAGAAAAGTTGCAAGACTAACACAGAGAATATGAAACAACTGACTGATCCACAGATACCATCCTGTGTTGAGAGTATGCCTCCTTTCTTCTTTCTTTTCCTGTTGCGTTCCTTCTTACAAGCTAATTCATCACCTGGCATCTGCTGCATTTCCATAGCATTGGTGATTAATCACAAAAATGGCCTCCTCTTTTCCCTTTGGAAGTTGCCTTGTACATTGTAAAGGCTTTGAACAATGAGAGATGCAGCAGATTAAAAAGCCCTCCCAATTTTCTGCCAGGTTAATGAAGTACAGGGTTTATCTTCCCCAGGAGTAACTCTTATAAATGGGCTTCTTATAACAATGGTTGCATGAAATGAATGAAGTTGGCGTGCTAAAAAGAGAAGAAATAAATTTTCCGTCTCTGTGGCTGAGAGAAGTAATTTTATGTTACAAAGAGAAATGGAAATATAACTGTTTAGGCAAGACTTTTGCGGGGAAAAATTTGGAAATAATGATTTGTGTTTTTCATGCATGCAGAATCTCCTCCTAGCTGCCTGTTCCTATCTAGCTGAACTGCTGACGTTCCAGAGTTTGTGTTGCCATGTCCAACAGGAAGACAGAAGAAGTTAAGATTCGTCAAAAGAAACGTCTATCTCATCTGCTAGCATTTTCTGTTTGACCCAGTATTCTATCATAAATCAGCTGTTTTTCCTCCCAGAACATGGCTGTCTTTTGTCACTAAACTGATTGTCTTGATAACTTGACTTTTTATTCTCAGCTTTCCAGTGCAGCATAGACACTCTGACTCTCTAAACCTCTTCCTTGTTCTTTGCCCTGTTGTTCTCTCTTAACTCTAGTACTAGTACAGAAATGTCTTTTCTGGTGTGCTAGAGATGTTAGTGACAACCTCCTTTTCCTAGTTATGCTGATAAAAATTTCAGTATAAGGGATGGTTTTTTCTTCTTGGTGTATATATGAAATCTCAGTGTCTGCATTTTTAACGTCGATTAGTTACAGAGCTGGCATAAATTATACCAGCAGAAGCACTTTCTGAAAGTGTAAGCTTATACTGACATTGAGTAGTGTGATCCTGCTCTTAAATCCAAGCCATTTGGGCCTCTGAATCTATGGGGATGGCTTTCCTGTATGTGTTTTGGGATTAGAACTTCTTATGAGCAGTGCATTCACACTCATTTAGGGTAAAGAAGAAAATGGAAATACCGTATTGCGAGCAGTTTTTCCACTGTATTTCTGAAATTGAGTATGCTACAAATTGCCTCTTGCAAATACGAGATGCTATACTGTCTTTAAGAAGAGGTACAGTAGTGGTTGGGTAGCAGTATTTTTACTGAGTTAACATTTAATTTCAGCTTAGAGCTAAACCCCTTCTGCAGTGTGAGAAAATGTCTACCTCAGTATATGTTCAGCACTGTGGAATCTGCATCTGTCGTCCAGAAAGTTGGCAGGGTACCTGTTAAACTGTCAGAAATTATCTCTGCATCCGCAGAGACAGCGGATCTCTCATAATGGAAAGCAATCTAACCTCTTTTCCTTTCATCTCCTAAGAAAGTCTAATTTGATTTAGAGTAAGTATGTATTTAGTCGTGGGGCTCTTGAGTTTGCGTTGTATTGGCAAACGAGCATGAGGGGAATGTGGCAGAACTGAATTGGCTTCCTTTTCTGTTGGCAGGCTGCTTAGTCATGAGGGAGGTGAAGAAGTTTTGTCCAAAGGAGAAAAGAAGGTTGGAGCAAAGGCTGACCAGCTGAAAAGATTAATACGTTTTTTCCTGGAGAGTGAGGTGAGGAGAACAGCCCCCGCAGTGAAAATCTTTTCAATCCAGTGATGCATATTAAATCAAGTGCTGGCTTCCATTTGGAGGGTATTTCTAGTTGTGAGCTCTGCAATATTGGTATTTGGGATGTGCTCACTCTCTAGGATGAGTTGTTAATGAAGACAGAATTGAGCATTTCTGTTCTGTTGTTTTAAGACTGATTTACAGCTATGCTAATGAAGAGAATCAAAGCTGAAGCAGCTTCTGAAAGCAACTTAAAGGACTAATGCTACCATGTGAGTGGGTTTTGGTACGTGTCTACATCTTAGTGCAGGCAGATGGGGGTTGCTGTACCATGGCTCTGTGCTGATTGAGAATGGAGTTTTTCTGAGATTTTATCAGATGAAGTGCTGTGCTTTGCTGTTTGGCTTTTGCAGTGGTGCAGACCTGTGTCTGGTCAAAGTGTCTCAGGCACAGCCATTTTGCATATATGTGTAAAGAATTTCAGACATTATGTCAAATATCAACTTCTTGTCCCAAGGTTGGATTTTTTGTTACAAACAGCACTGTAAAAGCAATATGGAAACCAGTTTTAGAGAGGCTATTTAAATTACAAAGGAAACGTACTGTAATAAGAGAAAAAGGAAAGCTTTTTTCCTGCTTTTTCTGCTTTTTTTCCCCACTTACTTGCTTTGTAATGGACTAAAGATGTTTAAATGTTGTTTGGCCTCAAACTAAATACGTTGGAATACTGCGTGCAAATATATGTTTGAATGACAACTTTGTAATTGGAAAAAAGAGGAGAGGAACATATGAACCTTTATTTCTTTTAATGATGCTTCTATAAGCTTGTATTTTTAATCCCCAGCTACACAAACATGTTGCATACCTCATAGACAGCTTGTGGGACTGGGCAGGCAAATTCCTGAAGGACTGGGAATGCATGACCACTCTTCTGTTAAAAAATGGCGAAGGAGATGGAAAAGGTGGGTGAGCAAAGAGGTTATCTTTGTCCCAATTAATCTCTTGATGTTGTTTTTGAGCTTCGCCTTGGCTAGTTTAGTACTGTTCCATACTGTAGTGCCCTTTGATCCCAGATTGTGGCCCCCAAGAGCCGCAAAGCAGATGTGACTCAGTGCACTGCCAATGTGATTCTTGTATCAACATAGTTGTTTTATTTAGTATTCTGTATTTATGTAACATTAGTTTAGAAACTTAGCAAGAATACTTGTATAAATAAGCTTAAGTAGCATTCACTTCTTTCATTTGCTTGCCCAAAAGGTGAGAATCTAAAAATATTAATAGATGGAAGCACGGTATTTTTGGGCTACTATTCGTGCCTGGAGAGAAGAAGAGCCATGTGTCGAGTTCGTTGACATCTTACACGTGAAAGAGTTAGATTTTTGCTAAAAATGTTATAAAGTGAACTTAAATAATAGTAGTTTTAGTGGAACGGGAGGCAGTTGTGTGACTGAAGTTCGAGTTTGCAGACTTAAAGCATTTTAAAGCTCAAAGAAACAGGTTTATCCTAAATGAGACGGTAGTCAGTAGAGATAAGCCTTAGTGAAGCTGTGTGTGTTGTTGATATCCCAGATGCCTTAAGAAGCTTTCTTAGAAGACAAATAATTGCTGCTGTGTTCACTAAAGGTAGAAAATAATTTTCTTCAAATTAAATCAAACACACTTGAAGTGTTTATTTTGCAGCTTCTTTCTGTAGTGTCCTTCTGCAGTTATCCAGATAAATGGGTAGGCTTTTCATTAGCTGTTGATGCATCTTTGTTTTTCTTTTGTGTGATGCTGAAAGGAGACTGATTTATTTACAGTGCTGAACGATGCTCAGGAAAGTGCTCTCATCGAAATTATCCTCGCAACAGTTAGAGAAGCAGCTGAAGGTCATCCTCCAGCGGGCAGAGGTGCAGCCAAAAAAGTCAGTGCATCTTATTCATTGTGCTTTGATCACATTTTTTTTTGCCTTATGTGCTTTGCCAGATAGCATATTCCTTTATCTCCGGGAATAAAATGGCTTATTCTTATGAAATGGCACGTTGTCTGTTGACCTGTAGATCTTAATAGTGGAGGATGTTGAAGGGGATGAGCACTAGAGAAAAGCCACATGAAGTAAGTTATTGACAAATGGTGAACATTTTATCCATGCAGTATAGTTGTCCAGTGATTTGCATCTAATTTAAGGTTAACAAGAAAATCAGAAAGCATCTGGTTGTCTCCATGGAATAATATCTTTATACGGGCTTCATTTGGTTTAGATAAAGGCATCTAAGTTAACCTTGGATTACATGTAAATTCCACTCAGATCTAAGAGATTTTATAATTGAAACAAAATGCTTTGTCTGCAGATTCTGTCAGTAAAAGAGAAGAAAATACAATCAGAAGATTGTACCAAAATTACTGAACATTTTATTATGGTGCTTCCTCAGCTCTTGGCAAAGGTAACTAACAGCTGCTCTGTGAATGCATGTTAAATATTTCATTAAAATTCCTGCAGTGCACTCATATCCTATTGTTGTTTTTGTTTTTTTTTCCTCTGCAGTATTCAACAGATGCACAAAAAGTGGCAAATCTTCTGCAGATTCCACAGTATTATGATCTAGATGTTTACAGTACAGGACATCTAGAGAAGGTGAATAGGAATTGGGATAGTCGGTGCATGTGCAATGTGCTAAATTTATATGACAGTATGCAGTGTTTTGTGTGACTTGGAACAAATACAAGCCTGTTGAAATATAAATAAAGGGTCTCATACCTTGAGGAAAGTGGTCTTATTCAGGCTTTTCTTTTCAATTTGGGGCTGCCAAAGAAGAGCCTTGTGCTTGCCAATTGTCAGCATCGTCAGATGTGCTGTGACTGGCCCCAGTGGGTGATAGTTATTGGTTTCATGTGATAGGCCTGCCATGGGGTTGGATAGAAAGAGGGTGGGTTATGCTGTGTGGCTAAGCTGGCATCTCCCAGGAGTTTACTACAGAATAGGTTTCATGCTCCCTGAAGGCTGACTCCCAGCTGCTAGGGAGTGATGGTAACTGAAAGATAAGAATAGAGATAGTATAACTGATGATGGGAAAGGGTTGGTCAGAAACGGATAGATGAAATCCTTGAAATGGTTTAAGGTATTCTTAAGCAAGGATGTTTGCAGGGAGCTAATATTAAGTTACTTTCAGCACAAAATGTTAGCTGGAAGAGAGAGTCAGTGGCATAGTACAAGTTAAGTTCCCTCTTCTCCGTAAGGGTGAAGATCTCTGCTGCTGATATCTGAAACAGCCTCCATCCTCTGCTACCAGAGGAGACAACTTCTGTTCTTTGGAGACACCCCTTTCCCTTGGAAAGGCATTTTTATTCCCTAAATATATATAGATTTCCCTATTCTTAATTAGTATAGTAAACTTAAAAACAGTTACTTCATTTTTTAGGAAGATCTAGAGACAGTAATAATGAAAAAGAGCCATAAACCCATTGGTATCCACTGGTCCTACCCCTCTGCTCCTTAGACTGGCGTTTGTTTCATACTGGTTGTATGACCTATATAGAGAGATTCATGGACCAAGTGAAATATACCTGAAGTGTAAGTGGTTTTACGTACATTTTACCTCCTTTTTATCACTTGCAGCATTTGGATGCTTTGCTAAGTGAGATAAAAGACATTGTGGCCAAACACTCTGACTTGTCTGTCCTTGAGGCTTCCTCCAGGACTTACTATATCCTCTGCAGTGAAAAAATTGCCATCTACAGCAAGGTGGATTGTGCCCGAACTCAGCTGATAGATGAGATGATGGGACAGCTTAACCAGCTACTAGATGGCTTCTGGCAGAAGGTGAGTGTGACTCAGCGTGGATATAAACAGGCTGTTTCCATACGAAAACAGAAGAGGAAAAAATAAAGGGGGTTATTCTTTGCCTGCTGTTTTGAGTGGAGCAGAGCTTTCGAAGGTGGATTTGCTCTTCTAACAAGACTGATGATTTACATTTTATTAAGGGAGCGTACTAGCAGAAATAGAGTGGTGAAAATGAGGTAGTCCACAGCAGCAACGGGGCATTTTGTCTTCTGAGTGTTCTAGAGGAGGGTTCCACAACTGTAGAGTTACAATGCCAAAGGTACATTGTATAAGATCAGCTAAGAAGTACTAGAGATCTATAGGTGATGAGGCTGCTCTCCAAGTGGTATGTTTCTGTACTTCTTCATATTTGACTGTATGCAAGATGCCCTTTGTAGTGTGACTTTGGCTGTAGGAGAAAAAAAGTCAGTAATGCAGATTTCGTAGCACTGGGGTCTCTAAAATGATGACTTTCCCCTTGAAGGAGGACTGCGGAGTCTCCCTCAAAGTTTTTCATTAGTTCTAAAAAGCAGAAACAGCTGGTGGTGATATGAATAGCTTGCTGGCTGAACTGAACAGCAGAAGCCCGCAGCTGATCTGATCAACTGTGCCGTCACGAACAGGTGTCGTGCCATGGAATGAGAGTTAACACTGGCAGGTTTTTGTTGGACCCTGGAATATTGTAAAATGTGTCAAGCCAAAGAATTCCCTAACCTCAGATTGGATTTATTTTGTTGGTCTTAAATAGATATCTATGTCAATGTGGGATAATGTGTACTTATGAGAAATAACATAAGTGCTAGACCAGGGGATTCTTCAACTCCTTCATGGTGTAATCCATATCTAAATAAAGAGATTTTTCTCCTGCAACCCCTCCCTTCTAATTCTTGGTTGCATATACCATCTTCCATAATCACGTAGCATCCTTGTGGAAACTGCAGCAATTGCATCTATGGGAAAGTATTTAATATATTTTTAGCTATCTTTGAATGCGATCTGGCAGCTGGAAGCAAGGAGAGTCAGCACCATGTGAACAGTTAGCTTTCCAGAGATACCTAGCAACCATGTGAAGTTTAGCACTTCTGTGTTAGCCTAATTGCTAGTTTCACACCGTTAGCAGTGCTGTAGTTTAGGGAGGCTGCTGTGGATTCAGTAGTGATAGGGATACCTACAACATTTCTATGCAGACTACACATTGCTTTCTTCGTACTGTAGAGGAAGGTGCAAGTAGTATGGTTGAAGGTGTAAGGGCTGGGGAGAGCTGGAGGAGAGGAATTCAAGCCTTTGGGTTGGTTGGGAAGAGAGCATAGTGGTTACTTTGCCCCGTGCTGGCTAATTCCTTTCTCTTTCCCGAACCTGCAAAATTTAGGAAGAAGGATTTTGTACGGATGCAGGAGAAATTTCCCGGATACACTCTGCTTTGAGAAGAATAGCAGCTTTTCATAAGTGAGATTTTATTTACATATACTTAAGTGTTGCTTTAACAGATGCCAAGTGAGGATTGTTCATGCTGGTTGGGTTTAGTAAGATTTTCACAAGGGAAGGAAAACGATCCCTATGAGAGATGTCACGGGGTTTAGTTTCTCCTGAACAGAGCTGTAGTCTTGGCTTATGGATTCATTTATTTATTTTTATTACTGAGATTGGAGTGTCAGCCCTAGGTGGGGCTAAGAAGTGTGTGTTATAGAGTTGGGATGTCAGAGTGGGCACAGAGGTTCTCTCAGCTGGGTCATTGTGGTGCCTCCCTCCTAACGGGCTGCTGTTCCACTGCCTTACGGTCAGCACTGGTGGTCAGTCTGAAGAGGGTGCAGTGAGTGCTGTCTCCTTTCCCAGCAAATGTAGTCTGCTTTGTTTTGATTCGGTTGATCTTCTTTTGTTAGAACATGGTTTTCCCAAAAGATTGTTTCTCTAGGGTGAACGATCTAGGGATTGTTCACCAAGTAAATTATCATGCAAGATAGTACAGAGTTGGGGAAATGGCCTTCTGCTTCATGTGTCCTTTGCTTATCCATGCTAGTGCTACTCTGGTTATTCGCAGCAAAGCCTACGTTGAGCTGCAAACACCTGAGAATATTAGAAATGCTCTTTTGAAGTTTCTATGAAGGAATTTTTTGTTTGATCTTCTTGAGAACTTAGTGAATGGATTGTTCAGAAAGAGGAATAGAAGCAAGCTTTTTTTTTTCCTCTCCTAACAGGCACTGCAGTTTTGTGGCAGGAATGCAAACTATAAAGCTCTGGACTAAAGGCTGCAGCAGTTAGCCATGAAAAGCTTAATTTCCTTCCCCCTGACACTTAATAATTAGTTATTTAAAGTTACTGCTGTACATCAGATGAAGGCAAAACTAGGATTCATTTAACCTATTTGGTCAGATGAGATTTCATTTCTTGATTAGCATGTCATTATTGTTTTCTTTTATTCTACTTGCAGCGCCCATGATCTCACCAAGTGGAATTTGTATGACAAGACTTTAAAGTTACTGCAGTTTGAAATGGAACATGGGAATTTGTCTGTTCTGGTGAGTTGCTGGTACTTAACATTAAAAGAACTTCAACTTGCTGAAAGCAGGAAAATTAGAAGATATTAAATAGTGCTATGTATCCACACTCTATAAGAAAGATACTGTTTCCATCTCTCAGTCTGGGAAACTGAGGCTTTGGTATAAAGTTACTGGAATCAGTGAATATAAAATATTATATGAAATAGCTGAGACTGTGATGATCCCCTTCTGGTTTGTGTGTAATCAGACACTGGAATACCTTGTACCTTTTGATTGCAAATTGACGCTCAGTGAGAAGAGTTTGTAATTACTTGTCTCAACTGCAGCCTTTTGTTCCTCTGGTTGCCTCAATTCAAACATTGGCTGTGCAAAGATGGAGGTATATTATGGAGTGACAAGGTGTAGTACTCCTAGCGCTTGTAGATGTTGATCAGGCCCCACTTTCAAAAGAGAGTTTGGAATTATTTGGCAAAGGGTGAACAAGACTCTGCAGCCAGTGTGTGAAGGTAGACTCCTTTAGATGGAGCATCAGAGCACAAATGTTTGTCTTGTGCTCTGAGTTGCCCTCTGGAGGAATCTGCCTTTCACCAAAGACTGCAGAGAAATCCTAAAAAGCTAAGCTAAAGTTAGCCTCTGTTATGTGGTTATACCACTCCCTGTAGTATGTGCTTATATTCCACTGAACCCGTAAGGGTGTCAGAGGTATTCAAAAGCAGCATTTTAGTAATTAAGTTTCTCAGTAGATAACATTTACTTGTGTGTAAACCTACTGAGTTTGTGTTGAAGATCTAGATATTTGCAGTGCAGGAGTGGTTGTGCAAGCAGCAATCAGAGTGCCATGCTTTTTGCTGTCAAGCCTTTCTTGTAAATAAATATACATGTTTTTATTTGCAGGTGATCCTGCCAGCTCTCCAGTGCACATATTTTTCTCTCCTGTGGCAACTAGCTGCGGCTGCAGAAAATTCTGCCAAGGTTGGCCTTTCCACATCATTCTGTGCTTCTAGAAATAGAAGATGCTTTTCTATTCTCGGATAGTCGGAAGGAGGCAAACTTTCTGAAGAACACAATTTATGCGTTTTCCTGAGGAAACCGAACTGAGTTGGAGCATTCTCATTCTGTCTCCGCCACCCTCCTCTCCCTACCCTTCCTTTCCTTTCTCTCCCCACTTCTTTTCTCTCTTCCTTTTCCTATTGTTTTTCAAGTCCTTATACATTTTCAGTTTGCAAGAGAGTAAATGAACAACAGTACACACCTATTTTTACTGCAGAACATGTGCAGTGAATTCCTGGTGCTTAATGGAGATAAGGAACTTGTTCCGCTGCCAAACAGTTTGTTGTTCTCTTTTTTAAGCGACAAAGAATATTCAGTGAAAACTCCAGGGAGCTCTGTTGCTTTGCTTTATTTTTATTTCCTTGTTTTACTTATTATGTGACATATCACTTTCTTCAGAATTTCAACCTCATTTCTTCATCAGTGAACTACTTACCTTCCTACTTGGCTTTATATAGTATCATACACTACCAGATACTCCAGAAGGCATTCTAGTTTAAGACACGCAGAGAGGAAGACTCTTTTTTGCTTAGATTGATACGTGAATGCATACCTGTGCAATTTCTCCTGACTACAGTGAGTGTTGCAGTTTCAGTTGTTCTGTCCCCTTCCTTCTGGTGTTCGTGTGTGTACAGAACGGGACAGTGACAGGAGCATTTGTTTTGAGTGAGAAATGCTAGCGCCCGTTTGGTGACTGATTCACTATCTATTCCTGTCCCATTCCATTCCTGAGTGGATGTCTGCATCTCACTGCTCTTACATGTTCTGCCTTCCAGTCCAGACACTATTAGCTTGCCTGATAATGGAGCAGGACGATCTTTAAGTTGGCCTTTTATTATGGGAGTAGATTTTGATTGGATGCACAGTGTTACGGCCCACTCTGCAGGACCAAATCTGGTTTTTGGCAGAGAGAGAAGTTCCAAGAGCAAAAAAGAATGTTTCCTGGGCAGCAGCCCCAGGACTGTTTCTTCCCTGCTCCTCATCTAATGGTGTTAAGGCAATGGTTTTGCCTCCTCTTCTTTCTTAGTAGGCTCTGGGATGGATCCCTTTTCTTATAAGGATACAGTCGCATAGCACTAGATCCAGGCCTGATATAAGGGATTCCTCTTCTATTGATTGCTCAGAGCTCAGTGCAGTGCAGCAGCTGGGACCTGGTGAAGGATCAGAAACTCTTTTGTAGGTGTGGGCAAATTAAGTACACTGTCTCAAGTAATAGAGGTGTCTGTGAGTGCCAAAGTTAGCAGTGTAGTTAAACTGAGTTCCCTCTGAAGTTAGTAGGAGAGAGAAGAGCAACTCCAGAAGGCAGCTCATATGCTGGGTGTGGAAAATTAGGTGGGATGGATCAGAGTTTGAATGACTCCGCTCCCATCTGTAAAGCAGAAATCATTGTCACTGCTTCACAAGGATAAGCTGAAGTACATTCTGCATACCTTGTGTTTGCTTGGAGGGCTGTGTAAGGGGACAAATGCTATCAGAGCAACTAAATCTACAAGTGGAGAACCAAAGTTTGTGACTTCCTGAACACCTCAAGCCTCAACAAGTGTGGCAGATGCACACGTACCACTATTTGTCACCTTTCTGCACCAGAGTGGGAGCAAAAAGTATGCATTTTTATGGACTGACTTTTCTATTCTAGTTATTGTCCTTGAAAACAAAATGTAATTGTAAAATTCATGGCTGCTGCTTCTGTGAGATTTCATCTTCTTTCATAATGCCATCAGCTGTGCTTTATTAAATGAATAGTATCAGTGGGAAAAAGAAGTGCAACTGTTGTTTGTTCTGAAATTCTCTATTGAAACACAGTTTCTAAAATCTTTGTCTTGTCACTTTTCCTACAAAAGTTTTCAGAAGACTCTCTTGGCATTGAGAAGAGAGCTGAGGCGTTTCACTGAGATTTGCATGTGCTTCCTCCACCATAAGGAAAAAGATGTAAGAGAAAAGGTCTGTGTTCTTCTATCACTTAACTGGCTTTTGTGCTCGGTCCTTCTTTATATCCTTCTACTGATTTTTGAATTTTGCCTCTTAGCGGAGAAAAAGCTCTTTAAAATAAACAACCCTCAGTTATTGATTTGAGACGAAAATTAAAGTTATGTTAATTAAAATGCTACAGAAGTCAGTGCGTTAGTCAAATATAGCTACGTGTCTGCACAAATCTGCTGAATCAAGGCCTGATTCTGAATGACTCAGAGTTTGCCATTTGATGATCGCTATTTTTTCTGATTAGACTGATCACTGTGCTGGTTGCTATCATTGCTTTTAATGCCTTACTGTGAACATTGCTTAAAAAATGAAACATTTGGAGAAATTACCCACTGATTCACATGCTAAAAAGAGAAATATAGTGGTGTGATAGAGCACTTATTCCTTTCCAGGGGAGTTTGAAGATCTTTAGGTGGTGTTTGTGTGTGGTACTTGTATATACTGTATCCTAAGGTATGGGTTGGGAAGGGCTCAGCTGTGGCGTTATATCACAGGCTAGGGAAAACAGAGATCTTTAGCTTACGAGGATCAAGTAGGGTAGAAACCAGATTTTGACCTGTTGTGTTTGTTGGAGATGCAAATTGGAGTTGGCATGAAAAGTAACGTGGTCTCTAAATCTCTCATTGGTTTTGTTTCCTTGATCCAGGCCTTCATGATCCTCTGTGACTGGCTGCTGATTTTGAGCCATCAAGATTCAAATAATAATGAAGAAGCAGTGGGACTTCTGGATTACCTTCCCAGCGCTTCGCTTCAGGAAAAACTGCTTTTCTTTATCCAGGAACATGTTTTTGTGGAGGAAGAAGAGGGAAGCAAAGGTTAGGTATCTTCATCGCTGATGAGACTCTACCATTTTTGCTGTTATTGGTTGCACGTAACATACCTGGAAAGGGGGCTGATTTTTTTTTTCCTGGCCCTTCTATAATATTGTTCAATGAATATAAATTAACTAGCTCTGGGCAGCCTGGTCTAGTGGTTGGCGACCCTGCACATAGCAGGGGGGTTGAAACTAGGTGATCATTGTGGTCCTTTTCAACCCAGGCCATTCTATGGTTCTGTGGTTTGTATCCAATGTGGATCAACCACAGGAAATTACCACTAGTTCACTCCTAGCTAGAAAGGGCTGATGTAATGCACGTGTAGCTGGGAATGAGTGTTCAACTTTGGTGATAGAGGTGGTGTTAGCCATCTCTGTGGGAAGCCTTGCAGTGTGTTACAGCACAACTCTGATGCGTGGGCTCTTCCAAGCCACCAGAGTAAAGGACTAGTGGATTTTGATGTGGGCGGTGTGGAGTGAGTTTTGGAAATAGCTGTGTATTTGTTGCTCTTTTGCCTTTTTCAAACAGACTCAGATCCCAAAGTGAAGATGTTATGGTGAAGGCTGGTTTCTTTTGGGAGTGTTTTGAAAACTGATTGTTAATTCATGGTGATTTTGAGGCTAGGTTCACCTGTCAAGTGTTGGAAAACCAAGCATCATCCCAGGATACTGAGTCAAACTCTTGTCCTTCAGCTGTTCACATGGAGTTCTGTGTTCAGTTCAGGCACCACAAGGCTCCAGGTCGCAGTGAATATGCAAGAAGCATTGGGCTAGAAGTGCAGCAGGAGGGATGTTAGAAGAGAATCCTTAATGGTAAAGGTAGAGATAAAATAGAAAAAAAGCTCAGGGAGTTTGTAGTATCCTAGTCATGGGACTTCTTGAAGTCGGTTGTGCTTCGAGTTGCCAGTGTTATGTATTGGAAACTGATAGTTTGTCCTATTTTGGGTTAGATGGCCTTCTGAGATCCGTTTCAAACCTGTTTTGTGTGATGCTTTTAACTTCTCAGTCCTCCCCTCAGAGCATCCCTGTCATCCCATTGCAGATTTCTTCTTGCACAAGTGATTTTGTTGTGCTGTGGGTGTGTAGAGCTTGAATGTTTGCAGAGCTGGCTGCTGGTCCGTTTTCGTTTTAACTCTAATTTGCAGGTACTTCTGATCAGTCACTTATGTTTGTTTCTAGACTTGCAGTCATACTAGGAGCAGAAATGGCATGCATCAGAATCATAGATTGAAGTCTGCAGCCTTTTGGCACTTGGTAGATTATATTCCCAGCAGTAAGGAGTGTATCACAGCTCTCCTGCTGCAGAAGCTCACCCCAAACATTTCCTTAGTTGTGCTGGAAGACACTTCAAGAGTATTTCTTTCCACAAGTTGCCTAGCAAGGAATTAACCCATATTGCAGAGACTTAATATATTCACAGTGATGTGAGATTGCTTAAGTGTTGGTTTTCTAGCATTTGTGTTGTTCTAAGGAGAACAAAACAAAAAACATGGTTGCCATACATCTGGTCTCTTCCATTCTTTGTATTTGTGCCTTTTATTTTGCGGTATGTTTGGTTCTGTTCTCTAGCTGTGAGCAGTGTCGTACAAGGAGATTCTGGCTTGTGGAAATGAGAATCCCTATGAAGATCAGAGCAGAATATGGTGCAGATAACTCGCTTTCACTGTCATCAACTGCAAACTTTGAAGTGGAAATGAAAACCCGTGTTTTCTGACATACACAAGAATGAGCGCTGGCATCTGTTGCTTTGCATGTTGGCTGAACAGCTGAGTCTGTGCTATTCAGATGAAAGTTGGTCATTAAAACTGAGCTACCTGGAATAAAGTAGTAGAACAAAGCTTCAGTGCTTTTGTTTCCCTAGGCCTGACAGAAGAGGAGGAGAGAAAGGACGAAAGCTGCAAACTTGACAACTTGCACAAGAAGCGGAGTCTTCTGGCGGCATATTGCAAGCTCATCGTGTATAACGTGGTGGAGATGACTGCAGCTGCTGAGATCTATAAGCATTATGTGAAGGTAATGTTTTGTATAAGGTTGCTTTTCCTATCAGTGCATTTCAGTGCTTGAAAGTGACTCCGCCGTTTGTGAAAGATGCGGGGTTAATAGCGCTATGGCTCAGAACCCTTGCGTAATCACAGAAGGGCTATGAAATCAAGCAAGATTGAAACAGACTCTCCTTTTTGCTCTGCAGAGGTCCATAACTGCAGACAAAGAACTGAAAGTTCAGTAGAGAGTGTATCTGTATGAACATCTGCTCCTTGGTTTCTCCAGAGGGGCCATTACAGAGAAGCAGATTGTGGCTAGGGAGTGTCTGACGCTGAAGTGAACAGCATACTTCATACAGCTCACACAGTTCACATTCAGATGGCCTGGATTTCATGTGCTCAGGCAGCTGGTAGAGCTTCAGCCGCTCTGAGGTGTGTTTCAGGAGGACTGAGAACAGCCCAGATTGGGCAGCTGCGTTGAGTCAACTAACAGGAGATTGGAAATACCTGAATATGGGTATTGATCTTCACTGAGCCAGCATTGGCTAGATGTATCAAACTCTGTTACTCTCCTGAGGAGGTTTTGTTCTTTTGTAACAACAATTGCAGCTTTTTACATTACTCCTAAAGGAGCATGCTGTTGTTTTATGCATGAAATAGTAGTAAAGTCCAGTTTTTATTTCTTTTTTAAAGCTTGGGTGTTCTGATATTGGGAGTGTTTAATAAACTTCTTGTGTGACATGAACACAGTTGTGTATTTTATATATTCCCAGTGCTGCAATAAGGAAATGATAATTCTCATCTGTTTTATTGCTGTTAATAGACCTACAATGATTTTGGAGACATAATTAAAGAAACCCTAAGCAGGACAAGGCATAGTAACAAAATTCAAAGTGCCAAAACACTGATTCTCTGTCTGCAGCAGGTAAGTTTATGATTAAAGCAAGAGGATAGAGGGGTTCTTTATGACAGCTGTGTTCATACCAACGTCTTTTGCCTACCTTGCCGTAATTATTCAAATTAATCAGAAAGCCTAGCGGAAGAAATTGTTTCCTTGGCGTTGCTTTCTTTTCATAGGTGTTTTTGCACGTCTTAAGCTCCTTTCAGATCACTGCACCTGTTATAAAAAGTATATTTTTGTTTTGGCTTTTAATCTTCAAAGGCATAGTGTGTTAAGATTGATGTAATCTTTGAGATTACAGAGCCTTTCTTGGGACGTGGTAGATGACATCTCTTAACCCTAACAAAGGTTAAGGATATTATTCTGTGTTTTGCTGACTACCTTAATTCCTACTGAATTTGAAGAACCACGTATGTGTTTGTGGCTGGCCAGCTCTAAGCTCCAGTACTTTCACTGTTTTTTTCATGGAAGAGAGTGAGGCTCAGCTCTTTTGAAGGGTTTTGCAGCTGCTGACTGATGAGACCAGTCAGCTATTTTAGCAGCTGCTTTTGCCGGCTCTGCCCATGACCAGAACTGCTGCTAGCTTGGGGTCGTGCTGTAACCCACAGAGCAAGCTCCTCCCAGGGGGTGCTGATACTTGAGCTTTGCTTATTTCACACACATTGCCAGGGGCTTAGATCTATGAACCAGCCCCTGAAATCTGATTCCAGATAAGGCTAAGCAGCATTTGGCTACATACATTCTGCTGACACAGTCGGGACTTTGTGTTTATGTATCACATAGGCAACAGACCATTTCTGGCCTTTGCTTGACCTTGAAAGTTAACAGGTTGAATGGAACAAGCTACCTCCATGTAGTACTGAGGGGAAAAAACCAACCAAAGCATAGAAATTGGACTTGAGACTTGCTTTTGCCCCAGTCTCACTCTCAGAAATTGGTCTGTGCTGCCACCAAACTTGTGCGCTGCACATATCTGCATTCTAATACTCTGAAAACTCAGGCAAATAGTCCTCTTGGGCTTGATGCAGAAGACCCAACAATAGGAGATGGTGTCGGTGGGGCCATCACCTTCAGGAATTGATTCTCTTTATATACATATATTTTTCTACCTGTTGTTTTGTAAATTTGTGCTTATCTGTCAGACAGAGCAGCACCTTTTGAATGAGTTCCTGGTGCTTATTGCAGTTGTGAACTATTGAAGTGTCTGACTTACCTGCTCTTTCGTAAGGCTTCTGTCTGTGTAAGCTAACCATTGCTTAGCGTGCACCTCTCTGTGTTCTCCTGAAGCTTTGTTTGGCTGTAGGATTACATGTGGTTGCTGATCTGGGGACTTCTTTTGAAGCTGTTTCAGACACACGCAGAAAGCCAAGACAGCAGTACTGGTGTGGACCTGTCTTCTGCTTCCTTCACAAATATGAAGGAACTTGCACGGCGATTTTCGCTAACGTTTGGCTGGGACCAGCTGAAATCTAGAGAATCTGTTGCCATGATACACAAGTATGTGCCATGTAGCTTTATCCATAGCTTTATCCGTGACCATTGAGTTTGTTAGCATTTTATATTGTTACTCATTTCTCACTCAATTTTTGTTTTCTTTTAATAGGGAAGGGATTGAATTTGCCTTTCAAGGAGCTACTGGAACAGATGGAAAATGCTTGCCTCCTAACCTAAGCTTTCTGTTAATCATCAGTGAATTTTCCAATAAGCTGCTAAAGCCTGACAAAAGAGTAGTGTAAGTCAAGATCTCGTACGCTGTCACGCACAGATTGTGTTTTGTCTGTCTGTGTACGCGGGGTACTTGACCTTCAGTGCTAGAGAAGTTGCTCAAGGGCTTTTCAGAGAACTTTTGAAATCAATTTGCCCTCGCAGCTCTTGGTTTTAGAGACACTCATAGAATTTTGTAGTAGCTTTTGTAGTACTTACTTTTGAAGGTGCAATATCCATTCGTGAACTCTTTCAGGCATGGTTGTGGCCACGTGTGGCAGTTCTTCTGAGGGAAAGACAGTGGCATAGATTTGCAGCTTGCTAGTGGAGGGGGAAGAAGGCTTTTCTGAGAAATGAAACGGAAAATATTGAGAATGAGGTAAAACCTGGATCGTTGCATTGTAACAGTCGAATTCCACTGGCTCAGGACTGAATCATGAGTTCCATGGAATGGAAATACGTATGATTCTGCTAATAATGGAGATATTTAAACTCAAAAATCTACTGTTTACAAGAAAGTAGGCCCTGATCCAGGTGGCCCCCTGTATTGTACATTGGTTTATATATTTAAATTTAATATGATAAGAATAGTAGTATTATACTGGTATCATGGGGCATTATGCATCTGAACAGAGAGGTGTTACAGCCTTTGGCTGTCTTAACAGCAGTCATTTTTGGGAAGGAAGTAAATTCCTCGTTTTTGACCCTTGTCATTGCTCCTCTGGTCAGTGCTGCTTGTTTTGTATCTCTGCACTTCAGTCCTCTATTTACAAAGCACTCTAATATCACAAAATCACAGAATGGCCTGGGTTGGAAGGGACCTCAAGGATCACGAATCTCCAGCCCCCCTGCCACAGGCAGGGCCACCAATCTCCCCATTTAATACTAGACCAGGCTGCCCAGGGCCCCATCCAACCTGTCCTTGAACACCTCCAGGGACGGGGCATCTACAACCTCTCTGGGCAGCCTGTGCCAGCACCTCACCGCTCTCTCTGTAAAGAACTTCCCCCTGACATCCAACCTAAATCTTCCCTCTCTCAACTTAAAACCATTTCCCCTTGTCCTGCTGTTATCTACCCTTTCAAAGAGTTGACTCCCCTCCTGTTTATAGGCTCCCTTTAGGTACTGAAAGGCTGCAATGAGGTCACATCACAGCCTTCTTTTCTCCAGGCTGAACAAGCCCAGCTCCCTCAGCCTGTCTTCACAGGGGAGGTGCTCCAGCCCCCTGATATCTTTGTGGCCCTCCTCTGGACCCTCTCCAACAGCTCTTTGTCTTTCTTGTACTGTTGTAGTACTCTTGTACTAATAGCACTTTCCAAATATATGATAGGTATTTCCATTTTTCTGAGAGCAGATTTAAAGACGTGGGCAAGTAAGCTGGAGCATTAAGACACATCTGCCTTTTTGAATGTCTTAGTAAATTACTCCAGTGTTCATGGAGTCCATGGAACTTGTTCCTGTGTCACTTTCGAATTGGAGGTTAACTTCCTTTGGAGTCTTCAACGGGGTTTTATATAACAAGCGTCAGAAGGGGTGAAATGTTCAGTTGTTACTTTACATGACAAATAACATGAATTACCAATCGCCAGCTGCCCAGACAACATATTTAAAAAATGTGATTAAAACACAAAATGCAGGAAGAGCAGAAAAATCTTTGGCATATATTGGTTACAGCCCTGTAAGTCTGAAGTGGATAATCCACAGGCGGTGAGAACTTCCTTTTTGTGCATGCAGTTTTCTCAGGGAGTGTCTTTGAGATCAAAGTCTGGAATTGGTTTTGGAGTTTCTCTCAGCCCACGTTGCCTGGATTTGGAAGATCTCTGATCACCCGCGAGACGATACTTGTGAAATAAGTAGGTTTCTGTTAACCCATCTTTGAAAAACATTGTGATTTCATTTACCTCCAAGGAGTGCTATTTTCAGTTAAACGAGGGGAAAACAATTTATCATTGACGTGGGCTATATCCTTATTATCTTTTTTTCCTATGGCTGTATTTAACTTCTTGACCAGTGGCTATATCCCAGCAGTATGTCCCTGAACGTATTCTATACGCTCAGCTAGGTTTAGTTATTGAGAACTTCTGTGGGACGTGGAAAACCGAGCAGGGAACGCTCCTCGAGTTTGAGTTCTTACTGCCTCAGACCCACCCACTGCTGCTGCTGGGAACAAATGGGAAACAATAAAATCACAAAGGGGGAAATTGGAATTTTATCCACAAATAATTTCAGGCTATTTTTTCTGAAGTAAAAAGTTTCTATTCTGGGAGGCTTAAAACGCCTCGCACGGGCTGGAGATTATATTTCCACTTAGAAATATTTAGGTTTAGCTGCATCATAAATTACTGGATGGAATGTTCTGGGTTAACATTAACTTTTAGAAATAAACATCTGGTTACTTTCATTTTTATTATTAATCGTAGGTTTGATGTCCAGGTTTGCATATTAACATATGTGAGCGTACCTTTAACAGATGGGATGCAGAATATGGGCATTTGTTAGAAAGGAGAGTATTTCAACATCAGCAAAGTAAATGGATTTTAACCTCCTCCGCCTGTAATTGCCCAGGCTGTAGCCGTGAAATATCAGACTTGTCACTTGGTCTGTGCCACAGGACGCACACAAGAAACGAGTTATTGAATAACTAGCAGCATGAAGGGCCTGATTCCTGAACCAGTAGGAGTCTTGCCATTGACACGGATAGGAGTTGGATTAGACCTGAAAACAGTAGTTACAATACACGCTTGTTTGGAACTGACAAATTCCATTAGCAGGGTTTCTTGATTCCTGGGGCCCCCACGGCCGATGACTCTAATTGTTTCGGAGTCAGCGCATGCCCTAACCTCCTCACAGCACCAATTCTGTTGGTTTTTGCAAAGCAAATGAAAGGTCTGATATTTTCCAGGCCACGCTCTTAATCAGAGGAAGAATAATGTACTGTACAGGCTGGTGTAAAACTGTCACTGTTGGTATTTGCTAATGTGAGGTCTGTTTTAGCCACACTGGGCTTGATTTCCAAGTGATGAGCTGTAGCTGAAATGTAGTGAATGTCCAGTTTCAGTCTGAGTCAGACTTTGGTTTTCTTTTCCTATTGTTATGATACAGAAATGGATCATCATAGAATTGTAGAATAGCCTGGGTTGAAAAGGACCACAATGACCCTCTAGTTTCAACCCCCTGCTATGTGCAGGGTCGCCAGCCACTAGACCAGGCTGCCCAGAGCCACATCCAGCCTGGCCTTGAATGCCTCCAGGGATGGGGCATCCACAGCCTCCTTGGGTGAGAAAGTCAGAAAGACTTAGTCAGAAGTGTCCTGACAAAGGACATTTGTTCAAGAAGAATGTTTGAAGGAGACCTCTCTGCTCCAGAAGAGGTGGGAGCTCTCTGGGTGGGTAATTATTCACCCGGGAGGAGAGCCAGCATCAGGTCTGTGGGTTGATTCAGGCAGAAGGGGGATTTGAAGCAATGCTTTCTGCAGCCGGTGTAGCCTGGAGTTTATCTTGAGGGCACTGTGCCTCTGGGATCAGGTAGAAGAGTGCAGCCAAACTGCAGCTGCCTATCTGGGTTTTGGCTCGGCTGAGGAATGAGTATTTGGGGCAGTGAAGGACATGGGACAGTGGAGTGCATGGACTCAAATAGGCTGTTGTACACCGTGGGTCTTGCAGCAGTTTGTCGTCGTGGTTACAAAGGTGCCAACTGCTGTTTTCAGACACTTCAAATTTTACTGTGAACCGAAGAGAATTGGATGCAGTTTGATAGGATATTACAGAGAATTGGTTTTGTTGGTTGTTCATAAAAAAAAAAAAAAAAAAAAAATTGACTAAAGAGTCACTCCTGGCAAAAGTACCCTGCTTCTTGACCTGCCATACCGTTGGATCACATCCATCACCTGAGATCTGCTGTCTGCTGCAGTCCTTGGGGCAGAAAAGGGCAACCAGGAGCAGTGGCGTGCCCTCTCAGAGCCCTGCTCTGTTCACGCAGCTCCTGGCAGCAGCAATTGGCAGTGACTTCGTACATGGGAAGTTCTTTTTGGAGACTGATGCAATTCTGCAATTCCTGGGAATCAAGTGTTGTTTCTAATGCCGTGAAGGCATTTGCATTTTAAATATTAAATATTCACATGTTTCAGAGATGTCTGTGATTGTCTGTCAGAAATAAGGAAAGGGATGCTCGCTCTTCTTCTCCCTTGACAGTTTTGTCTGCACCTTTGGACAGCGAAAGGAAAATACCTTCCTAGCAATACCCTGCCTAGATATTGAGTGGAAAAATACTGAGTTTTCTTACACTTGTTTTTTTTTTCTAGGTATGACTACTTACAGAGGTATGTAGCAGAACCACTGCCTTGCAGCCGAGACAAATGGCAGCCATTGATTTTGTACAGAAACTCCTTGTTGGCAAATGAAGATGAGGAGAGCTCTGTCCTTGGCAGCTCAGGAGAATGGCCTCCCGTGGGCACATCGAAGGCATTGTCTTTTAAAAGGAAATTATCTAACGGTATGGAAACTGACTGTTCTGAATTTGCTGGGACAAAATAAGCACAGCTAGAACGCACTTCATGCTTTGCATTAGCAGTACCACTTCTTGTTGGATGTTTATGAACTTTCCAGTTGGAACTGTGGCTTTTGCCTTCAGCTTTATTGTTGCTGAAGGTCTCTTCATCACTGAATGGGAGATTGGTTGGCCTGGAGACCTTGGGTGATAACGGTGAATTCTCTGTACTGAGGTCTGTGCCACTGGGACTTGGTTCATTGCTTTCAACTCTTCAGGGCATTGCTGCATAAGGCCCTGCAGATGATTGCGAGAGGAGAGGTGTTTCCAGAATTTGATTCCCCAGATGACCTGGGCCGAATCATCTTCTGAATTTCTGGGGAACCTCGCCTTCTGAACTAGCATTCTGTTTCTATCCAAAAGAATTGTACTGAGGTGGGCTGCTCTCATCGACTTCCAGTCTGTAAAGAGATATTTCCTGCATGCTTATTTAGGGATTAATTAAATGTAGTAAAGCCACAATGAAAACAATTGCCAGTAAAAGTGCTTTGGACATGTGTAGTTTTATGGGCAGGAAAGGGAGTTTTCCAGAATGACCTTTAGTTTCTCTCATCCTTTCTCAGATTTTTTCAGTGGTCTGCCTTCAAAAAGCTTGTTCCTTTGTGTCCCAGGGGCCCTTCTTTCTTGAGGGTGATGCAGACCCAGCGGTACTGATAGCACTTAAGATTGGGGCCACGCTGAGAAATCTAAATTGCAAAAATGATGAGTGGGCAAATGAAATCAATGAATGCTTTGCTCCAGATCTCCTCTTGAGCTTGGCCTCCATTGCTCCCCAGCAGTGGGAGACAGTGCTGTCAGAAATGTCCATTGTGTGTCCTCCAAGGGTGAGGCTGAAGAATAGCTCGCTCTCTTCCAGGGTCTTTGCCCGAAACCAGCCATACTGAAGCAGCAAGCCAAGAAGCAGCCTTAGAGCGTGCTTCCCAGCTTACCTCTGCGGCAGGGAGAAGCAGAAAGAGGCTGAAATCTCAAGAGAAGCACTTGAAGGAACGTTTGCCATTGCGTTGTCCAGGAGGGCTGCAGAGGAGACGCAGGTGAGAGTTTTGTCTTAGAAGCTCCTTCATTTGTCCTAGCACTGATAGGTGGAGTTTCTCTGACCACCTCTCCTTATGTTTTTTGTAATCCTTCTGTGGGCAAAGGCTGCAGACCATGTGCCCTTCGGCTCGCATGTTTTGTTTCCTCAGACCAAATTCCACATTTGCTCCTTTGGCCCGAAATCTCTCTTAAAGTGTTTCTTAAGATATAGCTGCTTTTTTTTTTTCCCCACCCCAGCAAAGATGAGATTAAGACAGAAGATGTCTCAGTGGAGGGACAAGCAGAAGACACAAGCGAAGATGTTGATGTTGATGTGGTTGGTGCAGACCAGGTAATTTCGGATTGTGTTTTCCAGTGCTGCACACAGCTGTATGCGGGGTGGGTGAAGATGAGTTCAGAACCTTGTGAGCGCCCACCTTGTGAGCTCTCATGCTCATCTTGTGGCCCCTTGCTGGCTGAGAAAAGGGGTTTTCCCCTCTTCCCTTCCTGCTGTATCCGAGGTCTCCTTCTTCAGGATGTCTATTTGTGTTTCTAAGGCAATTGGTACTGCAGCATGTGGATATCCTTAGATACTTTGAAGACCAGCTTGGAGGGATTATGAGGAAGACCCAGCTTCCTTTTCCCATATTGTGAAGCTCTTAAATCATCGTAGAATCATAGAATGGCCTGGGTTGAAAAGGACCGCAAAGATCATCTAGTTTCAACCCCCCTGCTATGTGCAGGGTCGCCAGCCACCAGACCAGGCTGCCCAGAGCCACATCCAGCCTGGCCTTGAATGCCTCCAGGGAAAGGGCATCCACAACCTCCTTGGGCAACCTGTTCCAGTGCGTCACCACCCTCTGCGTGAAAAACTTCCTCCTAATATCTAACTTAAATCTCCCCCGTCTCAGTTTAAAACCATATTAGGAGCCCTTTGCTGCAGTGCTTCATGTTACTGACAACTTGCAGAGATGGTACTGCCATCGGCCTGTAAGGAATGATTTCTGTTTCAGAAATTGTTTGCATTGTGCTTTTCAGATAGAAAAAAAAGACTTGGGATCAGCCCGGGGCTGTCCCTTGCTTCTTACCCTTTTCCATTGGGGGCGGTTAGGGAGACTAAATTGTCCCCAAACCAGCTGGGGATTTAAAGGGAAGCACTCAAGTGTTGTGGGCTTGGAGTGGCAGCCGGTGTAGCCTGGAGTTTATCTTGAGGGCACTGTGCCTCTGGGATCAGGTAGAAGAGTGCAGCCAAACTGTAGCTGCCTGTCTGGGTTTTGGCTCAGCTGAGGAATGAGTATGTGGGGCAATGAAGGACATGGGATGGTGGAGTGCATGGACTCAAATAGGCTGTTGTACACCATGGGTCTTGCAGCGGTGACTGGAATGAAAGGGGAAAAAAAGTGAGGGCAAGAGGCTTCTTGGGCTGCAGCTGGTCACTGCCCTTCCTTCCTCTGAAGGTTTGCTGTGCCAGCCATTGCAAGGGCTGAGCGTTTCCTTCAGGGTTTTTCTCTTGCATTTCCCTCTGCTCTCTGAACTTTTGATACAATGCAAATACAGAGCTTCACTGACATGTTTTGGTAGTGACCCTGGTAACCCCTTGATTTCTGGTGGCTACCTGGGGTCTAACAAATAGCTGCATTCAAAGACCTTGGCTGGTTGTTTACTTTTTAAGTGAGGCGTTCTTGTAAAGTTGAGTAAATGATTTCGTCTCATATCTGAGTAGTGGACTGACTGACTTCTACCTTGTCTTCCAGTTGTAGGCTTTGCTCACATGTAAAATATTTGCTTAGACAGTGGGCCTGGAGTAGCTCCTACTGAAGATAGATAATAAAAGTTATCAGTGGACCGGATGCTTTCTGAGAGCCAGCTATGGCCACATCCCTAAATGTTTGGAAGCTTTGTCTTTATTCTCATTCTTTATGTGCCCCTGTGTGACGTTTTCTTGATAGTGTGAGACTGACTTCTTTTTCTTCTGGTGTAGGACAATTAACAAACTGAGAAGATAAAGAGAAGTGAAGAACACGGTACCCTTTCTTTCTTCGAATTGTAGAACTGAACAATGTGGTTGCAGTGGCATCAAGCAAGGCAGCGGGAGATGTGTGTCAGGTCAAGTCCCCCCTGTAGGCACCCACCCTGTACCAGTTTCTAGCACTGCGGTTGAATTCTCCGCACTGCTGGTTATGGGGATTCCTGGTGCAGTGGGTGGTGTGCTTCAAGGGGGGGAGAGCTATGAACATCATTACTCAACTTCATCCTCGACTTCTGTGTGGTCTTGGAAGAAATTCCAACCCAAGTATTGGAATCAGGGTACTGACATACTCTGACTTGAAGACTCTGCCCCAGCTCTGATTTGAGCACGCTTGTCTCATCTACTTCAGTGTTCTGGATGCATTCCTTACCTTCTGAGGTGCCCGAGATGGATGGATATGTGTGTATCTCCTTGTACACAATCACAGCACAGGGAGAAAGGAGCCTGCTGGGTGATGCCAGGTGACTTGGATCCAATCATCTGCAAGTATTCCTGAATGCCAGTGCTCACAGAAATGCTGTCAGTTGCCTGTGGGGATGAGGGCGTGTGCCCAAGAGACTTGAATCAAGACTTGTAGCAACAAAGAAAACAACAGCGGACCAGCTGAGTATTTTCCTCTGGAATAAATTCTCCATACACTGTATGTAATCATGCGGTATTTACTCGGAAAATGAAAAGCATGAAAAGACAATGTAAATAGGCTGTAAATACGACCATTCACCATCATGTTTCTGTTAGGAGTTTGGAAATGATCTTCACCCGAGAGTTGGTAAGAGGGAGAAGGCTGGGGATTTTTTTGCTGCTTTGCTGCTCCGTGGAACTGTATGCTGCATTCTTCCATCAGCTCTATTCTTTTTTTTTTTTTTAATATATATACTCTCTCTATATATTTTGGATTGTAACTGTGTAAAATAAACCACATTAACCATTGCTATTCATGGGTACTGCAGGTGCAAGTGATGTTCCCACACTAGTTCTGGAGAAAGAAAGGACCGCCAGCTGAGAGTTACCAGCCCAGCACAAGGCTGAAACCAAGTAGAAGAACATATACAAAGAGATACATATATATATATATATGTCACTTGGAGCCTCAAGGAAAACCCAGAGCTGCCATGAGTGGTAGTATTGTTACTGACTGCTCCATAACACTGATTATCCCCCCAGCTCAACTTGTTTGCAGTTCCCCTGTGACTACTCGATGCTCCCCATACCTGCCCTGCCTTCCTATAAATAAAGTGATGGTGATGTTTCCCTCATGCATCTAGGTTTGTAGCTCTAGGCCTAACCACTGTGCACAGCTACAGTAGGAACACAGAGCTCAGGCCACATCAAGCAGAGAAATGCTCTGAAAGTCATATAAAAAAGTACTTGGGATGGAAAAATTCCTTCTGGAGGAAGGTACAATAATCTTTCTAGTTCTGGGTATTGCAAGAAAAGGCATTTCTACTGTAATGCCATTATTTGCTCCATTAGACTGTTAGGAAAAGAGGGGACTGGATAGCAGAAGTGTAATTGAGAGCAGGGCTTAAGAGGCGATTCATTAACCATAAAGTAAAGTAGCAATAATAGCTACAGTGCTACAGCCTCTGCAGAGAAAACGGTGCTGTGTAGTAGAGAAATGTGGTAAGGAAGGGAGGCCTTGGCTGTAGGTGCCTGTGGACAAGTGCTTGTAAGAAACTGGCTTCCAGCTGAAGGATTTCAAGCACAGCAAAGCAGGATGCCACAACCCGCTGAACAGCAATACAAGTTCAGGATTATCTTCTAAAAGAGCCCCCTGCTATCCTTCCTCATGGCACCTTTAGGGAGCATGAGCAGAGCTTAAACCCTTTGTCTGTTGTTCTTTCTTTACTGTTTGAAACCCCAAAATTACAGGGATGTAGTGAAAGGAAAGTATCTATCAATCATCATCAAGCATTTTGAGAAGTTTGAATGTGATGTGAGTTTGTATGAAGATTGGAATAGTAGCCCACAGGTTTATTTTTTAAAACTCCTTGGAGCAGTGTTAGTTTAAACGAGTTGCACTGCCCTGGGTCAGGCTGACTGCAGGCGGGAGCAATTGCTTTCATTACTGAAGCTGCACAGGTCTGGAGGGCTCTGGTTGAGGGCATGTGATGAGCAGAGCAGATCTCTGTCCCACGTCCAGCTGTTCAGCATCACAGCCCTTGGGATGAAAAAGGCTGCTAAAGCACTGAATATGCAGCTTGGTGTAATTATCTAACCAGACTGCATGCATTTGTAACCCATAATACCTTAAATGGTTCTTTAATAGGAAGTTAATTATACGTAGTACATAACATTAATTAGAACCATTACATTACACGTATGAAAATCTTTATTTGCAAATACAAACATGATTTTAAAACATTTTAAACAGATCTACACTGCAACCAAAAAAACTTACATCTTTCTGTCCATTTTTTTTTTTAACCAACAAAATCAGTTTAACAGTGAGGCAACAATTTCAAGCTGCTGTGACACTGAATGAATATCCATGGAATGTGTCAATAGCAAACAACTGAAGGGAAGGACAGACAAAAGCACTGAATGCCCACAACAAATTTTAGTGCACGTCACTGATCAGGGAACATTTATACAAAGGGTTTTTAAAAAATTGGTTCCTTCTACAAGAATTCAACACGCTCATTTTGGATCAAGTATGAACACAAAGAGACCTCACTATTAAATCGTCTTTTTACAGTGAACGTCAATGAAAACACTGAAGTTTAAAAGGCCAAAGTTAAAGCTGGGGCAAATAAGGACTACGCGGAGAAGAGAAGCAACTTGTTTCTGGCATTAGTTTTCCTTATGCACCAAAATGCTCGGCTTGTCCAGTGAAACTATCTGCAAGGAAGAGACGAATCCTGTGCTCACAGTAACGTCTCTTCCTTGGCAAGGCATAAAAGCCCTAGAACCTGTATGAGCATAGACGCATTGCCAGCCAGGTGTGCAGCGTCTCCTCACCTCCCATAGCAGTACAGGAATACCTATTTACATAAGGGAGGGAGATGGTCAGTGCACCACACGTCAAATTAGAGTTACATAGCTCTTTTAAAAACAGTAGATTTACCCTTAAGTCAAATAGTGTTACTCTTCCAAGAAGGAATTATGCAACATCTGTAAATAAATATTTTAATCTATTTTTACAAACTATAGACTATTGAATAAATACAAAAAGTTTCGTCATCCCATACAAATGAATTTCTTTTATGTAAAAGGTAGTCTGGTGATTAAATACTTTTAGCACAAAACTAAGCTGAGTTCCTGGAACCAAAACCCACTGAAACATAGAGGTGTGTAGCAGACCTGCTGCAGACTGTCCCTTCTCTTCTGGAAGTGGTGACTGCGACCGCTACTCAAAGTCCTCTTCATAGTCGTATTCATCCAAGTCTACATCAGCCAGATGAGAAGGCATTTCAAAAAATGGTCTTTTTTCCATCTGATACTTCAGGACATTGGCCTTCTGATGGTCTACGGGATTCAGTTCAGCTTCATACCTAGGAGCAGGTGACAAAGTTTGGATACGTTGGGAAGTGCCTAATGAAGCAGGCATGCGTACAAGGAAGTGAGAGCAAACAAGCAGCAGGAAGGCAAAAGCTGACTGTTTACTGATAACCACCTGCTGATCATGAAAATGATCTGGTGGATAATAAAGTGTGTAGCTAATGTCAGTGAATGCTGGCATTGGAAAAAGATCTGCTTCAGCACTGGTTAGGGATCAGTCTAACGTCCAATCAAAGAACGGACCATTTCCTGGGCTAGGCCAACTACAGTTCATGCACATCTCCGCAAGTGCTACTGAATCTCAGCTCAGCATGGGATTATTTCCATCTACTCTACAAGACTAGGCAACAAACAAGCTCGAGACACTGCAGTATCTGTCCAGCAGGAAACCTTTGTTTCCTGCCGCGTTCTTCAAATGTGACTTACAATGGTATTACGCGGTGATAAGGAGAAGCATTCTTTCAGAGACTGACGCAGGGCAAAGAAGTGTTAAACACTAGAAATCCACCATGAACACTAACACAGAGTAGAATCACAGAATTGCTCAGATTGGAAAAGACCTTAAAGAAGATCGAGTCCAACCACAACCTAACCAAACTACCCTAAAGAGTAGCAAGAACATCGGAGGTAGGAGGAGAGAAACGTTTTCACTTGTGAATGTGATTCCATTGAATAGCTTCAGAGACAAATCTATTAACCCAGCTTCAGTAACATTCCGGGTAAATCTAACACTTTGTGATAACATCAGCTGAAGATCAGGCTGAGTAAAAAACAGTTTGAGTCACCCCCTCCCTTTAAAAGATATTATTTTGCCCTTCCCAAGATTGTTAAAACCTTCAAAATAGGAAACAAAACTCTCTCTAAAGATGCATAATTTGAAAAGAAGGGCTTGGAAAGTAAGTATGTATGTTCTACCAAAATGACCATTGTTGACATGCAACCCTTTAATTTATAGTCTTCTCTTTAAGAATTAATTCTATCTTTCTGAGAAGGACTTTTTTCTTTAAATAAATGCTAACATCTCAAGTGTACCTTTTAAATTTGTCTATTGTGTAGCAATACAGAGAGATGACAACAGCTTTTCCAGTCATCAAAAATAAAGGACAGCACAGATACTATTTGTAGACTCTGTCTGTCCTGCACTCAGAAGATAGTTATTCAAACACTATCAAACCAAACGCAAATTCCCGTCTCTTCCCGAGCTCTTGTTTCTTCATGGAATACAACTTTCACTCCTTTCCAAGATACCATAGGAAATTTAAAAATGCTCTCCCCTTTTCACATTTTATACAATCACAGAATGGCTTGGGTTGGAGGGGACCTTAAAGACGACCTTGTTCCAACCCACTGCTGCAGGCGGGACACCTTCCACTGCTGCCAAGGGCCCCATCCAACCTAGCCTTGAACACTTTGAGGGATGGGGCATCCACATATTCTCTGGGCAGCCTGTACCAGTGCCAAAATTTCTTCCTAATGTCTAATGTAAACCTACCCTCTTCTAGTTTAGAACTATCAATCACCCCTTGCCCCATCACTACAATCCTTGTTAAAAAGTCCCTCCCCAACTTACTCGTGGGCTCCCCTTAAGGCACTGGGAGGCTGCTTTAAGGTTTCCCCAGAGCCTACTCTTCCCCAGGCTCAACAAGCGCAGCTCTCTCAACCTTTCCTCATAGGAGAGGTGCCCTCTGATCATCTCTGTGGCCCTGCTCTGGACCTGCACCAACAGCTCCACGCCTTTCTTGTGTTGGGATCCCCAGAGCTGAAAGCAGATGGGGTCTCATGAGGGCAAAGGGTAGGGAAGGAGAATCACCTCCCTCTCCCTGCTGGCCACACTTCTTTTGATGCAGCCCAAGATACAGCTGGCTTTCTGGGCTGTGAGGGCACCACATCGCTGCCTCGTGTCAAGTTTTCCTTCCACCAATACCACTAAGCCTTCTTCTGAAGAGATACTCTCATTCCACTCACCACCTAGCCTCTGTCTGTGCTTGGGATTGCCCCACCCCTACAGCAGGACCTTCCTTGCACCTGGCCTTGTTGAACTCAATGAGGTTCGCACAAGCGCACCTCTTAAGCATATCAGTCTCTCTGGATGGCATCCCTTCCCTCCACCATGTTGACTACATCACAAAACTCATATTTGTCCACAAACTTGCTGAGGTTGCACTCAATCCCGCTGTCTATGTCAACAGTGATGATATTAAACAGCACCAGTCTCAATATGGACTGTTCAGGGCCACCGCTCATTATCAGAGTGCTTAAATGACTACTTCTCACAGGATTAGAAAGTTTATTCCTCCCAGCACAGAGTTTCTAATAAAAATATAAGCACACACAGCTACAACACTTTTAAAGTGGTCCTTCCCCTTGCCATTCTCAAGCTTGTGCAGATCACACATCTAGATTTCTGTGTACCGCTCCCAGACTTCATTCAGATTAACTGTGTTAATGCACTGAAAGCTTTATGTTGCCTAACCTGCAGCAAAACAAAACGTCAATAATTTTCTGGTTTGTTGTTATTACAGCTTGTTGCTGTGATACTAGTCAATTCCTGGGAAGATTCCAGGAGGAGTTAGTAGGATCTCCTCCATGTTGATGAAGATGGATGGTAATTCCCTCCTTCCCCTCTTTCTTCTCTTGCATGTTTTATTTTGCAAAATTCCTGAAGAAAGCAAGTCTTTTTAAGCTATTATGTTTGTGTTTTACAGCAGTATCCTAAATATTGAGTTAGCAATTCTCTAAATCCATGGAAAGAATCAAAGGCGTTTAAAAAAAAAAAAGAATATTATTGTCTGGCTCAAAGAGATGTTCTTGCTCATCTGATGTAAGGAAATGCAGGAAAACTTGTTTTCTCTAGACAGGTCCATCAACCTAAAGCCTAAACCAAGTTAAATTTGTACTTATTTTGCTTATCTTTTTACATAATGAAAACGATAAATTACAAATTCAGGATTTTGGAAGCTGAACTTCAATGCTCCCCAAAAAAGACGTGAAAACCTGCCACCAAATATAGTATGATTTGATTCCATGAGGTTCTGGCAGTTGCATCACGAAAGTCAAGATAATACTTGCCATATCTGAATCACTTATTATTTACTCTTACAGAAGAGCGAGGAAATACTTACAAGTTGATATAATCCTGGAGTTCAGAACTGAGACTTTTTTTTCCCCTCAAAAGCTCTTAATGGTGCTGTTTGTTCACTTAACAAAAAGCTAGGAAAATTAATCGTTTTATTTTATTTGCTTATGAAGCTGTTTAAAATCTTTCCTCCCAAACTTTGAAGTAGGACCTTGTCTTTGACAAGGCTAACGTGATCATCAACTGTCAGAGAATATTTCATTCTACATAAAAGGAAGATCCTTCCTCCATCACTGCGCACGTGGCTAAACACGGGCAACAACACTAGTCTAGAAAAACAGCATGAATGATAGTAGTGACGGTGAGGCTCTACAACAGTAGGAATGCCATGTACCAGCTATTCTGCTACATTCTTACCCGTCATTCCACTGGTCACTTGCTGCCTCTTCTGCTACCAAGATGTCATACTCTTCAGCAGCATACTTCTCCCAGTCAGAGACCTCTGGACTTTCACCTTCACTATCCTAAGCAACCACATTGCAAGTTAGACAAAATTATAATGACAATTATCGTTATTACATGATAATTATACTGACTATCATGATAATTATACTAATGATTAAGCGTGTAGCTAAAAAGATTATTTATTATTATTTATTTTACAGCTTCATACTCACCCGCAAAATAGAAAATTGATCCTTCTGTTCATGGTCGAGGTATTTTTCAATGTTGAAAAAGGTATCAAAAAACACATTTGTCAACTTACATCTCTTTAAATCATGCAGAGTTATTTTTCCTGTACACAAGAGATAAGATAGGATAATCACAGCTTTAAATTTCTCCAAATAGGAGAAATGGTACTTGAAAGTTAAGGTATCATTATGCTTAAGAACATTTGCTACTGATGCTCAACACAATAGGAGGTCTGAATAGGTGAAATATGTAACTTAAGTATTTCAGATATTTTCCTTTGCTTTAACTGTTATCCTGCCTCTTTCAATATATTGGAGTGAGATGCAATCTACCACATCTAGATCTAAAAAACCATTTGAGCTAATTGTCCAAGATCCCTCAAGAGAGGGATGCCTCAATAAGCTAGTCATTCCTTGCCAAGAAGTGTTTGGGCAGCAGGTAGGAATCTCCTCTGGCAGCATCCCTCTCTCTTCCCTGTATGACAGTGGCTCCCCTTTCTTTTTGCCTAAATTATTCTGCACTGCACAAGTGAAAGTAACCCATCTCACTGATCAACTTCAGCTCCCACTTGGATAAGAATTTCTACTTGACCTGAACAATTCAAGTGTGTATTTTAGACCTGAGAGTGTGACTGTGCTTCATGCAAATGAGCTTTTTATAGAGAGTGTTTTTTCTTACTTGTCCAGCTTGACCAGTATTTACTGCTTGAGCGATAGGCTAAAAATTCAGAGGTGTTTTGTTTTATGAAGTGATCCTTCTTAAAAAAAACCTCACAACAATGGATAACAAAGCGTTGGAAGTATCTGTTGAGTTGCTTGAAAATGTTACCTTATTTCAAGGCTGACTATTGAGCTTCTGCAGAGACTGAAAGATGTGCAAGTAAGGACAGATGGCTTTTGTTGAAAGTTAGGAATTTATTAATATGCCGTATCTATGGCTAGTCTTCCACTGTCAGTCAAAGAGCAGCCAACTGCAGATGTTATGGAAGAGCTCAACAGAAGCCAGACTTACAACAGTATTTCCTCAGCTTAGTAACCCAGCTTAGCAGCCTTTAACAATGCATGGCTCAAGGGCACCGGAGGGAAGTCGAGGTCTTTGAATCTCAATCCCATTTGGAAAAGGTTGCCACACATCTGCCACCATTGGAAGCACCCTAGTATATTCTGTCTAGCCTACAGCTGATGCTCCAGAACATCACAAATCCCTCATGGCACCTGTGTCATATCTGTCAGACCCACACAGATGTCTGATGTATCAGGTCATCTCAAGTGGCAGCATCTCTCCACAACCAAGCAACTGATTTTGAGCCCTAGTTATATAAGCTCCCAATTTAAGTTCAGCACCTATATTTGGTTCACTGATTTGCTCTCTAGTTTCCATTTACTGCAATGGGAGCTTAGATACCTAACACTCACGTGGACACCCACATTGTCTCTCAGAGACCAACAAGACCAGAATGAAATCAAGATTGCTAAATTTAGGTCTCTACAAATTCAAGAATTTGCTTTTTGTACACAAAGCATCTTGTAGCAAACTGTCCCATAGTACAGCTACATACTGTATGATATTATCTTTTGTTTCAAATCGACCAACTGAAACATCAGTTGATGAGGCTAGTTTTGTGTTAGGAAAGCAGTAGAAGAGTTTTTTCTTAATTCACCTTTTCCGCATCATTCAGTTTTTACAAAAACCCATCAACTCTTCACAATGTGGTTTTACTTCCATTGTCCCGTACAACTCTTTCCCCTAGCTAAGACCTTTCACAACCTCCTTATATCATCTACATCGTATGTAAGAGACACATAAATCTCGTTTATTTGAGACACTATCGAAAATGTCCGCCTTTCAGAAGCACTCGGAAGGGACACCTTAAGTCTGGGATACTACTGCAGGCAACCATTTAACATAAACATTTTCTTAAGAGTTTATTTCACTTAATCTTTAACTCTCCCCCACCTTGAATTACACGTGCTGATCTTGGACTTAATTCCACTGATACCTAGAACTAAGCTTCCAGCTGAAACATGCATTTTACATCTTTTTCACTTACAATTTTATCACCTGCCTTTACAAATGTGTTTTCACCTAGCAAATTCATATTAACTTTATTTAAATCATAATGTGAAGCTTTTAGTTCTCTTAAACCAATTCTGAGTTGTTTCAATTCTCTTAGTACGTGAAAGTTCATGTCCCCATGAAAGACAAGTGCCTTTCTTTCAGAAAAAGAAAGTTTCTGGTAATTGAAGTATTTTTAATACTGGAAAGGAGGTGGGCAACAAGCAAAACTAGTAATTTATACTCTAACCATAATTTTGTAGAGAGTAAACAGAATAAACCTCTTATGCACTACCGAAGTGACTCTTGAAATTCTAGCAGGGAAAAATCAGCGCTTCATCTACAAGAGTGCATAAATGCAAGACTCGAGCACAACGTTATACTTGGTAAACAAAAGCAAAGAAGTTCAACAATTTCTTTTTACCATGAGCACAGCAGACATCAGTGTACGTGGTAGAGGTGACTACTCCTATCAAACACTTCAAGGACAAATATGCAAGTTCCACAGTTACTGCGATCCAGAGTCTGTATAAGAATAGCAACCAGACTGCGTGCCAAATCCTTTTACACACTGAAGTTCCCATTAAAAAGCATAGCCATAAAAAGGATTATCAGTGCTAACTACGGACGTGTTCAGACATTAGACTTAGATACAAGAACTCGGCACAGCTGAGATTGGCAAGAAATCCTTGAAGACTCGTTCATCACAGCTACAATAGTCTTATCAAACTTATGAGACTGATATCAGAAACAGCACATGGGGTAGAAGCCATGAACATGCAGTACTCTTCAACAATGCAGTAATATGTTTACCACAGCGTGCAAAATACTTTTAATATTTGTTATTCTATGATGCTCAGTATGAAGCAATCATCATGTTCTAAAAACGTAAACTTGAGCTTGATCAGCTAAAAGTTATATAAGCCAAATGCAAAAAGACAGAATGCAGGTCTACTGAAGGCTCAGAGGAACGTAGGGAAAGGCCAACAACTCAGAGTAGCTCAACTTTCAGCTTTTTTTAAGACTACTGCCACAAATTCCTTTTAACCTAAAACGATTCTGATCTCTAGAGACAAACACCATTTAGAAACTTCCATTTGAAGGAATCTCAGTTAAATGAGTACTGGAAAAGGTAAGTAGTAAGTGAACGGAAGTCTCAGGAGATTTTCGTGACACTATCACCTCAGTCAGATGGTGGAAAAGATGTCATTTGAGAATAAACATGGCTATTATCCATTAAAAGACTTCAAGGAATTTTTAAGCAGCATATTTAATGATTACAGAAATGAATGCTTGCCCATCCTTGGAAGATCATTCAATTAATAAACACTAATAGACTTCAGAGAGATGACCACCCAAAGGTTTATTCTTGGTATGACCATGCTCTTAGTGGTGCTCTAGCTCTTTATCCAGAAAAGCAGGAGTTACAGAATGGAAAAGGGTTTTATTACCTTCATACTGTGGCTTCACAAGATCCAGCATCTGGCACAAACAATCTTCAAATGGCAAGGGTTCTATGGCCATGTTATCTAATTTTTGGCACTGTTCTTCATAAAAATACTCCAATTCATACATAGACAAAGCACCATCTCCATCAAGATCCATGCAACGAAACCAGTATTCAATGCTGAAATTCAGTAATTAACAGCAACAAGCAGTTTACACAAGCACGCAAGAATTTCAAGAATTTACAGTGCTTGTTTTAAAGCCTATTCTACATACAGATGCAAAACTAGTTTTAAGACTACATTCCATAATGCCATAGGAAGTCATCAAACAAGAAAAACTATCATGATAACAGCTTCTGGTATTTGCCCTGCTATGTAGTGTTATTTGCATTTGAAAACACACTTCTTAATTGTGAGGGGGTGAGGAAGGCAAAAACTTAAACATGTGGCTTTACATAAAAATCACAGAATCACAGAATGGCCTGGGTTGAAAAAGACCACAATGATCATCCAGTTTCAACCCCACTGCTATGTGCAGGGTCGCCAACCACCAGACCAGGTTGACCAGAGCCACATCCAGCCTGGCCTTGAATGCCTCCAGGGATGGGGCATCCACAGCCTCCTTGGGCAACCTGTTCCAGTGTGTCACCACCCTCTGTGTGAAAAACTTCCTCCTAATATCTAACCTAAACCTCCTCTGTCTCAGTTTAAAACCATTCCCCCTTGTTCTATCACTATCAACCCATGTAAACAGTTGCGGATAGGAGCCAAATAAAAATACAATTGTGTATCAAAACTCAAGTTCTTTTTTCATATTGAACAAGCCAGTAATAGATCACACAGTAAGTTTCTAACAAACACTCTACAACTAATGCTAGCTGTACAATTCCAAAGCCACTGGTATCATGAAACAATTGTAGTTCCCTTTATGTATGAGCTTGTCTATAAGTAATCAACCTATAGCACATGAAGAAAAATAGTTATCTGCTTAGAAGACATTAATAAAGACTTCCATGCAGCAACAATCAAAGACACTGAGAAACAAGAATGATATAACCAACTGGGCCAGTATTCTACTCATGTTTTTAAGGGCGTAGTTTCTTAAGTTCTAGCTGAGCATCAATGGTCTCTGCCAGTCTTTATTTCTGATAAAATAAATGCATTCTTACCTAGTTGGTGTCTTCTTGTCTTCTTCAGATATCAAAAACCAGACAAAATCAGCATAGCTAATTTTTCCATCTTTTTGCGCTTTTCTACCTCTTGACGATCAAAGCAGAAAAAAAGAAGAGAATTTATGTTAAAACATCCAGGCTTTGCTAAACAAAGATTATTTTCCTTGGTGCTATTAACTGTTCATCTATCACAAGATGCAGTGTTTGAAGTTGACTGATCAGTGACTATGATCATTAAGGAAAAAGGACCTTGTGAGTTCTGTTCTGTTGCTACTGCAGTGGCTATTTAAAGAGGAAGGAGGCAGAAGAACAAAAAGGTGTACTCCATCAACTACACGTGTCGGAATGCAAAAAAGATGATAAAAAGGAAACAGAACATTCATGAAGTATATGTGACAAGAAAATTATTTTTTCTACTCATACCACAGAGCTCAGCACCCAAATGCATTCTGATGACACACAACCAACCTTTCTAGCAAAAAAAGTCAGGTAGGCAGGGCAGTTCACAGCTTGTTATATTTCATTCCTAATCCCTCCCTACTCACAGTTGCGTAAGCTGTAGACGTATCTGTCCACTTCATATGTTATTCATTTCAGCTTTTGTTATTTCCATTTATTGACCACGTTCTAAACTTGTTTTTTGCAACCCTGATGCAAGAACTTGTTGCAAATTTGACTGTATGAGTAGTATTAAAAATCCCAAATCCCTCTGAAATCTTCTTAGTATTTAAGGATACGAGAACAACACCAGGATTTCTTCCCCTCTTTATTCCCATCCTTGCTATGTCATATAATACCAAGTGATGAGTGTTCGCAGTAATACAGAAAGACTAAAGATCCTGGACTGAGCCAAAGCTTTCAAGAACACTCTGGAGATTGTTCAATACTAAATCCTGAAATTCAGCATTTCATTTCAAGGGGAAGTCACTTAATTCTGAGAATAACGATACTCAATTTTGCAAGCAAATACATAAATATTAAACTGGATTTAGGTCAGCATACAAAATAATTACCTTGTTACTGCTCCTGAGAAGATCCTCTCTATCATTCTACTTGATATTGCTGTGAAAGAAAGATTTAAAATTGTATCAGTGATGTACATGTGACTTTTACTACGTACTGTCCAGCTGAAAAGTTTATCAGAAGCCTCATACATAAACATCTGTAAGGAAGATCACCGACAGTGCTCATTAATCCTTCTGAGCCCTCTTGGAGAGGATCACTTAACAGTCTCAAGAGCAAAGCTAGAACCAACCAACTTTGCATTCAGGCGATGCAGAAACAGTAACACAGCAAAAGTGATAAAATTGGCTGATTAGTGAGATAGCATTTATTGGTTCTTTGACAAGTAAATCATGTTTTTGAGTGCCATTATAGTTTTAAGTGCCCTTGCTTTGTGGCAAGTTCTGTATGTATATATACACACACACACACATTTGTTTAAAAACAGTGTACCTACTAGAGCAACCTCACAAATGAAATAATCCTGCCTCAGTGTCCTAAAGTAAAGACTTCTACAGGCAAGCTTCCAAAAGCAATCAGAATGATGCTTATTCTTTTTAACCTGGGATAATATTCCATGGTCAGTTAGTGTTTGAGTAAACTTCTCAGTCCCGAAGAGGACAATGACGACAAGGGACACCAACCATTCAAAAAAAACCAACAGCTCCATAAAAGGCACAAGAACATTTAAAATAGGCAGTGTGCAAGACTACAGAATCTTAGTTACTGTATATTTTGAATGCAGAAAATAGAAAGCTACTACACGATATTTAAAGAAAACATACTGCAGCTGAATAAACAAAACCTTAAAAAGCAAAGTAACAATGTACATTTGCCTTACTTTTCTACTCCTTCCATACCTTGCCGTAAGTGACATGCTACTTTAATAACAACAGATTGTTTCCAAAACAATCCCCCGCTGATAATACATCAAGACTTAAGTTTCTAAGTGTGTAGGCTTGATCTGAACGTGAGGAAAAGTGACTTATTTCCTCCTCTACTTCTTTGCCAAGATCAGAATTCAAATTCTGAGTTTTCTTCCAATCTGGTATTGCTGGACACAAAGCAGCATCAGAGATTACTTGTCCTGCTTTATTCCCTTGAGCCTGGAGGATCAGCTGCAGGAACAGACTCCTGAACACTGGCCTTTGCAGTTAAGCACTTATTCAGTTGAAAGCTTGCAAGTAATTTAACACATGTAAAGAAAGACGCTTCATTTGTCATACCATGATCATTATGTCGAGCTAAATCCTTCCGATCGATATAGAGGTCATGGTCTGTATCCAGCTCCCAAAATTTGCAATAGATAACATAGAAGTGTTCATATGAGAAGTACTCTGTCAGCTGGTTAATATCAGCTTCCTCTTCCAATAATGCCACATTCTATTATCAGAAGGATAAACAGAACACATTAAAGAATTTTTAAGACAGCTGCTGAATCATCTGAGTTCTGATAACCAGACTAATATTACTGTTACCTAACAGTATTTCAGTGGAAGAATCATTACCTTCTGAGGCAACGGACATCATACAGTGTGACAGCAAAGACTTAACAGACAAAGTTGAAAGCTAAAGTATCCACAGAAGAATGAGATCAGCTAGACTTCTGCTAATCAGAGCCGCACATATACAGATCTACATAAAATGACATTTAAACATATTCTACAGTGAGAGAATTAATATAATCTAGTCCCTACTAGATTTTTCAAGAGAAGGAAATGCTTATTTTATTCCCTAAAGCATTTAGCTAGTGCTTGTTTTAAACTTGTAGAGAGATCTTGCAAAAGATACTACGTACCTGCAAAAAATTGCTTTTCCTGAGCTCGTTGCAAGTGATTTTCCCAGACCAAGACCTGTTTACTGTATAAAATATTCTCTGGATAACCTGCAAGAAAATAAAAAGGTGATCTCAGGTATACCAACAAAGCAACCTCCTCAGCATTTGTGATCAAAAATAAGTCTCAGCTCAGTTGCATTACAAGACTCCATCTTCCCACCCAAATGAACAGCTTACAAGTCTGTTGTTCCCACTACTAATGAGAGAAGCATCAATGTGCTACGTCATTATCAAGCTATTTCCAGCTATATCTAAACTAACCCACTGAAGTAACGTACTTCAGTGCTGCAGTACCCACATCCTACACAGCAAGTGTGCAGAATACTTGCATGCTACGCGCGATATGTTTATTGACAATTTCACTGCCTTCCCATCCTCTAAAATTATAGGCAATATAGCTATTAATATATTTCGTGGCTTCAGATTTAAGGACCCGTATTTGCTATGAAAGTATTTCATAAATGAAGTGATAGAAATAGAACGGGGTCTGTCCAAGGAAGACCAGAGTGCTGGGGGATACTGTAACTCCTGATCCCACAACCGCAAATACAAGAAATAGCCATTCTGACAAAAAGAATACTTCCTGCAGGTGGACAGATCACACATTTTTTCCATTTCATTCTATTTAAAGCTAGATAAAAACTGACAGTAGTTATAAAAACAGCACAGAAATGATTTCTGAGTAACAAAACTGGTAAGAATGACTTTTCTATGACATCAGTGATATTAGAATCAAAATCATATTCATTCAACTGATTATCCATAAAATCTATTTAAATCAGTTGCACGTGTAGATCATTTTGATTAATTCACGCATTTAACACAATTTGCTTGGATTAATTTATAAACATTAAACTTTAAAACACCATTTTTCTGTGTCTTAAATATTCATTTCAATTATTTTGACTTAAGCATCTCAAATAATTCATTCACCAGTAACCAGACAAAAAACCTGAGCATATTATGAGCTGTAATTGCTTAACGGGAGATGAATTGTACCCTGCTGATCAGCTGAACGCTGAATACTGTACATGTACAGCATTTTACTTGCAACAGTAGTTACCAGCTAAAAGGCAAGCTCTTAAGGAATTCCTTCCCTCCTCCAATAAATCCTTTTCCAAAAGAAAGACCTTTTTATTTAAGTCTTTATTCCTTCAGATTTAATTGCATTCTATCAACAGTTTAAAGAAACCAACCATTTTCCAGTACAAATAGAAGAGCAACTTTTTCATGAAGTTTTTAAAATAAAGCTTAAGCTGCCTGTAAGCAGCAAGCTACAGTAAGCTCTGCAGCTCACACTTCAAACAAGAACAGCTGGTTCAGTAGATCTAGAAAGGAGAATAGACTGGTCTGCTTTTGGAAGTTAATTAGCTCAATTCTAATTGTGATTTTAGGGAAGGCCCAGTTTTTGGCTTATACTACAAAGCAATTTCTTCTAAAAAGGTTTTGCTTTAGCTTTGCAACTTAATCCATCTGCATGTCATTATCTCATCTGTTATACATTTAACTGGTCTAAAAATAAAAACAAAATTGAATGTTTGCTGGAGACAACTGGGAATAGGCATAAAAAACAGTTTCCCAAAGTGAATCAAAGCACAGCGCAAGCCAACTGTTTAAGAATTGCCCTCCTTACTATGCAACACAACAGTTTCTCGTAAGAGAGAAGAAATTGTGGAATACAGAGGTTACAATTTCAAGAGTTCATAGGCATACACACAACGTACTTGCAGATTTTTCACACAGAGGGTGGTGACGCACTGGAACAGGTTGCCCAGAGAGGTTGTGGATGCCCCATCCCTGGAGGCATTCAAGGCCAGGCTGGATGTGGCTCTGGGCAGCCTGGTCTGGTGGTTGGAGACCCTGCACATAGCAGGGGGGTTGAAACTAGATGATCATTGTGGTCGTTTTCAACCCAGGCCATTCTATGATTCATGTAGTATCACATTTGTCAGGACAAGAGTTTTTAATGTATTTCAGCTTTATCTTGGACAGAGATGCACTAAACCTTACCCCTAGACTGACCAACCAACACAGACCCCTGCCTAACAGACGGAACCAATTGCTTCCCCTAGGCAGACCAACCAACAAGATGCTCTCTTCATTATAGAGTTACAGGTTACATAAGTATGAATACAAATATACAGAGAAACACAGCAGAAAAATTGATCGTTTAACTTGCAACTGGAAGTAATCAGGAGAAGACATTAAGTCTTCAACTGTAATGCTTACAACATCCTTTAGATAAAGCTTCATGTAGCAAGATTAAAGCTACTTTGAATATAAGCATAAAACACCTGATTTTATCTCAGAGCAAAACCACCTACAGCTGTACCACTAGCAGCTTCCAAGTCAGAATTTTAGAAGACCACGTAGGTCAATTTACCAATAGCAGTTGCTCCATCCAGAAGTAAGACATGAAATAACGGCAGACAGTCCTCTTGCCGTTTTTAACCTGCAGATCGGCATTTCAGATATCCTTACTACATTCTTACCAATATTGGTATTTTTTCTGGAATTTTGATTACACATGGACTTCTCTTGAAGACTGCACTAAATGTTGTTAGTCAGGTACTTGCAGCACTAATTTATTCAATATTGCTAGGCTCAGACCTACTGAAATAAGCTATTCATCCAAAGAAAAGTAACTGGAAATGGCAGGACCTTCTCCTTCCTATAGCAAGCTTTCACAATTTTTAGCAGAGCAGGCTTTGATACAAACCACAGTCTGTTAATAAAGAAAAGTACTTACTGTCAGAACATTTCCTTTACTCACATTTGACAAGAAAGTTCTGGGAGCTCATGTAATAATTAGGACAAGAAGCAAAATCTAAAGCACTGGGACCTACCCGACAGGCTGGCAGTCTCTCTATGAAGGATAGGAGGAACCAAAACCAAATACTTCAAAAAGAAAAAAAAAGACTTTTCACAGTTTAGGTCTGGGTCAAACTATAAGCTGTACGTTTTGGAGGGATTTTTTTTGGAGGGGGGGGAAGATTTGTTAAGCTAGTTTTCATATGCACAGAGAGTGAATGGAATGTCACTCTGTGGAATGTTAATCTTTTGAGACTTCGCTGGAATTGGCTGCCTTGTTTACAACTGAGAAAATTTAATGTCACTGATTTTTCCCTTGTGTACAGAAAGAATACTTCAGTCACAGAACCATAGGAAGAGAGAAATGGAGCTTTTCCTGCCTAAAAAGAAAAATCCCTGGAGATGGATGTGGTAAGCAGCTCCAGTATTATCATTATTTTACTTGATACTGAACATAATCATGTTAACATAGACCTTTCTTTCAAAATTTCATTTAATTAATCCCAGACTACAGTCAAGATTCTGATAGCCTGTAGTGACAATCGAGTCCTTAAGATAACAATCTGTTCTTTATTTAAATGTTCGTTAACTTATTTTACACTTCTGCAACTTGGTGTTTCTCACCCTTGCGTTAAGTTCAACAGTTCCTATTATGATACTCAAGAAATTAATTTTCTTCACAATATTTCTAGTCATGTTGACATGAAGACTGGCAGCATACTTCACTTTTTTCCCCCCAAAGGACAAAGATGCTCACACATTCTGTCTAATTTTAGTCATTTTCATGCTTAGTTAACCAAAATAGCTTTTCCAAATAAAGAACACTTACTGTGGTAATGTACCGAGAATGAAACTCAGATGCTTCTTTTAAAAATGATAGGCCGGGATGGCTATTGACCACATCCTACACAAAGGAATAACAATATCATGAACAGCATCCATCAGTGTCTACATAGAACAATGAACGCAGATTAGCAGATGTCCTCTTCCTTAACTGAAGCGGTTCAAATTAACTACAACAACTAATAATTTCATTTAAAGCACGCTTCATGCAAATAACGCTGTTGGCATTTAAAAAGTAAAATGATCTTTTAAAAGCCATGCAAACAGGCGATTTCCTGTATTTCAGATGGACAGAAGATTTTGAATAAATTGGTCTGATGACTGTCGCTTGTAATTCTGTGTCTGATGATGATTCACTCAAGTCAATTTAGGTTCTAGAAACGTATTTTTTTGTGCTCTTTGAGAGAAATTGCATTAGGTCTCGAATACAGAAAACCAGTTTGCCCTCCAAAGGCCCACCTTAAGCACAAAGGCTGCTCTGAAAGTAATGCCTCCTATTTATTTCCATCGTGTTGCTATAACAGCTACAAAGAGCACAATAACACTATCTCATAGAGCAAATTCTCAGTTACCAAACACTGTTTTCAGCATAGTCAGCACCATTAGCTGTGTATTTTTGCCAGCAATGAACAAGAGCCTGCATACCGTGCTTCCAAAAAAACCCATACATCTGCATGGCTGTCTGGAGCGTGGCTTGTCTTTCACATCACTGTCATCACTGCTGAAACACACTACCCACTGCCTCACTGTGCTCACTGTCTGGTCTCCATAAATGTTCAGTAAGTGTCAATGAATGTCAGTGGGTGGCATTTTTTTCTGAAAAGAGGAATTCAGTGACACACATTTGCTTCATGTGCACTTCCATGTTTATTTTGTCAGGCTGCCCTTCTGTTGCCATCAGTCACACAGCAACAAAATGTAACAGGATATTGGTGGGAAGGTTCAACCTCTACCTCCATCCCTCCAATATCCATCTCTGACATTGTGGACTAACATAATATAACATGAGACATTGCTTTCAGAACAGCGCTTGTAATTTCAACTGCCTTTCAAAACCCTAAAGGTTGTCTGACACTCCTGCAAGCAATTTTAGATCCATACATCTTACTGCAGGTCTTAAAAGATCTCACTTGACATAAAATGATTAACTCTAAAAGAAGTCACTCACTAGCGTCTCATTGGACCACAAAGGAACAAATTACACTAAAATACTATTAATAAGCATTAATGAAGACCATGAAAATGTACCGTTAGCTCAAAAAAGAAAAAAAAATAAAAAAAGGAATTCACAATTTAGTTGTGCTTTCCAGAGCTAGTACTTAATTGCAATTTACTTGTAAAAAAGGAATGAAGTCTTCTTGCACTAAGTAGTTGCATCCGGGGTTCATTAGAAGATGAACAAACTTTGCAGCATCATCGTAGCAGGTCTGAAGTATTCTGAAATGTAAATATATGCATTTACTGTTGTACACAGAAAATAGTTGATACTACTTCATATGGGCATCCTCTGAGAAAGGCCCATGAAACATCAACCACAACATTTACCTCAAAAGTTAATCACACAAGGCAAATTATGCTACAAGGGAAGTTATCAAGCAGGATCATCTTGTAGGTGGGTACTCCACGCAATTGCTTACATGAGAAGACATTTTCAAGTTAGAATTAGAATGTAAACTAGAAAGAAGTAATTTTGCTCAGAATTGACACCGGCAAGCTACACCCATGGTTTTCACTTTTCCCACAGCCAGCCATTTATCAAAAAATATTTCAAACTCTTTGATCATAACAAATAAAGATTTGTTTGCTTGTTTTAGAAGGGGTGATATACTTACATCTTCTCATGTACAAGTTTGCTGTCAACAGCTGATTTCAGGAAATTCTTTTCTTTCCCTTTATACACTGGATCTCATTCAGAGCTTAGAATACACGTTTCAATTAAAGAAATAAAAATATAGTATCTCTGAAAAAGCAATCTACTTACTTCCGCCACATTGCAACAAATTTATGAACTGACACGTATCCTGTTCGTTCACCTCCAGCACAGTAAAACAAAGGACCTTTCCAGTAGAGTGGGCAATCACAAGCCTATAATTAGAGTATACATCAATTCAACTCATTGATTGTTTATCTGAGGGCTACTCCCTCATTTATAAATCTCTCAAATTAAGTTTTACAAGCATTAAGAAAAAACATTAAGGCAACGTCGTGGGAGAAACCTTTTTGTAACACTGAACATATCTGTAGGGGATTAAAAGCATTTCTGAAACTATGTAAACACAGATTATTTATTTCTTTATTTTTAACTGTTTCTGAAACCAGCTGCACCCTCCAAAATAAGTAATTTCAAACAACCGCTTTAGGCTGAAGTTCAGTAGAAGAAAGTAAAATATAAGGCAATCTTGCAGCATTCCTAATAGATGAAAGCAGTTACATGTTCATGCTCCAAGCAGCTGAAAGGAGTCCATGCTAATAAGCTCTGCTAACAGGCTGGATATGTTTAAGTTGTGTAACTGTTTATGCTGTCTCAAGCTCAACTTCTGGATGACAGCTAGCATACATTTGTCTGCCTCAGAAGATAACTCATCTGCACCCTTGCATGCATGCAAACTTTTTATCCCATTTTCAGTAGCAGGTCAGCCTGCACTGACCATCAGTCGTATGCTTCACAACACTTACTGGGTACACCCTCCGCAACTTCAGCATTCCTACGTACCTACAGTGTTGCTTCTGTGTCTGCTCCAACCCTCCTCTGTCCTAACAGCTAAGTGCCTTTTACCTAAAACTAACTGTGACTTGGAGTAGTCAGATGTGCCTATTAGACATAAGGAAAACCTTTTTCTCTCAGAGAGTGGTCAGGCACTGGAATGGCTGCCCAGGGAGGTGGTGAGTTGCCGTCCCTGGCAGTGTTCAAGAGGCATCTTGATGAGGAGCTACGAGATATGGTTTAGTGCTCGTGGTAGCAATGGTAATGGGAGGAAGGTTGGACTAGATGATCTTGTAGGTCCTTTTCAACCTTGTGATTCTATCATTCTATGATCTGAAATTTTCATTTGAATCTCACACAAAACTCAGTATTGCAAAATGTGTAAGGTCACTAGAGAAAAAGAACAGATACTTTTAACACAGTACTTTGACTACCACTTAAAAATACATATTTTTAAAGTTATTTTGACAAAATTTCCTTGGTCTGAGAGGCTTTACCCTAAGGATGATGTCTTTCACCACTGTACTGTAGTTGACTGGGCCCTTCCTGCTCTCTTGCTGAAGTACCACATCTACATGGAAAGGAGCTGTGAAACCCTATATTTCAGCTTAGCAGCTAAACGCTTCTGGTGAGGTAAACTGGGAGTTCCTCATCACTTAATTCTGGTCTACAGAAAAGTTTGTTTCTATTTTTCTAAACCCTGGACTTGAAATACAAAGTGACAAGAACAGGCATGAGAATCAAAGGCTCATGACCAATATCAGTATTTCAAAAGCTAAAACTTAATGTTAAATCAATTAGTTCATTGTGCATTACATAACATGAACAATCTGAGCTACTTTCTAATTCAGTATTTTGTCACTCTACAATAACTATAAAATAACTCTTCAGTTGTGACTGAAGAGTTAAGCTCTCATGTTGCTAAGCCATTCTGTATTTCAGCATCTTACAATGGATGCTCACGACACTGCTGAATGAGTAAACAGCCTTTGCAAGATTTTATACCAACGACAGTAACATTTTCATCATGTAGGTCAGATGTAATATCACGTAGGTCAGAAACCAAAAGGCATATCAATCTATGAACACGTTTGGTTCTGTGGTTCATTTCATTCCCTAAGCATAATGTAAGGGCATTTTGAGACATGGTTAATACAAAGATTTCCACACAACTGTGCTATCAACATAAGTGATCACATAGTCTTACTGGCACTACTTAACAGGAGATGAATACACATAACGCAAGGAAAAGCACACACAACTCATGTATTCTTTCCGTGGAGGTACAGTATTGAAAGCAGTTAGCTAACAAATTCTCACCTTTGCAACTTTCCCCATGTCATCTAAAGTTGCCCTCTCGTTTGGAAACTGTGAGAAGGTTCTCTCAATTTTGGCAATCACAGCATCTATATTTACTTTTTCCTTCGGACATCCTCGAGGAAAATAGAAAGTTGGAATGGTTTGGCTAAGCGACGGTGGCAAAGTTTCTTCCTTCTTTGTCTGAACCTAAATAGATAAATACACATTCGACAGTCAGGTACAATGAAATCATGTATATAATAGGCATCCTCAGATGACTTGATTCTCCTGGTATTATCTGTTACAACACACCTTCAAAGAGATTTTTGATGACAGGCTGAATAAGCTATTTAAGGATGAGAGCACACTGGAAAAATTCAGGAGTGTTTCCAAATACTGTCATTTAGAAAGATTTCTGCTACGTTAAAAAGTTAGTGAAACAATTTCAGTCTTCAACGTATCAAGTTTCAAGATTAATACACCAGACAGCTTCTCAAAAACATCTGAAATACTCAGGTTATCAGTTTCAGAAGAAAAACGTTGAGTTCCAGTTTAGCAGACAGGTCATGAAAGAATTTTCTTTTGAAATACTTCTAGTTTTACAGCTTCAAACTTCAGAAATGTCAGATTTGTTACAAATTACCATCCTGTTTACCACAGCTCCAGAGCAGATGCTTTTTTTTTGACCCTAAAAATGGTCGATTTTCATACGTGAAGTAAATGAGACTGGAGGCTTTATTTTTGTGTACTGTACACAATTGTGCCATATGAGCCTTCAAATGTTTTTCTCAAGAATTTGTGATATATCACACTACTAAAAATAAATCACCAATAACAAGCAAAATTATTTAAACTAATTTAACTCCAGTAAAGATGAGCTTACTTTGTGCACAGTCGCAGAAACAAAGTCCAATAACACAGAGAAGCAAAGATAGCAAGCATGATAACAACTCAATATTTGTGATTAAACTAAGCCCTTAATCTCAAGGCCACTTTCCAAATGAAAAAACAATGGTTAATGCTATATGATAGCTTATTCCAGTGTAAATATGCTGAAGATCCTGAGTTACATTTCGTTTCCAAGCAGAGTTGAAGGGAAAAAAATAAAAAAGACAACTCAAAGAACCCTTGTTTTACTTCCTACCATCTTCGCAAAGGGCCTGTAAAGGTGCTCATCCTTAAGGCAGTGATAGAAATAAGTACTTATGGAGAACAGCTTTTTAATTTTTAGGGTTCCAACCCAGAAGCTTTTAATGGAAAAAAACACGTGCTAAAATAGCCTGAATTAACCTTTCTTTCCCCTCCTTCAAACCAGCGTTCCTGTTCCCAGTTGCTGAAATTCCTCAATTGAGTCACAGGTTTTATTGCCTAAAGGAAAGTCATACCTTGAAACTGTGAAAACTAGAGTCAGACAACGTCTATCATTTTCTAAGAATCCAGTAAATTACAATTTCTGATACCTCATCATTAGTTTAGAATCCTACTTAATAAGGCTTCCATTTAGAACAAAAGTGCCATGAGGTATCAAAAATCCTTTCTAACTGTAGACTCCCAAATTTTGGGAAGGAACTAAGACAGCAAAATGTTAACCTTCGAAGCACCGTTACCATCAGCACTACAAATAACATACATGATTGGGTTAATACCTTTTATTTTAGGTCTAGGAGTCCAGCTCTACACATCAGCACTTTTAGTGTGGCTGTTGCAGCAACCCAACACAAAGGCAGACTAAAGACCTTCTCCTCGGACCGGTTCCGTGGAGTCACACAGCTAACATGCTCTCAAACCATTACATCTTTTACTTAACAATTCCCAAGTCTTCTGTTTGTTCCAGAGAGCTAAGTTACTTCATCTCCCCTTCTCCCCATTTACCCGAGCTGCTCCCCCCAACCACAATTGCTCAAGTTGCCACAGAGGAGCAAGTGTTAATGTGTCTGGTGAGTGAGACAGTCCCATCTGAGCAGAGGACAGGTGTCCGTTACACACTGCTAATGTGCCCTCAGTGTTTCAGGTAACATGAGGTAAATCAGTACTTTGAGAAAACCTCGGACAGACAGGAAAGGCATTTCAAAATCCATAGCTATGAAAGCTTAGAGCTTCAGATCAAAAGAGAAGTTTCTTTTAAAAGGAAAAGTAGGGGCAGAGGGAAAACTAAACAGGAAAAGGTCCCAGGAGAAGGAGGAAGGTTACCAACAGAACTATTTGTCCATTTGAAATTGTATTGTTTTCAGAAACTAATCATTTATTCAGGTATCTCAGACTACAACATAATAAATTAGTTCCATTAGACCAGGTTAAAAGCTGCTCTTAAATGCATGTGGAAATCTCAGTGTAGGACTTGCAGTAAGAACTATTCTAGTACGTGCAGCTCGCTTGGACATTAAGTAAGAGTTACACAGTAGAGGTTTTTATTTACGTTCATCTCTTTGTCCATTGTAAATACGTGCCAGATAGCGATTACGAGGAAGAAGCTTAGTAACAGATTCAGAACTGAAGGTAGATGTATGTGCAGAAATTTGCTTTTCCTAAGATTCAAGAGTTACATTTAGGTCTCACTTTGAATTCAGCGCGTTTTGTTAACATCTAATATTTAATCTGCAATTAATCTGTAAAACTGTATATATTTTTTTCGGTTGAAGTATATACACACTGCCCCTGCAAAGTAAAAACCCTCTTTGTATTTTGAAGGATATTGTCCATTGCTACATGCTGGTTTCTCAAAGTAGGTAAAAGGAGAAATCATAAAAATGCTTTGTTTGCTTTAGAAAGTGTAAGATCTGCCTTTCTGGTAGATTAATTTGGTGTCTGCATACAGGCATCTCATGAGAACACCATCTAGGGGACAATGCAAACTGACACAGAATACTCCCTGTGCCCTCCAGCAGCCAGCTCAGAGCACAGCTCTCACACGGTATCTGCCATGTGGATGTTCTCAGCACACTAACGCTTCCTAAATGCCACTAGCAACTTGCTATTGGACAACTGAACTGTGCTGTTAACATCAGTCAACACAGGGATAAGAGCCTGCACCAAAGAAAGAAACAGGTCATCCAAAACGAGCAGCTCCAGCTAATGCACAAAGCTAGCATTACACCTCCTCCCTCTCCTCGCCTTCCCAAGAAGGGCCAAGGATTCTTCTCTTCCCTCAGCCCGAGCTCCGCTGAGAACTGAAAGGCCTCCAGTACAGCTGAGACTGCTCTGCTGCGCGCACTTAATGAGGGAAAGTGTGAAGGGCTCAAAGTGCCACTGCTTTCTAGAATTTCAGCTAGATCCTTCTGTAGATGTGAAGGGAGACAACTGTTAGTTCAGGGCAGCCAAAATGCTTAGTTGTGCGAGATTAAGCTCTCTGAAAAAGAATTACAACTAGCCAGGGAATTTCTCCATTAGCAATAACTGCTAGAAGTCTCCTAACGGAGAATCTCTGAACTGAAAATCTGCAGCAACAGTTATTCTTTTTATGAAACTATTCCACTCCGGTGGTCAGTTTAATGCTTAAAAACTGACCTACATTCTCTTATGGCTTTGAGTTAAATGCTTCAGTACTAGTACTGGTAAGCTAAACTGCACAAAGAGACCAGTTTGCTAAGAGAAGAGTTTCACCGTAACCTGCCACGGCCCATGAGCAGTAATACCCTTGGAGCTAAGGATTATGGCTGTATAAGCTTGCAAATAACTCATCCAAGCAGATGTGTGCTCAAGTCTCAGACTCAATGGCACATTCACCTTCGCAGTAAGAGTACACGGAGTCCAGAACCTGCAACTGTATTATAAAGTTGCCACTGCAGTTGAAGTTTTATGCTTAAAGATGAAAAGGGTTCCCCCCCAAATTTTTATATGTTGCAAAACTTATATAAGATTCGTCTATAAAGAGAATTCAAGAAAACCTTTAAAATACTATCGATTTCCATTCCTAACCCACACCAGCTTAAGAACTGTCCGGCTATCCAATGCTTATTTGCCTTGACTTTTACAAAGGAAGTGAAAAATTATCACCTAGTAGCATCATTGTTCAATGGCAAACTTCCTATTTTACTTTGCAACTCTCCAGATCCTTTATCAGTTGTTAAAAATGCAAGGAAAAGAAAACATTATAATTACAATAGAGTAATACGTTAGTAATCAGACCAGGGAACATGGATAGCCTTCACTCCAACTGAGAGAAGTTCAGTCTCCTTGTTTGTCCTCTGGCATCTACCAAGAAATGAGAAGCACTCAGCAGTTAACTCGGTTCTAAGCAAAAATGGAGACAGGAGGCTTTTAAAATGAGGCACCGTTTTTCCTCTCTCCTTAATGAAAGAGATGGCACTACAATGGAGCCTTCAGGGACCATACGTACTTCCAAAACTAGGCAAGCTGAGTGAAACACTGCCTAAAGGGCTACTGGAAAAGGAAGTAAATACTGGTAATAAAGGATACTTTTACCTACCAAACAAGCAGAAGTTTGGTTCAAGATCTAAGTATTTACCTGGGGAAGTTACCAAAAAAGAGCAGAATGTTGCAGCTAATTGTGTTGTGCATAAGCAATTCTAGCTCTTCCACAGACTGAATCTTCTGTTATTGCAAATCACATTGTATGCAAGTATTACCTGGGTATAACAGAGTGCATAATGAGGTTGGAAGATTTTCTGCAGAGGCGTACCATTTGGCTCTTCAAATTCTAACTTCTCCATAACCTGCACTTAGAAGGACTACGAAGCAGCCAGCAAGAAAATCAAGACGCTGCAAGAGGTTCCCTTCTTTAATTGATGAAGACCCAAAGGGCAACACAAACTTAAATTATACAACAAACAAAAGAATTGGTAGCATAAGCTTTATGAAAAGTCACCCACTTAAAAGCCACAGTAAATTATTACAGAATACAGGTGTTCTGTGGTCTATCAAAGCTACAAGGTAAGAATGAATGTAAAAAACTGTTACCTGTAAGAAAGCTGAAAAGGATTAAGCACCTGACCAGCCTTCCTGCCTCCCCATTCTTCCACAGCAGTCTAGGCATGATGAATAAAGTTTCAGGGATATTTCTGCTTTACGTTACTACCTATCTGATTGTACAGTGAAACTCTGCATTTCCTTCTAGACAAGCAAGTGACACCATCAGTAAGCTTTATGGAATCTAAGTTGTGAAAACACCAGGTTTAAGGTTCACGCTACTATCAAATCGGTTCAAACTCATCTGCAAGGAAAACATTAATTTCAACAGTCTGTTCCAAACTCCCAAATATTTTGGCACAATGAAGTTCCTCCAGAGATCTCCTGCAGGACAGGTAAGTCAACTTAATTCTAGAATCACTCTAAGGAGCAGCCCAGGAAAACTTATTTTCTGTAACAACAGCTCGCTTGACCTTGTAGTAGATATTTGGATTTCCAATTATCTGTTTTACAGCAGTGATGTTTTTCCCCTGTTCTGGCCAAACCATACCGACAGATTTATTATTCCAAGAACTCACTGGCTGCACCATTTACCATTCAGCTTCATATGCTTAACAAGAGACTCCTTTGACAATTTAAAGCTTTCAAAATTTCTTTTTCTCAGGCAGACTCTTCCTGTAAAATCTAGCTACTGCTCTGAAAAATAGTTTGAAAAAAAGTAATTTAGCCTGAAAGCTTACTAATGAAGTTTCACAGCATGGCATAAGGCAAGCCAATCCACAATGCACCTGCACCTCCCGTACCTAGAGCTTACCGACCTTTGTGTCGGTACCAGCAGTAGCACTGAGCAGTGGAGCCCTGAGGCACCAAGATACTGCTGAAAAGCAACCTTACACTACTTGTTCTCATCTGGTTTCCCCACAGTTGGTTCCACTTAGAAGCAACATGATTATAACTTCAGGAAAATGAGAGGAACACTACAGTGATTTTGTTTGAGATAAGCCTATGTTACTCTTAAAACTGTGCTAAGATGGCATTTAATCTTATTTTAACATGATCAGAAACCTAAAGCGTGCATGAAGCTTAGAGACACATCTACAGAGAATGAGCCCATGCCAAAAAGGGGTGTCAGGCAATACGTGCAAAAGTCCTCTTGAAACAAATGCTTTAGTCCCAGTTGCTTCTTCCAAGCCTTCGGTTATTATCTGGCAGCTGTTTTTGGACATGCTATAAAAACTAATTTTATCATACATGCTCTTCTTTCCACAGTAAGAGATAAACATCTATTAATTTTAGCCCTGACAGAGTTTTAAATTGGCTTGCTTTTACTGTTAGCCTTAACTCAGATCAGTCCCCTGATCCAGTTTGGCCTGTAGTCACTTGAAATGAGTGCTATAGTGAGGGAAAGGAAATAGAAAAAGGAATACACTTTTCCATAAAGCCATATGCTGTTAGGAAGAAAAAAGTACTTTAAACTACGCCGCTTCTGGTTTCGTACATATTGATCCTGTGAATCAGTACAAGGGAACAACTGCTCAGTAACCCACCCAGCAGTCTGTGTCGCAGTTCTTAGTTCACCTCGAAATTCTGCCCTGGCAAATACTTTGGGTGTCCCCTGATGCCATGCCAGGTTTTGCACTCTCTCATTATTACAGATTGGCTGTTATCGTTCTCATCTGATTTATGCATGTTCTTGGCAGTCGACCCTCGAGACTATTTCTATTAAAAAGGGGTACGGTCTTTTGGTTTTGTCATTCAGTGCAAACGATAGCCCCTAATTTTAAAGCAATCTTACTGCAGCGACCGAGCCATGTTCCACACTGCCCCATCTTGGCAGAACTGAAGCGGTCCGGAGCTTCTGGAATTGACACCTTCTGGAATTTACACTAGTAAATATTAGGTCTAAGGAAGACTCCAGACTTACACTGCAGCTTGCAGTTGCAAGTATGGAATTAGAACTGGAGTACCACATCCTAAAAATATATATTCAATTTCTTATTTGCTGTAAGTGCATACAACCAGCTGTAATAAAGGACAACCTTGCACATAACTCTGTCAGCTTCATTGTGTTCAGAGGCTCACAGTGCAGATACTTAACATAAGCTCGAGATCAAGCAGATCATGAATCTAACTGGGCTGAACTCTCTTCTATTTGCTGAAGTCAGGCAAAATCCTTACTTTTTTGGCAGCTGGTGGTCAAACTGCAAATAGAAAGCTCAGAAGAGTTGATTTGTATGATTTTTAAACACTCAGCATCAAATTTTATTGCACTTCTAGTGCAGTAACAAACTTCTCATGTGGTCCATGCCAAGAGCAAGTATCAACTTCAACAGAAAAATATCAGTCCTAGAATATGTCTACTGAGTTGCAGAGATATGACTATATTAATTTTACTATTTAGCATTAGAAAAATCCATCTTATTAACAAACTAGAACATTCATTTTCTCAATGAAACAACGTTGGTGGGGCAGTCTCTGACTTTGAGGAAAAAAGATGTTAATTGCTTGCTAGATGAATCAAATTCCTCCCCTTTTTCAGTCTCAAGACAGCAGAGTAACAAGCACTTCAGCTATTTACTCTTTATCCCGTGATAGCTAGGGAAAGAAGTCTGAGTGAAATTGCTGTGGCTAGCACCATTGCTGCACAGGCCTGAAAGTCTTACTAAAGCTCAAAAAAATTATGCCAAAACCTTCTGATAGTTGCAGAACTATCAGCAATTCTTTTCTGCTTTGATTTATCAAGCCACACTTCAACAGTCAACACAAGCCCCACGAGAAAGCCACTGAATAGAAATCTATGTTACGGTTTAAGTATTTTAGCAGAGCATGCAGTGTCTTGACCATCTACACAAGTTTATTTGGGACAGTGTGTTAATTCTCATGTAGGAGGAGGCAGTAGGTAGTGGAATCCAGGAAAAGTTTCCACCTAGAGCTATGAAATACATTCCATACATAACATCTTGCGCAATAAAATACATTCAGTGGGAAGCACGCCACCTCAGACAAGATGTATCACATCCGCATACGCAGAAGTAGCGTGGAATAAACATGCAAGCACAGGGGAAGTTTTCAAGTGACCAAAGCATGATTTTAATTAGCATCTCCATCAGAGGTACGTTAACATCACTTTTCTGCATGATACCTGACCCTTAAGGCACGTGCCTGCCAGTCTCCTCGCTTTCAGTATTGTATACACTGCACTAACAGATTTCATACCTGAGTTCTGCAACTATGATTTGGTAGCAATTTGGAACAGCTGAAGCCAAGTAATGCAGTCCTGCTACTGCAAACGCATTATTGCTGTAGAAACACCTCCAAGTATGGCTGCCTTTATCTATTTTTTTGCGTAGCTACACAGAACTTCAGCAATGAAAGTCATTCTGTTTGAAGGAGTATCATTATTTATTCAGAAATGCCTTGGGATGGGGCACAGGTGGAACAGCAGAAGGAAGAGGTCGTTACCTTCTCCCCCAATGAACAGAATGCAGCTCACGCATCAGTGAGAAATTTGCTTTATCTGCTGACAGAACTTTTACCAAAGCCTTTGGATGGAGTAGGATCCTTTAAGAGCCTGCTGTGACTGACCAACGAACACACATCTGGCCTCCTCTGCCAATTCTGAAAATGGTACCGATTACAGAAGGGGGAGAAGGGAGGAAAAAAGTTTCAAAAAAAAATCCAGGTAAAGAAAGGCAACCTCTACTGCATTTTGTGCTAAGACAGAAGTAGTACAAGAATGTTAATAGCTGTGAATTGTTGTCAGGCACCCTCCATTTTATGAACTATGTCAAATGAAGTATCCAAGTCAATAACATACCCAATTTTTCATATAGTAGCAGCTTTCTCAGAAAATACTTTGATCACAGGTTAAATCAGTATTCCTATTTTTTTAACTGGCACATTCTGTCACCTCAACTGTTTTCAGGAGACTAGCTGGTAAGACCCTCCTAGTACATAATCATTTTGATTGTACACAGCTAGCAGATCACACCGGGACTCACTACCTGCAAAGGAGTCATGACTGACTAAACATCATTTTAATGGGGAAAAACTGACAGGCGGTTACCTCAGGCAATTCTAACATTTGTCTATGGAAAACAGCCCTTGACAGGACAGGCCATCAGTTCAACATCAGAAGTAACAAACAGGGCTAAGACAGACACCTGCTTAATTCGTAAACTCTGCAGCCTTCCGTGTTTACAACAAAACAAATTTCAGTCACTCAATGCAATTGAGCTTAGAAAAAAGTCTGCTCAAGAAAATTATTAAATAAGCTCAGTCTCATTACAGAGCTGCAGTCAACAACTGCAGTAAGAGTCCTGGTAGCTTCTGTCTGGAAATGCCCCAACCAATTCTGATTCAGATGACCGTGAAAGCAATCAATCACATATCCCTCTGATCATGTAAAAGTTGAAAGATATTTTACATAAGTGTAACAGACTAGGAAACAAAGTAGTACCACTGACAGAGGACACATACTGTTAGTAATGCTAGTGATTATAAAGGTAAGGGTGTGCTAAAATGGAGGAAAGGCAGTGAAACTTTTATTCCAAGAGGGAAAAGTACATGAGAACCCCTCAATCTCTGAATTGTTGGGTCAGGATTTATCTGCAGAGGGTACAGACACCTACACTTCTTCGTCACGCTGCAAGTCAATAAGCCGTAAGCACCATATTGGCTTTTCTACGGAAGCAATACATATCTGCATAAGTTTACTGCCAGGCATAAGCAGGTAAAGCAGGTGCTGCCACAGTGCAGCCGGTACATTTGAAGCTCAGCTCATACCAGGAGTCTCTATTGCAAAAGTGGGAGAAAACCATCAGTTTGCTTACAGCTTCCTCTAAACAGCTAAAGCTTAGGGCCTGGCAATCCATTAGCGATGCACCATTTATGGGAAACCTCTCATCTTAACAAGCCAGTCTCTGTGGGCAGCTTGGATGTTTTCATTCTGTCTTAAATGTTGGCATCTGCTGTAATAAATTGGCTTTATACCAACAAACTAACATCACGCATAGTTATCAGCTAGAGTCAGACTTCCATTTCCCATCCCCCCCCCCCGAACACTTTTTATTCTGCTCCTCCATCCACCCCCGAAAAGCTGCTAACAGGTTTCCAAACAAAGGTTATGGTAGAAAAAGACCCTGTTAAGAAAGCTGGCTTGCTGGAGACCTCTAACTAATACATAAGTGACTTCTGTGCCTACAAATGTAAAACCAACTGCCTCAATGAAGCTTCTTGAAATTTATTTTCCCTCAGAAGTTGGAACGTTGTCTTAATCATTGGAAGAATCAGCGCACTGCGGCACAGCCACACATCAGCACAGAGCACGTTAACACCTACAGGCTCTGCATTTGTTGAACGTGCCACAGGAGCTTAAAGAACACGTTGCTAACAGAGGAGTGCAAAAGCAATGAAGAGGCACTAACATAACTTCACTCAGGAGGAAAGCTAATCTTGTAGGCACAGTGGAGAAGCTGAAATATTTCACATACAGCTGACATAAATAGCACGCGTAAGCAGCATTTGGTATCATTAACAGGTGGCCACAGAACCAAAGGCTTACCATTTCCACGCTGAGGTGTGACGCGCTCAGCTATGGGGATCACCAAGCAGTAACAGCAGATGAAGGCGTGATGCAGTTAAAATATCAGAGAACATGCCAACACTCAGTCCTGGAACTGAAATTTAAAGGATTAATTCAAGATTCGGGGCAATTTTTCAGTTTTTAAGTCATCACATTCAGCGTGAATTTATTTGGTCTTAAAAAAGTCCAGTTTTCACATTAAAACTCACCTGATTTATAACACAGCAGTATGAGACTAAGTAAAAAACAACACAGAACCACCAATTTTCCTAGTTTAACTAACACTAAGGTACACATATGTAAGCATGTCACTGCACGCAGATACATTTTATTCTGCTAATATTTTGTTTTCAACTTCAGATGTATTTTCCTCAAATAGCCTGGGTAATGATCCTGCTTGCATTCCAGCTCTGACAGGTAGGGATGTCACCAGCTGTTGGCTAAAACACCCAGCTCTGCTACCAGCAGGTAATAAGCCTTTCAGTTCACATCTCTAAGTTGCCAGTCCATTTGACATAGTGATAGTTTCCCTCCAAAGTCTCAGAGAAATTGACGAGCAAGATGGACACAGCGTCAGGTGCTGCATTTTCAGTTCACTATACTCCAGAGATATAAAATTGTCTGAAAATGGTCATTCTTACAACCGGTGTGAGAAGATGAATTCACATTCAATTTAGTTCTGTTCAAAATCAACTGCTCAAAAGCTCAGTTCCCCAAAACACAGAGCCCTCCAACAGCTGTATATTGTTTTTGCCTTGTTCTTGAGGAACTGATTTTCCCAGAAAGCCTTATTTTGCTCAGTTTTATCAATTTTTGTCAATAAATGCAACTCCTGAGAAACAGCCTGTTGCATCACTTCCAAAGCTACCCATCTCACCATCGGTTGTCTATTTAAAGATGTACATACAGCTCAATTTGCCACACTCCTTTTCCGAAAGGCAGAAGATTATCTACAAACAACCTATATGGCTCTATGCAAAAACTACTGCCTCAGGACTCCTGGAGTACGTGCAAGACCCACAGTCACTCCAAAACACCTCAGAGCAGATGTAGAGCCACACATTCCAGCTCCCTATCCACCACTGTTACTCTTTGAGAGGTTAGCTCCTACAGCACTACACATCGTAACAAGAATCTGACATTTGTCTAACAATTTACCAGAACTTCACTGATGGGAACGTTACAAAAGTATAGTAAGATTATGGAAAAATAGGTTGACCTTCATTTCTGCTCGATTTTACATTAGATACATGAACTATTCTGTCTGAAAGCCAATACTGCAGTGGCACAGGAAACTAAACTCTGATGGCAACGAAACTCAGCAACTGAGACAAAAATTCAAGTTACTCTAAGAAATCTAAGCAGTTTTTCATTTCAGTATGAAATTTCTTTAAAGATTATGTAGTAGAAGATGAACACCTGCTCTTTGAAATGCACTTGACCCATGAGGCACGACTTGAAATTAATATTAGTGTCAAGTAAACAATCTTTCTACACCAACAGTTATCAACACTTTTTTTTAAGGTACTTCCAAAAAGTTCTCCTTAATACTATGAAGTAGAATCAAAGTACCGTTTAAAAAGGAACCTTGGATGAAATACATCAAATTGAGCAAAGAAAGATGCAAGATTCATTTTACACTTCTGTTAAGCCTGTTCTACTCACACAATACTGTCCGTAATACAATTAAGTGGCCAAAGGTACGTTATTCTACAATTGCCATTTATCAAGAAAGTGCAAATGAGAAACGACTGTTCATTGTTGCAGCATACAGAATACAGAAAAAAACCCGAAGATTAGACAAGCTGTTTTCCTAAGGACTTGGTTGCTTTTAAACATGCATTATCTTACTATACTGAGATCTTTCCAAGTCCAACACACAAAGCCTCATACTAGCTCGAGCAATCCAACTATCAGTCGATGAAAGGCAGATCGAGTTAAGGGGCACCACTCATGGTAATTACAGCGTTTGTTTACAGCACGATGCCATGACTGGACTAAGCTCGCCTTCAACTCTGAGGTTCCTAAATATTACCTGCTACTTTTGGGTAATTAATATTAATTAATTTTCATTTCTTTTGGTAGTTTCTAACATTCACCATAAAAAGTTCAAGCAGCAAAATACTTTCGTTCACAAACTTACGTTGAATGGCATAAAACAGAGGGGTCAGCACTTGAACTCTGCTATCAGCAAAGGAATAAACACTGCTTACAAAACACTGAAATAACAATTCAGCAGATACCAACCTAACACCTTTTTACCATCACAGGGCTCCACGGCCCTCTCTTGAAGGTCACCTGAAAGGGACACTAGTGCACCGAATACAAAATTAAGTAGCAGGCTATATTTAGAATGATTGGAAAAGCCACAAATCCGAAGACAACGTGATTTTTATTTGAATGCCAAACTTCCCTTATTTCAAAAGGAGGATAAAACGAATGTCATACACGCTGTCACGGAGGTACCTCTGGTACATGAATTAGAAGTGAAGGTGAGGTAAGGACAAAGTGAATGAATTCGCATACCACCAAAACACAAGTGAGGTGGTGGTTGAGGAAATACCAGCTTTCCAATAAAACAGTTGTAAGCTTTTGCTTCTCTCCTAGAAAAAAAACCTCTTTGAAACATTCACTCTGTAAGTAGTTTTCCTACCAAGTATGCATTTCAAAAGCTTCTATTTTCAATTATGAGCTCACTTTAAAATGGTGGATTTAACTCACTGTTGCAAAACAGCAGAGAGGCACATGTTGCCACACAGCTCGTACAACCGATCCCTCCCAAATTCAAACAAAATAAATAACATAAGGGATTTCAGGGTCAACATGTAAGTAAGAAAGCACCTTTCAACATCTTCTGTTTGAGTTAGTACAGTTACAGCCAATTTTATACGCCTAGTTTCAGTAAAAGGTAAATTAAAACCCCAGGAAAAAAAATGCATGCAGATTACGGCAAACAGTCCGTAGAAGTCTAATGGCATTAGGACCCCAACTTCCAACTGCACGCACCTCTGTGCAAGCATCGCACTTTACCTACACTACACGATTCAGTAAGCCCTCCTGTCTTTTGTTTGTGTGCAGAGAACCACCTGCATAGCCTTCTAAAACAGAGATCATCAGGTACAAAACCTACTGAAATACTGCTAGTTGAGCAAGAACTTTCATGTATTTCCTGAAATTTGTGTGGCCAAAGAAGCACAGTTAACTGCAATAACTGCGTAAGATCTGAAAGACAAACCTGGACCTGCTGAAAGGCTTTCAGTCTCTTCTTGAATCTAGAAGGTAAAACAAAATCACATCCTCGAGCTAGCAGCGCCAACTCCTTCCTTAGATCAGGATCTTGCCGCAAAGAAATTTCCTTTATCCTCATGCTTTCGGATTTCATATAATGTCTCTGTGTGCCAGTCCAGGCACTTGAGTCCCAGTAAATAGCAGAGCTGTTGTATTATCACACAGTGCCACTTAAAGCAGCAGCTGCGCCTGAGTTCCGTGATATTATGAGAGAGTCAGCTCAACTTCGCCTGCTCCATACATTAAAGGGAACTTGGCTGGAATCACGAAAACAGATTGGAAAGTCACTTTGGGGGCCTGCCCTTTTGTACATGCATTCCAAAGTCTAAACGGGATAGTATGGAAAAAACCAAACCTGTTTGGAGCAGCATCTATAAAAGCAGCTTCCAATTTTAAAAAAGCAAGCCCTGGAGGAATGTGAAGAGGCCAGCCGTGGTCATGTCGTAGCTTCCTCCTCCTCCTCCCATCCCCCTCCGCTTTTCCTTCTGTCACAAAACACTCACTGTCTAGCTTCAATGAAGTACCTCACCGAAGGCTTACTAAACAGCAGTTCAACTCTTTCTAAGCTCTTCAGCCCTTTAGCAGGAATCCTATTACATCAGAAAAAAAAGGAAAGCGACACCAGAAAAAGCTGCAAACTCGCACGGAGTGGCTCAACTAGCTTCACGAAACACACTTTCTGCATTCATCTAGATGTCAGTTATTGTATCGTAAGATTCTGATCACCCAAATGCCATGGCAGAAAATACCAGCAGCATTGAGGCAAACATTTTACAGAAGTACATTAGAAATATCAATGATGCAACAAAGCTGACAGGAGACACTTTTCTTGCTCAAATAGGAGTTTTTATAAACATCAATATCCACGTGTTACATTGCATGTCTATCACATTTCAGAAGCGCTAAAGTTAGAGCTAGGTACCATTACACTCTCTTTTCAGTTTAATGAATCTCAAATGCATTTCATAAGGAATAATGCAATCTTTCAGATCACGGCAATCTCCTTCCCAGAAGCAGAAAAGTGATTAGTTTTTGCAGAAATTCAAGTGACACTGTATCCTATCCACCCTCTTCTACAGCCTGATGTATATTGGATGACAACTGGAAGTTTTCACATTATAAAATCGAGTTGTAAATACTCGCAGCCCCTTAAATTCTCTAAGAATATCGCCTGCTTGATACCTCTGACCAGTCATGCAAAAGCGAAGCTACTGAATAGCAAGATAGAGCCAGTCATGTTTTCATCCCTCATGCTTTAAATAACTTTCTTGATTAGATAAAGATGTACACATACCAAGAAACACTAGAACAACTGTTTCACTGCAAAGCTCAAGTTTACTCTTACTTGGCTACATTATTTTAGCTCTGCATTGTGTTTGTGATCTTTAGCCTAATTCTTCTATTCATAGCCACTCTGTCATGGATCAATCGGGCTGGATGTGGCTCTGGGCAGCCTGGTCTAGTGGATGGCGACCCTGCACAAAGCAAGGGGGTTGAAACTACATGATCATCGTGGTCCTTTTCAACCCAGGCCATTCTATGATTCAATTTAGTAAAACTCCACAACAGACTGTGAGATTCAGAAAAAAGAAACTGAAAAGGTACCCGTGAAACAAGACTTGTCTAACTTGGTTCCTTTTTATCAGATACTACTAGGAAGTAAATGTTGACAAAAAGTCTGTTTTCTTGAGTTTAATTTAGTGACCAGTGTTTCCCACCTGTTCCTTTATTGCAACTTGTTATGAAGATATTTATTTCTCTCGGAAGTAGGAGAACAAGAAAGGAATTGACTAGGCAGGAGTCAGACATGTTGTGTTTGGCATGACCAGACTGTCAAACTGCACAGAGCAAATCTGGCTGTCACTCACTGCCTTTTAGGAAGATCAGATCAACTAACCCATAATCCTGGCTCACAAGGAAGCCAGAGGAGAGAGCAGAGAGTGTGGCACACAACAGCAGCATGCCTGGAACCTGAGACGGGGGGCTGAGGTGTTAGAGTAGGAGAAGAATCCTGCTCTGGCAGCAGATGCCAATTCCAGACTAAGATGTTTGGGGAAGGTCAGGAAGGTTGTGTTGCACACAGGCAAAGCAGACTGCATTTCAAGTTAGGGAGAAAAAGGCCTTCCTTTAGAGAACAAAGATACATAAGGAAAGGTATCTGCCCACCTAAATTGAGATTTTCACCCCTTTTCACAAGGCGATGCGCTGCAGTTCACTACTACAATCGGGCTCTTACTTGAGGTGGCTGACTGCCACACAGGGTTAAGCTAAGGGACTGAAGCTCCTACTCACCTGAACCTCCCCTGAAGGACCCTCAGTAAGACACTGGTGTTTTCAACTCCATTTTGAAGAGTTGTGGATTTTACTCCCTCTTTAAAATGGAGCTCTGAGCCTGTCATTACTTACTAGTGTATGGTGTTCAATATTTTGTTATGATACCACTTCACAGCCTGAAGTAGCTGATAACATCAATTCCACAGTTAGCTTAATGCTGTATTAGACCTACTGCCACTGCTTTGGTTTCCAATCTAGTAGCTGCTTACATACCTGCATGTATAGTTTTCAAAAGCGTACAGGCTGCAATATACAACAGATCTACATCTAAGTGAACATTTAGTTGCAATTCACTGTGAGGAGTAAGTACAGTGGCAGCTATTAATCGCCCCCTTTTCACCATCTAAACAGAAAAGGTTTTTGTACTGCTACATTTAGGGAGGTATGAGCACTTTTAAAGCAGCATGGTTAAGAGCCCCTTAAGATCAGTTTTAACCTTTTCAGTCATGAATTAGGTACAGGAGAAAGGGAAAGTCAGCTTCCATCCAGATTGGACAAGGAACATCCAGGTGTAGTGTTACATTCCCCCTGAATCTGAATTCTCTCCAGCAAAAGCTAAGGCAAAATATTTTCCTGGCTGAAGGGCTGGATGCCAGCCATGAAGCTGTTCAAGCATCCTGGCAGCTTATTATAAGCTAGATAAACAGAAGGGAAGATACATGCTCAGAGCTTCCTTCCAAAGCTAAAGATACACACTATGAATGGAAGTGACTCAGGGGACTGTGGTTAAGGAGTTGACCAGTGGGCTGAGCATGCGCCATAGCAGCACAGTATTTATGCAGCTGCAACACAGAAGTATTCAAGTTGGACACAGCTCACTGATATTTGGGTAACGTGGAAGAAATAGAAATCTGAAGCATATCCCAAAAAACCTTAAACGTTTAGTTACAAAATGCAATTCCTAGTCAGAAGCATATACTGATAGTAGATCTAAAATCTCGGGAGATTATAGGAAACCGATCTCAAATACTATAAAAAATACCCCCATCCAAACGTTAAATAAGGTTTCAAAGAAGAAAAGAAACTCAATGTGTAACATGTTGCATTCAGCTGTATAAAACCTAGGTTCCAGATTTTAACCCAATTACATGTGAACCAAGGTGACAGAAGGCCTGTTTGGCCTTTGGATACAGTTTACATAAGGCTGCATGAACGAGCTCAGTGGCAACAGCATGCAGCATAAGTGAACCTCTCAGCCTGCGATGCAGCCTAAATTCAAGCGTGTCCTGGGTTAATTGTGGGAAGAACTGTCATATCTCTACAACAGTCAACAAGTACCACTAGTAAAGCCTTGTACAAAAGTGACTGACTAGCGAAGGACAGAAAAGAGCAGTAAAGATAACTAAGGCAAGGTAACATCTTTCTGAATACAGGAAACAGATGAAATAACATGACAAACTTAATACAAAGGATATATTTCAGATATCTAAAAGGGAAAAAATGCAGTGTTGGTACAAGTAAATAGCTCAGGAAGATATATCAAGAAAGGAGTCCAGCAGCTAAAGATGCTGAGCAAAATATACCAACTATATGGAAGGAAAGGCCGAGAAGAAACTACGTAAACGTACCAGAAGACAGACACAGATAAAAGCATCAATTCTCTGCTAGACCAAAAAAAACCACAAACAACACCCACAAAAAAAACAACAAAACCCCCCAAACCCTAAAATGCTGGGGTTTTTTTGCCTGTCTTCTCAAAAGATTATGACTAGATTCCCCATTATTTAATATTAAGAGCCATTTCTAGACCAGATAAGTCTATACCTGACCTTTGATACACTGAGAGGCACTAGAGCTAAATAAGCTCCATTATTTGGGTAAATACCAGATATCTGACTGTTAACTCTTTGGTTCCCTACCCCTTACTGCCAAGTTCCACAGCCAGACTGAACATTCAACAAATCAAACGATTTTTGGCAAAAGTTACTGCACAACAGTAGGTGCAAATGACATTGCACTTCAGTCAATGTAATTCTAGTTGGGTAGATGCGTTATTTACTGCAGATCTTTAACCCTGCAGAACAGCAGTAGGCGTGCAGACCACCGCTGTATTAGCAATTCTTAAGGCAGAGTGAAAAATGAGGGTAAAGATTAAAAAATGATGACAATTTCAGTCAGATTGGATTTTATGATGGACAGAGTGAGAAAACACAGCTTACACAGGCTCAGTAGCATCTGCCGTACCTTACTGCTTAGCAGTATTACACAGCAAAAAGGAGTCTAAATAGATGACCGAAGAATACCTCTGCGTGGACAGAACTCTAGAACTCCCACTCGCCTTCGAAAGCACCTTTGTAAGGGAAAACATCTTTGTAGGAATGGGGGAATGTCTCAGTTGGCCACATGTGCTATTTCAGACTATTGTGAGGAAAGGAACTTTTTATAAGGGCATGTAGGGACAGGATGAGGGGAAATAGTTTTAAACTGGAAGAAGGCGGATTTAGACTAGATATTAGGGAGAAATTCTTTACTGTGAGGGTGGTGAGACACTGGAATGGGTTGCCCAGTGAGGTTATGAATGCCCCTTCCTGGAAGCATTCAAGGCCAGGCTGGATGGGGCTGTGAGCAACCTGGTCTGGTGGGAGGCATCCCTGCCTATAGCAGGGGGTTGGAACTAGATCATCTAAATGGTCCCTTCCAACCCAAACCATTCTATGATTCCAGGAGCAATAAACAAAATATTCCCCCATCAGGAGATGGAAGCAAGATTTACTGATTGTGAATTTTAGACAGATCCTGTAAAATGTGACATTTCTAGAGAATGGAAAAATACAAGAACAAACAGAACGCAGCACAGAAAATTCTGTTTTTCATCCACGTAACTGCATAAGCAACCAAGACTGCCTGTCGACAAGCTGACCCACTCAGGGCTGGGGAGAACCTACCGAGACTGATTTCTTCAATACTGAATTCATAAGTGTCAATTTTTATTCTCACTGACTAAAACCTACAGCTCTATTATGAAATAAGGATACATAAAGTTGAAACTTATTTATTCTCACACTGATGGAACTGATGTTCTTCAGACCCTTATCTAACTTGCTTCTTGCTAGAGTGGACCCATTTCAAACTGCTTTGTATGAGAAAAGAACAAGAGGACAACGTACTCCTGAGATGAATAGAATGACAAAGTATTGTTACTCATCCCTAACTTTCTTTTGAATGAGTGTCATTAAGACCCTGAGCCCAAACAGCTTGCCAGCAGTACTCTGGGAGTCAAGGGACTCCCAAGGGAGCAAAGCCTACAGTATCCAGACCACAAGTCATAATGCTCATAGTCAGCTATCAGCTACCCAACCTGATTGCTCTGAAGTCACTGATTGCTTTCTGAGTATAGCACGCTACAGTGTTGACCTGCTAAGTATTGTCACTGCCTACTTAGGAAATCTACCTTCACAGGGAGAAGCTGATTCTTTGGCTGTGGTAGGAAGTTTATTCATGCCAATCTGGGTCTGGACGAGTTTTTTTTCTTGAAGGATGCAATGCCTCCATCACGTAGAAAATAAGAAACAAACAAACAGGGATGACTTGCATGTGTATGGCTTCTGTAATGATTATTTAAGTTTTACATTACCCATGAGGTTGACAGAACAATGTTTGGATGTTCTTTCCACAGATGTTGGAGAATTAAAAGTTTTTTAGGAGGTAACACAGTGAACAGCAAGACACCAATCAGATGGAAGATACGTCTTGCTAGACCAGGAAGGATGATCTGATGAGATTCTCTGCACATTACTAGAAGAATGCCATGTATGTACACCACGCCACAGGCCATTGTTAGATTAGAAGCAAGATAAGATACATGTCACCTTGCTATGATTACATTGCCTGGACTCCAAAGACATAGCACAGGACGTTTTAGACTGCTAACTGCATCTGGCAGACTCACTTCAGCAAGTGTCAACACTGGATAAAATAAAAATGAGGCCCAAAGGTTAATGGATAATATATATACTGTTAAGAATAATTTTCACGTCCTCTGCCATCTCTTACCATCTTTGGAAAACATTATCAGTTCTTATGTTATTTTTTCCACGCATAGCATAAACAGAGACTCAATGGAAACAGGTCGTTGGAATGGTGCTCTATAGGTGGAACCTATTCACTCTTCATGATCTTCAGATGACTCTATTCATCAGATCACGAAAAGAAGCGCACCCAAACTGATGCTGCTAAGGTAACTATCAAGCAGATGGGCATAATAAAAATCTCTCCTACACCTCATACAAGTTAAAGTTACACCTGCTCTAAAAGGACGCTGTTTTTCAAATGAACCACGATGCTGATGGGGCTTATCCACAGAGCAAGCTACAGTTCATACATTTGTAACTTTAACAATGTACGTCTCAGAACTGAAGAATATACTGCAAGGAAGGGTCAAGCTGATTAAGAATACCAGTTGCATTTTCCTACAGTAGACAAACTTTTATAAGAGCCTTATTTATGCATTATGCAGCTTTTCAAAGTCACACGTACCACTTCGGGTATCTATTCATTTCGAGATTGGTAACATTTACCAATTGTTACCTTACTTTAGAAGTTGACAGAATAATCTGATATAATAAAACATTGCCATTTATGATCCTCAATTGTCAAGCAACTTACTAAACATAGCACTTACTTTCAGTACTTCATTTTACATCAACTGAATTGTAAATTAATCTTTTCCAAACCTAAAATGATTTGTCTATGAAAGCACAAACTCTGCTTCAATGCAAGCAACACAAGCTAACGCCTCGTGTAATTTAGTCCCTGGAATCACAAGGCAGCAATTTTGAGTAAGTGACAGCTGCAGGAAAGATTCCTGCGTATGTTTTTGCTTTGGATTTCCCTCCCCAAAGGCCTTCAGCAAAAATAACAAATCAAGAAACTTAAGGTACGGACCTACTTGTTCTACAAGAAAGTCAGTAAGACAGCAAATTATAACTTAACAGTGGAATTTCTGATAGAACTCCTGTAAAGACCTACTCTTAACCTAATACTACCATGCTGATACAGGAAATGGGAAGATAATAGAAACTATAAAACTATACTGGTTAGCAAGGAGCAAAAGAAACGTGTTTGTTCTTTTTTTAATAAATAATATGGAACTAAATGAAAGGTCTTGCATTAAAAACTTGCAAGCAGGGCACAGAGGTAAAGAAAAAAGTAGAAAAGAAGGCAGATCAGAGAAGCTGGTCATTAGTAATCTCCTGAACTTCAGCTTTTTGCATGAAAACTAGAGGTGCCAAAGTGCCTTGTGATGAAAAAGGACTTAAAAAAACCACCAAGGCAATACACAGATGTATACCAACACAAATACATTGTCAGAACAGCAACAGTCCCCTTGACTAGCCACTTCCTCATTGAGGAATCATTGAGAATCTTGGTGTAAGGTGTAAAAAGTTTTCAAACATTCTAGCTAAAACTTGTTAGTTGGTAAGTAAGCCACTAGTCAGCATTTCAGTAAATACTCTTCAGTGTGTTACTAGTAATTAAGACAACAGTGATCTTTTTGTTTCCAAAGTTGCCAGTGAAGACTTTTAAAAAGGTGTTTGCTGTAAACGAAGTATATTTATGAATACTAACATTAGACTGATGATCAATTTCCTGATGATCAATACACATCTAGCTTTTACAGGAAGAAAATAGTTTAGAAACATTTATCCTGACTCAGCTGGATTCTAAAAATAGATCAAGTCAAACAGTTCTGTAAGCTCTGCAAACCTTGTTTTGTCAAGGTGATGTCAGCAACGTCCAGATGAAGACCCCTCGTGGTGGGCCTATTTACATTTTATTGACAGTTTTGCTGTCTTTCTCTCATCACCCACACATAAGTTTTCCCTGCATAATCACTGCTTTCTTATACCTGCACATGTTGTGAAAGGCTCCCTGCATGCTTCCAATGGATCTTATTTGTTGCCTGAAATCAGCCAGAGTTTTTAGTTAAGATCTACATAGATCAAATCTATAAGTCTAGTTTCATATGAAGTGAAACTAAACAATAAGGGCATAACCCAACAGCCTCAAGAACCCACTATCACTGCAAGTACCTGTGGTCAAGAAACAGCACAAGGGCAGCTCTAGATTTTCTGGCTTTTTTGTTTTTTTAAATAGAAGAGTGATTGCTAAGAGAATGAGACACACCTTTGATTACTGGTTAGCTTTACGTGGAATAAATTTAAAGTTGTGTCCATTGCTGACGGAACACAAACTTAACTACCAATGCTGTTAACTACCAACTATCATTAGCTTGCGGTTAACTGGAAGACAAGAGCACAATTCAACTCAAGACAATAGGATTATTTATGTATTATGTCACAGCTAACACATTACATTTAGCACTCATTTGTAGACTGCAGAGAACACAGAGTGCATAACAGGTATTTTCTCCAGTTAATGAAACTATTTAGGCTGCCTAACTTTCATTTCAGTTTTTCAAGTAAATTACATGTGCAAATCCTTTAGTTGTGAGCTGTCTAGGTCCACCTAGTTCATAGGATGAACTGCATTAATTGTTTTGTACCGAAGTAAGTTCATAGATACTTTTGGCCTCAACCTCATTTCTTGCTGACAATAAGTGGAGGGAGTGTGGGAGGGTTCTCAAAAATCTAAAATGGGTTCTCAGACTGCCTACCTGTTAATACAAACTACTATTTCAATGACTGGTGTAAAGCTATAATGGTGTTTAAATGTTTTCAAAGACTGGACACAGTAAGTACCCGCATGTAATGATCTCATGTAGCTATTAAGTTTTTGCTTGTTTGCTTTTAAGCAATAGCTACTCACATAGGAAAGAGTACCTTTTAGTCATCAATTTCATCAAAATATTAATTTGTCCTATGTCAGGAGCCACATGAATTTTAGGTTGAAAGAAAGCCACGTATAATTCTGAATTCAATTTTTTTCCATCACTGAAAGTACCAAGAAGTCTAAGGCTGCAGGTGGTATATACAACATTTTTGAATTTCCAGTAAGATAGAACTATCTTTCTTGTTCACATGCAATTGCCACTTTGAATGAGGACTACAAGAGATGCCTATTTCTTTTAACAAAGCATAACATGTAAATAGAGTAAATGCTATTACTGCCCAGGGTCAAATATACAGTAATAAAAAGGACAGTACCAAGAAAGCTACAACTGTGAATAACATTCTGTTTGTCATTTACACATAAAATGAATCATTAGTTCTCCAATCAGGATAATGATTCTTCTGTTCCAAGCTATTCAGTACAGTAAAGCTTAAGAACACCACCACAAATATATACAACATACTACTGGTACTGCTTATGATGACCACTTATTTCACCACAGTTGAATCTAGTAACAATTTTCTAGGAATACCTATAGCTGCGCTTTTCCAGACTTTAATATGAACTTCTGGCCATCCTTCCTTTGTAGGCACTATAGAAAGACTTTTACTAGGAACATTAGTTCTGACATCTGTCACTGTACACTGTTATCATCCCAGAAGTACATCAGCTTGATACCAGGTATTTACAGTTTGCTTTTAAGTCACAGGCTTGAGTTGGAAGCCAAATCCATCACCTCACCACTGCAGCGATGGGAGAGAGCACTACTAACGCCAGATCTCCTTAATGCAGAGTTAGGGAGCGTACAAGTCAGACCATAAGTAATCCAGCGTGTTGTGCAGTCCTAATGCAACTCACGTCTCCCAGGCTTTGTACTTAGCACCGTTTCTAATATTAAGGTATATTAGGTAGCTGTTCTATTGCAGACAAGGTAAAAGACTAGCCACTTGAAATGTCAAGACTGGCATCAAAGTTCAATACCTACCAGAGTGAAAATCTGCCTGGATTCAAAGAGAGCCATTCCTCTTACTTTTCTGTTACTCCTTGTTAGTGGTGGTTTCCCCAGAACGTAAAGCACACACCTGCAGAACATGGAGACAGCCCACAGCTGATCTAAAGGGTGCAGATCTAAGACTCATGACATCCAAAGAGCTCATTTGTTCTAATAAGCAACTCTTAGCGCTGTTATACTCAAACCTTTGTCTTAATGGTAAACAATTTCATTTTAGCCTCCCTTTAAGCTAAAATGGATTCTAGCAGTACCACTACATCTGAATCAAACTAACTGGAAACAGAAATTTGCTAAGAATGGAAGTGATGAAAAAAGCTATACGCTACAACATATCAAAGTAGTAAAAAGAAAAGCCACAAATATAGGAAAATGGGCTTTAATAAGTGTCACAGGGTAACAAGCAGAACAGTATTTTCACCAAGAAAAGGCTATACAAAAACCTGTCTAAGAACTACCTTTATGTCAGAGGTTGCCACTGCAGAGAAATGGAAAATAACTTTGAACTTCTTCAGATCGTATGACATCTCTCCATACACCCCCCCTTTCAAAATGCCCATAGGAAATTCTGTGAATTGTTTCCCCAGATGCCTTGCACACCAGCTGGTTTGGATTAAACATCTTGCCTGCGGCATCTTTTAGGCCTTGAGGCCTGGCATTTTTGACAGTGTGATGAACAGCATACAATTGTGTATCCTCCATGTTTAAGACAATCTAGCGTGCCAGAAACACTGTTAAACCCATGTACAGTAGAGATAAAGGTTGAAAGAAAACTACAGCAACAATTCCTCAAGTTTAGAAGTTACAACTCTAGAATTTCTTCTGTACAACATTATACTCATAAAACATTCAAGATAGTTGTTGAAGTCCCTCTCTGCATCCGATTTCTTGTTATTTTAATACATTAAGGATATATAAATCACAATCATAATTGCAGTACGCTGAGCGCTATCAAGCCCTTCACATTACCAGAACTTTGCACAATAGATGCAGCCAGAAACTGAGCTCACTGTGAGTGACACCAGGCAAACAAAGAGGAAAAAAAAATGAGAAAACAAACAAAAAAATCCAACCCCTAAACAAACTATGTTTTGTTTTCACTTGCACCAAAACACACCAGGATGAATTTTCACTGCTGAGTTCTGTCTGGATTTCACAACGTGGCTGAAGATTAAGCTTGCAGTCTATTCTGAACTCGTGTTCTTCCAGAACCTGGCTTCAAGCACTCTGTCAAGTTGAACAAATTAATCCTCGTTTCAAGCGCCTCAATTTTTTGTCCATCTTAACCATACAGACAACATAGGTTCCCTCATCACCCAAGAAACTCAGGACTTGCTAACCAGTAGAGGGCTTCATCTTGTTCCAAAGTCAGAAAATCCTTCTCTGACAAGGCATTAGTATGTCAGCAAAAACGTGTGGCAACTTCCTGAAGAAAAATGAAATTTAAACTTCATATGCAAGCTAACCTCTGAAAGAGATAAAATCTCCTTTAGTACAGTAGTTGTCAACTACAGTACTTTTAATGCTGTTTAGCAGTTACCGTCAGAACGCCAGCTTGGATTTTCATTTGCTCATATGCAGCTGACTATGTGTTAAAGCTTAATCATCTAATTAGTTTCAAGACTAGTGTTCCAAGAATGCTTCCCATTCTGCAATACTTGTTTTTTGAAGTACAGAAACCTGTGGTATGAAAACAGTGCCTCCTAAGTATTCATAATTATTACCTAGTTATGGCCTGAGGATATCAGTTCTCCTGTTATCAGCTTCTTTGTCTTATGTCCTTCAGAAGGGTTTCAACTTTCAAGAGATAGAAAGAGGTGTACAGCAACATCACTCGTAATCAAACAAAGAGATTCAGCTCAATGACGCTGAAAAAGTATATAAAGTGAACTTACTGCCTGTGTGCTGCATTATCAGAATTCCCGTATACGGTTAAGAAAAGCTTTGATAAGAAGATGCCTCAGTTGAATTATATGGTCCTAAAGGTAATAACTCTCCAGCTCTTCATGATGGGATGTAAAAACCATTTTCTAATAACACCCTGAGGCACACAGAGTTAAGCGCACTGACGTTTAGCATTTTCTAGGACTAACTTAGAATATAAATCTCTATTACTAGAGCCGAAGAACAAGCTTTCTCTTTTAAAAAAAGCTGTTTGAAACACTGTTCTCCATTCACAGAAGCATGACAAGAACCTCAAATTTACTTAATCTCAAATGAAATAGGTAAAGCTGTTGTGGCTAAATTAGTGAACCATAATTAAATGTACAAAGCCAGATGCACCGCTTCTGACACTGCGATAGGTAATTTACAAGCACATAAGAAGGAAGAGGGGTACATTTTGCTTTCTATGAGAAAATCCACAGTCATGGCAGAATATGCAATTATGAGACTCTTGGCAGTATCTTTAGAGCCAGTGCTTGCTGCAAATACAATTTACAAGCCTTTAAGATTAGGAACATTTAGTATGAAAATTCAATTAAGCTGAATAATAAAGCCTCAAATAACTTCCTTATTGCTTGGAAACTTCCTTATGTCCAACTCCTGGGAAAGAAACAACCTACCCATTTAGGTTCCTTCTCAGCACTATGCAAATGATTCCCATTAAGTAAGCCACGCTGCATCTTTATGAATCTCTTTTAGTTCTTCTTTATGATATCTACTTAAAGCAACCAACCAACATGCATGATGAGAAGTTACAGCAGGCAAATAAGTGATTGAGTACATCAATTAACACTGCTGTCTGACTAGATTATGCATAAAATACATGTCCCTGTTTGATAAGGACAAGGCAGGCAAGTTTTAGATGCTAAGCGTAATGTCTTGAATCTAAGAAGCATGGGCTCCAGGTTGTTGAACTAGGCTTGAAAATTAGTATTAAAAAAAAAACAAAAAAAAAACCCAAGAAAATACCTCAGATTAAATGATTTAGCACAAAACATTAGTCACATTTTACTTAAGAGTATAAAAATACAGGTATATACACACACAATAAACAGACTAAAATTAACTGATACTTAAGTCACTCTCAGCTCTAATCATTCTACTCTTAGCTGAGATGGCTTCCATAGGACATAAGGTTTGGCCAATGGATTGAGTTACACACCAAAGTAAGGAGAGTAGCCAAGAGCAATGAACACTTCTGAATTACCAGTATACAGATTCATAATACTAGAGCAGAAACAGCATGCCTCTGTTAAAAACTCCTTAGATACAAGGCAGACCGTATACGCAATGTTTAATTTTCCCCTGTGAAGAAAGGCTGAGTGAACTGGGTCTGTTTAGCCTTGAGAAAAGAAGACTGAGAGGGGACCTGATCCAGGTCTATAAATATCTAAGATGTGGGGGGCAAAGTGGCGAGACCAGACTCTTTTCAGCGGTGTGTGGAGACAGGACAAGGGGAAACGGCCAGAAACTGGAGCATAGGAAGTTCCGCACCAATGTGCGCAAGAACTTATTTATGGTGAGATGACGGAGCACTGGAACAGGCTGCCCAGGGAGGTTGTGGAGTCTCCTTCTCTGGAGATATTCAAGACCCCCTGGACACCCACCTGTGCGACCTGGTGTAGGGAACCTGCTTTGGCAGGGGGGTTGGACTCGATGGTCTCTGGAGGTCCCTTCCAACCCCTGTGATTCTGTGATTTTATCAGTTATCAGATCATTTTCTATCCAGTTTTGTTTTTAAAGGGCTAAAAGGGCTAGAAATTAGATTGCACTGAAAAATATCAGGTTGGGGGGCAGGGATATCTTTCATGCATAGAAGACATTGTCTATTATAAATCAAGACCTTCTTAGAAAGGAAGCATTGAGCGTACCATGCAGTACCAAAACAATTACTTTATTAATATGCAGATTCAGTAGAGACAAATTGGAGTCTTGTACTAACAACAGTGCCTGGTATCATCAGACCAAGGAATAGCTGCAGTCAAGGGAGTATTTTATAAAAATAACACTGCAAACAAACACAGGGATTCGCATTTATTCACAATTACATCTGTACTGGAAGGGCCTATTAGTCTGTGTGGTAGTTGAAGCACTGACATCTGTCTTGGGCTACTTCTTGCAAAAAATATGATAAACAAGAGACGTTTTGTAAACTAAATGTCCTTTGTAAGCTACTGTGTCTGATAAAATGCTAAATTTTTCAATAACATATTAGACATATTTCATGCATGATACCTGGTTAGTCACGGCCATCCAACCTGTGCCTTTCTTTCTAAGTTTTGGCTTTTTAGTTTATTTCTTTCGCTCTCCAACTCTTAAAAAGAAAACCCACCATCAGCACCACCATGCTCCCATAAGCTAGACGCTGTTCAACAGACACAAGGACATTACCGAAAGAACTTTTTTTCCTCCTTTTGTTTCACAGGGAGATTTCTAGCTTTTCCACTACTGCTTGTTTGCTCATGCCCATTAAGAAACAGAGGAATATCGACACCAGCCTTAGCCTTATCACACAGGGTAATTCCTCAGAAGGGAATAATTGCTTAATCTGATCTTTCCTTACATATGCTTCATCCACCAAAACGAACACAGAATATGCAAGTTGGCTGCAAGACAGATTAATATTACATGATATCCGAAATTGTAGCTCAAAAACAGGGCAGGTATACCAAAGTACAGGATATGGCATTTTTAAGATGCTTTCTACTCTGCTAAAATTACTGGAAATAAAAACAACCCATTTTTCATTTCGTGTCAAGTGTCCACATCTTATAAAAAGCAAAAGACGCGCAAGGAGCCAAGACAGTCTTTCGAAACGTTAAGCTGCTCAGCCATTAGTGCTAACATTGATACTTCGTGTTCCTTGCTGCTGCTCTGCTCCAATCCCAACACCTCCTGCTGTGGAAACTCGTTACTTGCACAGCTCACCAAACCCACAAACATGAATTCACTTTCATTTCAACAAACAGGCGTAATAAGTAAGAAACAAAACTTACTACTCTAGTTCCTGAAGATCTGCGTGTTCCTTTAACAATAGACGCGTTCCTCAGGGTGGCTGAAGTTGCTAATGGAAGAGTAGTAGAAAGCTGAGGAGGAGTGAAAGGCATCAAAGGCAGCCTGATATCTCCTAATATGCTTTGCTTTGAATTGGAATTTTTAGTGGTGAACCTCTCATTTTCACTGTTTCCTGCATCCCCATTGCCAATTTCAGTTTTCTCCTCATTCTTGATTCTTCTCAAGCAGTCCTTCAGCATCAGCTGAGTTGTAGGCTGACTCAGCCAGCACAAAAAGAGTTCATCCACCTTCATTTTCAGTACAGGTTGTAAAACTTTCCCAGGTGGCATTTTCTACAAGTTTCCCTTCTTGGAAGAAATAAAAATAAAGGTTTGATAATTATCCGCTTATTCCACTTCACTTTCAGTGTCTCACAAAATCGAAAGCTCCTATTAAGAAAAACAAAAACAAACTCATATTTAATGTTGTAGCTTTAACAAAGGGCTAATATTTATCTATCCACAGGATATAGCAGGTGTGGGGAGAGACACAACAGCATGTGACTACAATGGCAAAGAATCATTTTGTATACAATAAGTCATTAGTCGAGCTCAGTGTCATGGTGTTATCTCTACATCTATCTGTGTCTGCGATGGGACAGAAGGCCTACAGGCCCAACGGCCTAAAAAAGGGAAAAAGGTGGATAGGGAAGAGAGGGAAAACAGAAATGGAACAGTGAAAGTCTTCTGGGATATATAGTTGTTCTCCTCTGAGAACCAGGTACCTGGGCATATTGACAGTCCATGGAACTGGAGCATTAATTCTTTAACTCTCAGTGCACTACACAATATTATGACATGGAATACCAATAACAACAACAAAAAAAAAAATCACAAAACCATGACACCCAGCAAATAGTTTAAGGCATACTGCGTGAGTGATGGAGACTGAAGAGAAAATCTTCAGTCTGACTTCCTCAAATAGAGCTGCTTACAGGAATATATCTTCAAATACATGTTCATTGTAACAAATAGCCTTCAAAAAAAATACAGCTGCACTTCATAATAACTATGAGACTATAAGCTGTTTACGCAAAGCCTTGGTAGTAGCACAACTAAGATTTGAGAAGCAATCCTTGCAGTCAAGAACTAAGATTGAAGGCTCAATTTTCACCCTGAAAGTTGTGCTCGATGTAAAACCTCACACCATGACACACTAATATTGCCACATGAGTTCTGCCCAAGCAGATTCCCAGAGACCCCTCCTCAGCGCTTCTTCATAGTCCACAAACAGAAATATTTTGATCTTAACTTCTACACTTTTTAAAGCCAATGTGAAACAACACAGAATCATTAGAGTTGGAAAAGACCTCTGAGATGAGTCAGTCCAACCAGCAGCCCACTCCCACCATGCCCACTGACCAAGTCCCTCAGCGCCACATCCACACGGTTCTTGAACACCTCCAGGGACGGTGACTGCACCACCTCCCTGGGCAGCCTGTGCCACTCCCTCACTATTCCTTCTGAGAAGGTTTTTTAATACCCAAACTGAACCTTCTCTGGGGCAACTTAAGGCCATCACCTCTAGTCCTATTGGCTTAATGTGACCTGAGGATTGAGCTCAGCTGTTCACATCAGAAAATACATACTCTTCAAGAAACCGGAGCACTGGGGCTTAACACTGAAAAGCGAGCCCATGTTATCATCACCATCTCTGCAGTCAAACTACCTACTGACTAGCTAGATTAAACCCTCTGATTACTCCATTTTTTTTTAATTACATTTAAGTCTGACACGTTAGCCTTCACATTGGCAGATGCTCATAGAAATGCTTATATTTTAAGCCCTTAAATTTACGCCCATCTTATCCATATACAAAAGGCTGCAAAGTCACTCCAAACACTCTACCAGAGGAGTCTTATAACGAATGAGCACTTGAACATAAGAAGCAAGCACAACCTAGCACCTGAATGCACTGATACCACTAAGGCACAGCCTTTGCCCAGGGCTTTATAACTCTCTACCAGCCAAGTTATCGAACCGGCACTTTTAAAAACTCATCACACTGAGCACACATTTCCTTCTGAGATCCAGTACCACACACAGCACCAGAACCGGTCGCCACGTTGCTCCACTAACTCCAGAAACAAATCAACGTGACTGCTGGGCCCGCCTCCACACTCACATCAACCCGCAGCGCGGCCGGCCCTGCCCACGCGCCCTGAGTGCCCCGGGACGGGAGGGACGCAGAGCAGCCGCCCGCCGACGGCACACCTGCGGCCGTTGGCCCGCGCGCCCGGCCCAGCGCGAGAGACACGCGCCCCCAGCAGCGCTCGGGGTGACGTAGCACGGCACGAAAGCAGACAAGCAGCACCAAAGCGCCCGAAGAAGACGCAACCTGCACTTACCGTCTCCACAAGGCACAGCCCGCCGCTACCTTCAAATCTGCGCCGCCTTCCGGCCCGCCCCGCGCCCACCGCCCCTGCCCGCCGAAACCTCGCGAGAACTCCTCCGTCCCGGCGGAGACGCGGCGAGCGGTTGCTGTGGTAACGCGCAGGGGGCGGAGCCGTTTGCCCGCCTGCGTCACGGAACCTCCTTACCGCCTTCGCTCGAGCTGAAGTCGTCGGGGGGTTGCGCGCGGGACTTGGTGCGGCTGGCAGGCAGAGTGCTGGTTTACCGAGGGGAGCTCGCAGTCCCCGAACTCACATCTGCTTGTGGTTTCTAGCTGCTAAATCCACTGAGAGGAGAATACAGAATACCTCCCCTGCTGTGCTTCTGTGCAGTTGCTGTTGTTGCCGTTACTGCTAAGGGATTACAAAACAGAATCATAGAATGGCCTGGGTTGAAAAGGACCTCAAAGATCATCTAGTTTCAACCCGCCTGCTTTGTGCAGGGTCGCCAACCACTAGACCAGGCTGCCCAGAGTCACATCCAGCCTGGCCTTGAATACCTCCAGGGATGGGGCATCCACAACCTCCTTGGGCAACGTGTTCAAGTGCTTCACCACCCTCTGAGTGAAAAACTTCCTCCTAATATCTAACCTAAACCTCCCCTGTCTCAGTTTAAAACCATTCTCCATTGTCCTATCAAATGAGAGGGTGGAAAGGGTGGGAGTGGCAGTAGTGGGTGAAAAGAGCAAATCCCTTCATTCAGCCAACACAGAGTCTCTTGGAGAACCTCTTTGTGCTGCGTACCAAGCACTGAGACCTTGCCCATCTTCATGACACATCCATGAGGCTCTAGGTGTGCTTGTCAATGCAAAGTTACATGGTGTGGCATTGCCCAAGATAATTTTTTCCTCAATATTTTGTACATCAGTGGCTTGTGTATTTTTACCTCAGGTCCCCCTTCCACAATACCGTATTTTCCTTATGTGGGTATGTCTCACTTCTGTCCTCTTCCTTCAGTGTGAGAGGTGCTTTGAGTAATTCTGACAGATTGATGCCAAAGCTCTGTGAAACATTGATGTTGTGGAGCTGAGGCTGTGCCAGAGACAACACCATTTACGTGTCTCAGTCGTTTGAAGGCAAGATTAAAATAGAATAAATAAAAGAATGGGCATGCTTTGTGGGAGCTCGAAGAGAGGATGCAGAGATAAACGATTAAGGGAAAGTGAAAGATTAGATGCCATGAGAGAGATCTGGTACACATGAATACAATTATATTTTGTTAATACTCAGAATATTACAGTCTTCTGGCAAAGTCAAGGCTGATACTGTTGTCATTTTGAATGGCATTTAGAGGGTGGTGACACACTGGAACAGGTTGCTCAAGGAGGTTGTGGATGCCCCATCCCTGGAGGCATTCAAGGCCAGGCTGGATGTGGCTCTGCGCAGCCTGGTCTAGATGTTGGCGACCCTGCACATAGCAAGGGGGCTGAAACTAGATGATCATGATGGTCCTTTTCAACCCAGGCCATTCTATGATTCTATGATCTGTTGCTGTAGACACAGAAATGCATTTACATAACTTTAAGGTGAGGTTCTGCATTCAAGAAAACCTTTGAAGTGTTGGAAATTTTTGAGGGATTCTCCACTTTTTGAAACAGAGAGCTTTGTTTCCTGCCAGTTGGTGAAATCTAGAAATTTGGACAAAATGGTATTGTTCTAAACTGGAGCAAAGCATTCAGTATAAAGTAGAGGAAGCAGATGTCAGATATGAATAAATCTGTAAATATTGTGGAAGTAGCTTTAAAGCAGGGGAAAGAAAATGAGAACTCTGTAATGGATTGCAAGTGCAATTTCTGGCCCAGAACTGAAGGGCTGAATTAAGAAGACTGATAGCAGAGCCACAGACATGGAACAAAGAGGACTTTTAAAACATTTTGAATGCCTTTGAAGCATTCCTTAGTGATGGTGTAGCCATCTGGTGATTGACATATTGAAGACAGGTGGCAAGAAGGGGATCAGAGAGTGAGTTGACAAGAGTTGTAGAGTTGGATATCATCTGCATAGAGATGCTGCCCTTTGTTGAAACTGGCAATGAGATCTCCCAGAGGAGAAGGAGAAATAAGACAAAAGAAATGAAAAAAAAAATCTGAGCAATACACACAGTCACAGTATTCTCTTGTGCATGCTATTGTATATTCAAAGCAATTTAATTCTGACTTTATTAGAATTTGTCATGATTAACATTGGTATGAGAAAGGAATCAATTCCACATGTCTTCTGTTAAACAGAAAGTGCTTTGGGCGCCATCACCAAGTCATAAAAATACTTGCAATTGACAGGGATATTTTGAGCATGCCTCTGGATGGATCAGGTCTCTTCAACAGTATGTCTAGCATTAGAGATGTGTGTTTGTAGAGATGCATGAGACCAAACTTGGTCAAAAGTGGAAAATGCCTAAAATGAACCACTTTGTTTAGATCTTCCACCAAAGCTGGGACTTGGAGCTCACCTGTGACTACTGTTTCCGTGTTTTTGCTAGAATGATAAGTACAGAAGCTGTGCCTTTTCTCTGTTGGTTTCAATGTATGGAAATCATAAGTCTTTTTTACTGTGTTACAGTTTATGTGAAATGTGTCTGTTTTAAGGGTGGGTTTATTTAAAAGTCTAATTGCATAATTGCTGCATGTGAAGGTACTGAGTATGCAATATCCACCTGATTTGTGAAAGTTAAAGCGATGGTGCAGAACCTGAAGAGCCACATTAGCTTCCAATTCTTGCTGGCTTTGTTGCAGCTAGAGCATTTCTGACCTTGTTTTCCAGGCTTGATGTTCGAAGGAATCCTAGCAGTACTGCTGATGTACATTAATGGCTAAATTTCAAAGTCCTTCTTTGCCCTGGTTTGTCACATATAGTGACACAGGGTAGTGATGGTCATAGGGAGTATTTCAACTCTCTGCCAGCATTTTATATTCAAGAAAGGCTGTTTTTTTTTTCCATAATAACCTTGGATATATACAGCTTAGAAATCTGGATAAGAAAGAGTTGTCTCCACTCCCTTTGTGCTTGGTGGGAGTGAAGAGGCTGTTCTAAGGCCTGATTAACTTTATCCTGAGGTAGACAGCTAACCTGGGGCAGATTAATCATGACTTAAGAGTGCTCATTTTTCTCTGCTGATTCAGAATCCAGATTGTTGTCTGAGGTGTACACAACCACATTTTTGAAGTCTGAAGTTAGGTAGGGTCAATGTATTTGCAGTAGTAAGTTTACCTGGTTGCACAGGGCTGTGCTAGATGTCTTATGCTATCTCAAATATAGAGTTGTCTTAATTCCACAGGACATGTAAAGTTGAGATGAAATACATGCTCTAGATGAAAGTGCGTTTCACCAGCCAGGATCTATCTGAGTTCTTATTCTAGAGCTTTCCAAACACATATTACGTGGGGAAGAAAACAGTGCTTCCTTAAGATACTGCTTTAAGAAGAATGTTGAATTTTGATCAGACTTCCCATAGAGCTTTTGCTGACACATTTCAGTTTTCAAATTTGGGCATCTGAAGTTGGGTTGTAACCTAAATATAAGAACAAAAATAACTGTGTCCTGATTCCCTAATGTGTTAACTTAGTTGGAAGCAAGCGTGCTGAATATTTCTGACAAGGCAGTCACTTTTTTTTTTTAAAGTTGCTGTATTTTAAAATTTTGGCCAGAAGTGCTCATTGAGGATGTGCTGCCAAGGTGATGTTCCCTGTAAACTTGCTTATGGCATGCAGTCAGAGGGACTTCAGGGAGGTGTGAATGTTGTGTTCCACTTACTGCAAGATGAAATCTAGCATTCTGTCACTCACACAAAAACTGCTAGTCCTGATACTATTTTTGGGGAGAATGGAGAGGACGTTGGATGCTTTATGCAGCCTCACTTAAACTAAAGGAAAAGGCTAAGAGAACGTTAGTAACTGGGAATCCCTTAAACTGCCCACCCATACCAGCTAACCACTCCACTTCATCCTTTCTTACAGCTGCCTACCGAAAATAGCGCTAGGATGGTAAACTACAGATCATATGGCCTCCAGAAGTAGCATCATATGCAGACAAAAAATGTCAGCAGTGCTGACTTGGTGCACATAGTTTGCAGCCAGCAATGCTCTGAGAAGAGCGTGACAGTGAGACCTGAAGCTTGAATTTTGGCTATCTCTGACCTCTTTGAGGTGGAATATTGCAGTTACTTCAGATCTGGTCGATTGCTTGCAGATCTGCAGCTTCTTCAGTGCAAATCAGAGGCATAGTTACAAATTGATCTGGAGGTTGTCAGTTTGTGTTGTGAGTACAGGCATTTAAACATTCTGTGGTTGCAGACACGCTTCCATTTTAGCTCACTGTGTAGTCAGGCTAAGGCCTTATTGCTGGCTGTCTGTTTACATGAGTGGTTGGTTTCATGTGGGAGCATTTACATTTCTGCAGGAAAAAAATAAAGAAAGACAGTATAAAATGTAGATACTATAAGAGCACATGTACTGTGAGCCAAAGAAGAAAATTGATTCAGCAGTTGTTTGCTGTTGTGGCTTGAGATTAATTCTACTGTAGTTGTTTGCTGTCGTGGCTTGAGATTAATTCTACTGCATGTCAGTGCAGGGCTAGCAATGAACATTTTATTGTCCATTTTACTGAATTACTGTCAGTGTGATGTTTTTCGCTGAGGTCCCCAGCTTGGGCCATGTTTACATCAGACCAGATGCGAAGGCTGGTTCCTCATTAAGCCACCCTGATCTTCTAATCCCAAGTTCATATATTTCTAGTGCTGTATTTTATCAGTTGGTTTTATCTAGCATTGTATCCAGGTCACATGGAGTTTATGGAAAACTGCTTGAAATGCAGTCTCTAGGGTGGTATTTAACAAGGTGTGCATGAGGATGTTTATGGGGTGTGAGAATGGGAGTCTATTCATTCTCCATGTTGAGTGTTACTGAGCCCAGTTTTCTTCTAACCTTGTCGTGGTGCAGCCGCTAGCGGAGGAGGAGGCTCTCAGCCATTGCATTCAGCAGCCTGCAGGGTCTGCCAGCTACTCTGCTACCATGCTGTGAACCCTGCCTGTCTGCTGGGCCTGTGCATCTCCACCACCTGGCAAGGACCCAGTCCAAAGAACTAAGAATTAAACTTGTTTTGGGAAGAATATGCATTATTCTGTGTTTCATCAGAGTATTCTTCATCAGATAACAAAGGGAGCAGTGTAAAGCAGATGATACCTTTACTCATTTTTTCGACCATGACGGTTCTAAAGAAATAAAGGACAAGTATATTTTTATCACTTGGCAACCACGTCTTTGAATATCTGTGCACATACATTTATCCATCAAATAAAAACTGCAGTAAAATGTAGGATTGTGCTGGCCACTAGTGCTGTAACTACCTCTGCGAGCTAAAAATAATTAACATAGTTAATTGCTGGATTACAACACAATGAGAAGCACACACCTAATAAATTACACTTTTTATTATTATCTGTTAAGTATCTGGCTGCCTGAGTAATATTTTACAACTTTGGTTAAATTTACCTGGTGTACTTCAAAGCCAGTAGCAAAACTTCCAGTTTTCATAATGCTATAGGATCAGACACTTATGCTCAGGGGGTTTTAATTCACCACTGCATTACTCCAGTTCCAAGATCTGATCTGTGATTTGACCACTATTTTCATTCAGCAAAACTAAAAGAGTTAACTATTTCTAAATTTATGAGCTAATTAGTACACTAATACAAACCATATTTATCATTTCCCTGAGTTTGCTTAATCCTTCTTCATTACAAAAGTCAACTCAGATGTCCATAAAAGCTTAAAGGGGAAAAAAAAGAAAAGCATTTGTTTTCATTTCCATTAGGGAAAAGTGAAAATTCCTAAAGATTCTGGGTAGACAGAGCCACATTCTTTTGCTCTCATTAAAGTCTTTTTAGTTACAGTTGTTAGAAGAGGGAAACACTGCAGCTCTGGGTGTATGTTTGCAGGGTTGCCAACACCAATAATTTTATCACAAGTTTAATAAGATTTAGTATTTTTCTTATAAAGCTTCAACTTCAGAGTCCCATGGTTATGAAACAGTATTATCTTCTATTAAATGTGTATGTTAAAAAGAGCCTCTGTTGTGGCAAAGGAGGTCTTGGAAATATAAAGTTAATGGCTCAAAAATTCAAATAAAAAAAATATAGGAGCCCCAGAATAATTATTTTACAATCAAGATTTTAGAAGCCATCTCAGATTTTGGGAAGTGTTTATGAATCTAAATATTGTGTCAGTAGAGTCACATTCCAGCAGTATTGCTTTTCAAGTGTTTCTGTGTAGGATCAGGTACTACATTCTTGGTATTCTTTTCCTACTCTAGAAACTTAGTTTAAGATATAAAGATCTACATGTTTTTGTGATTTAAATGCACCACAGCACTGAGACTTAGGGTTAAGAGTTGGCTACATATTTCAGATATTGGAGCCAGACAGCAATTCAGTCTAATAACGAGCATGTCTACTATTTCCTGAAAATTTGCTGGTACATGACCCCTTATATGCATATATGTGACCCTACAACAAACTCTGTTATGTGGTGCCAAAAAAATGGCATTAGCTTCAGCTGCTTTATTAAATTGCTACCTAAGCTGGCTTACATTCATAGCGAATGAGACACAGCGTATCAGCGACTCCTCTGTGGTGTGCCAGCTAATATAGGAGCCTCTGCTCCTGTCCGCGTTTGCTGCAGTTAGCATACAGAGGAAGAACAAAAGTCCTTTGAATGCTGGACCAGGGTATTTTGTACACTGTCACAGTGCTGTTTGCCCTCTGTCTGAAGAAGGCACGTCAGGCACACAACCAAATGGCTGCTGTGAGCCCAGGTAGTCCTTCTCAGGGCACCCATCTTGCCCAGTTGTCCAGGATGCAGAGCTGTCAGCAGGTGAGTAGTCTGGCTTTTAAACAGCACTCATCAAACAGACTGCAGCTGCGACAGACTGTGCTGTTCCCCAATAGATCTGTCACAGAGACAGGGTTAGGGAAATATTCCCTGTAACTAATATTTAGCTTTTAATATTATCATCTGAAAAGAGAAGATAATGTCACAACAGACAGCAACTTCCAGGGTATAAATATAGTATTTGAACTCATAATAGATCAGGGTTGTTAGAAGAATGCTACAATGTTTTGGAAATAAGTGCAAACAAAAAGAATACCAGTCTTATATAATGACTCACATAGTCTTGGGAAAAAATAATTTGAAGAATATTATTTGAATGTCTGTAGAGCATTAGCAAGGACTAAATCGATCCGGGTGACGCAGATGACTCTGGGCTTGAGGTGGCTTCCTCCAGAGGAGCCTATTGTTATCCCTTAGCTGTGAGAGTTCCCGGTGTCCTCAGGCCAAAATGGCCTTTGGGAATAGCCCCCATGGTAACATAAAACCAGACTGTTCATTTCAGCGCCGGCATTCCCTGGCTGCTGGCCCCTCATCACTCAACCTTACCGTCCTCACTGCCTGTGGACCTCGTGCTCCTATGGGAAGAGTACTGAGAACTTTTCTCAAAGGATCAAGCTCTGAATGCAACTTTTCAACAAAAATAATCCTTTTTTTCCTATTTTCCTTTTGTTTTACGTTGCATACATTTCTCTCATGTGTGTCAGATTGGTTTTGTATTCATGTAGATAGAGGTGGTCAGAAAAAGAGTTCCAAATAAATGTCAACAGAAGTAACCACATGCAGCGTAAGCCTTACTGTTCTGGACCATGCAATGCAATTAATAAGTTAGTCAGAAGTGTGTGCTTATTTCCCATCCTGTTTAGGGCAGAGTGCAAGCATGTCCTTGGATTACTTCAAAATCACATGCTTAAATCCTGTTCTATGACAAGGACACTTATTTAAATTCTTTTTTTGTGATTCTGATTATATAAAGCACCCAGCACTTCCTTCCTTTGTGTATGCCTTTGGTATCCATTCACATTCACTTATAAAATATTGCATTTTGGTGACTTCTATTCTTGCTATTCCTGAAGAGGTAAGGGCTCTGGGAGCAGTAATTGGACTCCAGTTTCTCATTCATCAGTGTAACTGTTCGTGGCTCTCATTGCAGAACCTCCCTTACACCAGTGCAGTGATGACATGTAATGTTTTGTTCGTAAATTGCTCTTGTGGGGCTAAGCCAGAAAGATGAAATCTTTTTTTTTTTTCTTTCTTTCTTTCTTTCTTTCTTTTTTTTTTCCTGGAGCTTGTCTGAGATGAATGTATTTCTGTGTCTGTTTTTCTCCCACTACTCTGTTGCTGGTGGATCACAAGTTACTGTTCTTAGCCCTCACCATTTCCCACCAATATTTCTTCATTTGAAAGAGTTAGTTCAACATTACGAGCTTCTACTTTAAAATGTTTCTGTCATGTCCTTTATGTCTGATAATCTGAGCTCTGTTCTGGAGTGTGCTTATGTGCGTGATTTTTCCACATGCCTCACCCCTCATAGAATCATAGAATGGCCTGGGTTGAAAAGGAGCACAATGATCATCTAGTTTCAACCCCCTGCTATATGCAGGGTCACCAGCTACCAGACCAGGCTGCCCAGAGCCACATCCAGCCTGCGATCCATCTTTACATCGTGGCTGTGAAGCCGCACAAGCTGTTAGGTTAACTCACGCACAGGTTACCTACAAGAAATAAATGGCCAATGGCAATGCCTGGCATCGTGTTGAGCTCTGTATGCCCACCTAGGAAACCAGAGTTTAAGCACTATTACTGTGAGCTGCTAGTGATGTGGAGAGAGATAGGATGTTCTTCTCAGGTTGCGGAGGGCACCTCACACTCTTTAGCTATGGCAGTTACCCATATGGAGGTTCATGTCCTCTGCCTTTCCCAAATAATGCTCCACGTGCGTGTGCGTGGGGAGGGGATGGACACAGGGAGGCTTCCCTTCCTGCTCGAGCTGTAGCAGAGTCAGCGAAGGCAGCCAACTGCTGTGTTTTTGTGCAGCGCCTTAACATTTAATTGCTGCTTTGCAACTTCATTTAAATGCTACTGGTGCTGACAGTTAGGCATTTCTTGTTGCCTAAATACTCCAGATAAGCAGAAAATAAATAACTTTAAAAACAAAACAGGGTAATGCTATGCACCACTGGAAGGAGTTGAGGTAGTCAGTGATTTTTTAACCAGAGCCATATCCACACAGCATCATTATTCTTTTATTTTCTTGGAGTCACATCTTCCAAGTCCAAGTGTCCAAGCATAGTACATGAGTAGAGTGGTACCAAACCAAACCTGTTCTAGTCCATTGTTATTTTGGATTTATACGTCACACCCAGCAGAGCAGTTTTCCAAAATGAAACCAATACTCCTTTCAAAACCACCAGCTACCTGATGCTGTTGCTTGTCATAGTTTTATGATTTTTGGTTATCAGTATTCCACATCATAACATCATGTAGTACACTGGGAGTTAAAGTGTTTCGGGTACCTGTCCCCGAAGAGAAGAAGAACTACGTTCCCCAGAAGCCTGTTCGCTGTGCTGTTATCATTTCTGCTCAGGGGGAACAGATACAAGGCCTTGGTAGGTCATCTGACTGGCTCTTCTTCATCAGGCTCTCCTCCCTGCTGCTCAGCCGGACTGCGCATCTCACCTCAGCGTTATGGTGAGGCCTACCCAGCTTTTGGACAATCTCTCTCTCTCATTATATTTGATTTATTAGTTCCAATTCTAATTATATTGTATTATAGTGGTTTATCTTGCATTCTGATACCATATTTAGTAAATTAGTTTGTTTCTCCTCAGATCGTTTCCACTGTTTTTAATTATTTTGGGGTCCCCTCTTTCCCTTTTCCGGAGGCGCGGATTTTGCGAAATCCCTCTGCCCCGCTAGTCACGGAACCGGGCCGAACCAGCCGTAAACTGTCGACATTGCTTGACAGAACTTTTGGGAATTGAAACGAAGCATTACAAACCATTTAGGAGATCAGAAATTGGAAATGATTCAGAAGCCTGTGTTGCGTTCTTGAAAAGCATTTAAAAACGTATTTAAGGGTTTCAGTAAGCCAGCACTGAGCATTGCAGGTACATACAGGGAACAGATCTGGTTTTCCCCCCGTTCTGCAGTTGTTCATTTGAGGACTCTCAGGAAGATGCCCGCTTTTTCCCTCAGCAGTTTCTGCTTCTCACATGCTCTAACCTACATAAATTCTTAATGTTTTACTATACTTTTTGCAATGGAGATGTTATTGGTTAGGTAATAAAAAAAAAAAGCCCCAGTTTTACCATGTAATGTGCATTTTCTTGCACCTTATGAGAATATTGAATAGACTTCATTATTTTTTTCAATACAAGTCTGAATTCCACCATTTGATTACCTGAACCAAAAGCATTTCAATATGCCATCCATCACCCTGACCAGTGTAAAATGCTGAATATTCAGATTAAATTGGGACTTTTTTTTTTTCTCTGAATAAGGAATTTGATTCAATTCTATAATATACAGTGTCTCTGGGGAGAGGAAATTGAGCTGAAGGTCGCTGAAGGCAAGTGAGAAAATTGTATTATCCAAATACAAAATTCTTTTTCTTATCATCAAAACCTGAAATACAGCCATGGGGAATAAGGGGGTCAAGAGAGAATTCAATTAGAGATGAAAATGGAATAGGTGCATTTTTCAACTTACCTTTCATTTTTCCAAACAAGTGGCAGCAGTGAGCTGTATGAGGACAATGAAATATTTGTCAAGCAGTTTAAACTTTTTTTTTTTTTAAAATATAAATCAGAAAACATTCTCAGTCAGTTGTAGAAAGGCGCTGAAAGCCCGTATGAACATGTTATGTCCAATTCTTTATAACTTTAACCAGTTTGGTTTTAAGCTGTTCATCAGTGGTGCGGGAGAGAGAATAAATATCTAATTGTAACTGACTGTGTGCAAAAAATGTCATGAGAAGGAATACCTACTCAAATGTTTATGATCAGTTTCCCCTCTAAGACAATTTGCAATACTGCAGTTTTCTGCAGTTTTCCCTCTCTGACCCACTAATGCTAATTGATTAGTATTCAAAACAATTGTAGAAGGATGGTACTGTCGCACCATAAAAATGCTTGCTTTTCACTTTCTTTTTTTAGTTTTACAAAAGAAAACAGACCCTTTCAAATGTGGCCACCTTTGCAATGCTAGCAGTTGTAAGGACAGGCCATGATTTAGCAAAGAGCCGCTAAGCTTGCTCCCTTCTAAACTGCACGAGCAGTGTCACTGTGTGGCATGCCTGTGCTGGCCGGGCAGCTCTCCTGTTGTTAAGGGCATTTTAGCTAACTGTGGGACTAATTTTAGAGGAAAGAAGATTTCTAGTGAGATCCTAGGCTGCTAATATAGCAACCTCCTAAACTTGCCGCCTGAATTACAGTGCTTTGCATTTGCAGCTTTACATAGCCCTGGAGTTCTTTGTCTGTCTTTATTTTTCCGTTTTGTTTGCAGTCATTTCTTGATCATTTCTTCTTTCCAGGACAAAATAACTGTGGTTATTACTCTTCTGTGAAGAAACCATTTTATGTTTGGTGAGTGTTCATTTTTATTAGTTTCATCATGTCGTAATTGCTGATAGTCTCTCTAGTTAGGAAAGACAGGACCGTATATAACCAAGCTTTCAAATATATTATAACTCAAAGGAGTATGGGTTTCACTCTGCATGTACACTTTCTGAGCTAGGAGGTAGTGAAACTTTTCTTGTGTTCTGTGAAATGTAAATTGAAGATGTTGTTGCCACTGAAGCCAAATGCAGTCATATTTGTGATATCACATGGAAAGGAAATCTTCAAAGTTTACTGCAGAGTAATAATCTGAATCTGAATCTCGTCTTTTTGCTGTACTTGTAATACTGGGTAATAAGTAAACGTGGTATATTGACTCTGCAGTTATTTTTTTCTGAAAAAAAAAAAAAAAAAAATCTTCTCAAAAACTGGAAATGAGCAAACTCACCTGCATTTTCTCTCAAGAGAAGCCCTGCTGCAAGTGCAGAGTGTGGGGATGTGAAACCAGGCACCTGTGCTTGATATTGTCAGGGAGCAGGAGCAATGTGCTGCTGGTCAGCAAGTTACTGAGCACCCATAGGGCGGGGAGATGAATCATGTTCCCAAAAACTCTGCAGTCCCTTAGCCTGTATGGCCTGAGCCTTCCCAAAGCAGTATTTTCTGGTGCCATAGGACAGAAATCCCAACTCTTTGGAATGCTTCCTAAAAAAAATTATGTTTTAGTTTTGTTGGCTTGGTTCATTTAAAAGAAAGTGTATTGTGTTACAGACATTTGATTGAGCTGGAAAGTATTTCGATAGGAATTCACTTCCTATACATTTTTTTGAAGATTTTACTACACACCTGTCTGCATTTTTAAGTGCCAAATACCTTTGTAAGCCTTCTGCCTAGTGGATTCACTGGCTTTCAGTGGAAGCGAAAGGGCTTTTCTGTTCAGATTGGATTGCAAGATCGGAGTCTTTCTAAAATAAGATTCCTACTAGGAGGATCAGGAGCATCAACGTGTTACTTATATGGAGATCTGAATAATTTTTTTTTTTTCCCTTTTTTGAAAAGTGACAAGGAGTTTTGTATTTCAGATCTAATGAAATAAGACTTACTTTAATTTTCTTTTCAGCCTATCACGGGAACAAGAATTTCATCCGCAGTTGCTGAATTTTTCAAAGTGAAGGAAAAAGGACATTAGATAGGTAGGATTATTCAGTCTGGTTTTATTTGAATCTACTGAACTTCCTTCTATTTGACAAAATGTAAAATTAATGTTTTTGGAAGCCGGTGACTTCAATAACCTAAGAAAATTAAAAAATAAAGGGAGTTTTACTGAATTGAAATGAAATAGGTTGTTAGAAGAAAATCAGCCTCTGGTAAAGGGAAGGGAAGAAAAATGATAAAGAGAAATCACATTGACAGATACCTCAAACATTATGGAAACAAGTAGGTCAAAAGAGTTGTTCAAAACAATATACCTTTGGAGTATATATTATCAAAAGCACCATTAATTCTTTAGGCAGTAAGACACCTGAGATCAAACAGATGCAAATTTATAGCTAACCATTAAACAACTGCTTGGGTGATGGGAACAAAAGGCTATAAATATAGAGCAGAAAATAAAACCAGGTTATTATTAGAATTAAAAGGAATTATAGCAAACTAATACAAGAATAAATGTCAAATAAAATAAATGAATGTAATGTTCCAAATCAAACTAAGCCTCGGTGTTTGGAAATGAAGTTCTATGTAGCAGACCTTTTGCAGAAATTCTATGATTAAATCCTAAATCTTGGAAGGGGGATTAAAAATAATGTGAACCACCCGGATTGCAGAGAGGAATTTGCTTTTTTTTTTAACAAACTTTGTGTGAAGGAGTGGATGGGCTGTGGACTGCTGCATAATGCAATAATGTAGATGTTATGCAGTAGAACAATAGTTGGGGAGAGACAAGTGTCAAGCAGAATTACAGACATTGCAAATGTACTGAGATAAAATGGAACACCGTCTCTTCACTTCAGAGGCTTCACTGTAAGAACAGAGGAGCCTGAAGATGCAGGCAACCAAGAAGAAAAAGTGTCATACCTAAGGATGATTTGCCCCGTGTGTATCTTGTAAGATTCTGGAGATCCTCGGCTCAGTTGATGCTGGATACCAACTTGGACTTGCAAGGCTGAGCCAATGGTGCAGAAGGACAGAGATAAACAATACAGGGTACATATGGAATTGTTAGTTAAATGCAAGAGAGTCACTGTAATGGTAAAACACTGAAAGTGCAGCCTGATGACTGCTCCATAGTATAGTAAAGGAAATGAGTTATCTAGGTATGAGACTGACCTACTTAATTAAATACTTCTGGGAAGGCTTTTTAAATATCAAAACCCTTTTCCACACAGTGCTAGGATAATGAGATCAATCACTGAAGAGTCAGGATTTCCCTGTGGGTGAAGTAGTAAGTTCAGCCCTATTGTATTTCACTGTGGAGAAAATACTACACAAGTGGAGCAGCAGACAAGGTACTTTGTTAGAGCAGCATTGCCATATGCAATTGCATGTCCTTGAGGTTCTGGGCTGGCATCATTAGAGCCAAATTGCAACAAGGCTTGTATGTTAGCAATTGGAGAGTGTACTTCTTACTAGGCACAGCGGACAGCAGCCCAGGGTTTGAGCCAGGCTCCTTGGAACTGTTTCAGCTCCTACCTTCTCCCTCTGTTCCACCCCAGGAGAAGTGGGGAAATGTTGGGGGGAAGTCACTGTCACTCATATGAGCCCTGCTCATGGAAAATGGGAATCAGTTGCTTAACAGTATGAGACGGCCCTTTCTAATGCTGGACTTAATTAGAAGATTCTAATTCAAAGAGATGTTGAACACCTTCAGCTATCAATTTATAAGAATTAAAAGGTTTTTTTTTTTTTTTTCCCCTGCAGAATCATCATTGCAAAGAAGAAATGAGTGATCAACTTTAAACTCACGAATGGGGAAAAATTTCAGTGGCTAGAATAGGTTATGTTGAGGTTATTTGGTGAGAGTGGATTAGGAGAGTGCTAATTCTTGTGTTTATTGAGCTTTTCTAATGAAAAGTAAGTCCACAAAGCCTTGTTTCTTAGATTTTTTTTAATTAGCAACAAATTGCATACTGTGGAATGCATATTGGTAGTTAAATCTGAACTTGTTCTTCCCCATGCATGAATATATACACGTGCTAATTGCTTTACATACAGAATCAGCTAAAAATCTAGAGAGAGCCTGGCTCCAGCAGTGCTTTTCCTGTTTACTTTGTTTGTAGTTGGATCATAGACTTATTAAAACCCTATGATAAATTGGTAAAATTCTCCAGCCTTTACTCAAACAAGATTTGTCCAAGAGGATCCTCTCCTAAGTACAGAGTGCAACGAATGGCTTGCATTTGGGAAGAAGTAAATATATATATATATAAATAAACTCAATCACATAATTGGTTTACATGAGTGTATACAGAATAGTCTTTAGTGTAAATCATATCAGATTGGCAGACATATAATTTTCTTACTTAATTATTTCCTTTAGTAGCTGGGTCTTATGATGAGATAAGAAACATCCATTTCCTTCTTCTATGCTTCAGAAGCAGATAAGAACCAAGGCAGAATTGTTCTTTACCCCAACCCTTTTATTTACCACAAGCGCAATGGAGAATATATACCATATGCATGATCATAGACTTGCCAGCCTTGCTTGATTGCAAGAGAGAATCCTGACTGGAGAATGTGAAAGGAAAAACTAAGCAACATCTGTAGACTCCTGTGTTCTGAAAACCAGATGGTGCTGTACAGGGTAGGATTTCTGAAGTGTCTGACACATGGAGATGCATCAGGAGAGAGTCGGGTGGGTGTTAGGAAGAGGTTCTGCACCAGAGGGCAATGGGCATGGAACAGGCTGCCCGGGGCAGTGATCATGGCCCAAAGCTGCAAAAGTTCAAGGGGCATTTGGACAACACTCTGAGACATGGATTTGAATTTTGCATGGTCCTTTGTGGAGCCAGGAGTTGGACTCAGTGATCCTTGTGTGTCCCTTCCAACTCAGGTTATTCTATGATTCTAAGTGTCAGAAAAAGTACAGCTAGCAAGAAAAACTAAGAAGTCTTAACTAAGATTAAATCCATACTTGTAGATCCATAGTCAAGTACAAAGGCTTACTGTGGACAAGTTACTGCTAGATGTAAAAAGGAGAAGTCTATTAAGCTTTGAGAAACTTTTTTGTGCTCTCTAGTGGCTGAGCTGCTGTCTGCTGAAGAAAGAAGATGAAAATTATATTGCTAGAGAACCTGTGCAGGGATTCCTCAGTGGTAACTCCATGCAGTTCACCAACTAATGCCTCCCTTCCTGTACTCCCCAGAGATTGAAATGGAGGTAGCTGAATGAGCTTTTATATGAACAGGGCATAAAACACCCATAAGCTGTAATGCTACTGATATAATTTATGTGTTTTGCTTAAAAATACATAACTGTGAATATTGAACTCCTTAGACAACTCCTCTGGGGATGAATAAGGAAGCCTCAAATTCATCTGTTCTAAATAACTCAGATGGAAAGTATCTGTGCATATTACTGTGCTGCCCGCTCCTCTTTGCACTGCAGAAACAAGATGAGGTTCTTCTAGCTGCAGGAAGGGAGTGAAATGCTAGTCCTTGCCCAGTCTGAAGTCGTCCAAAGATGTACTGTATTTCAAAAAACAGAACAAACAACAACAGCAAGAACAAAAAAAACACAAAAAAAAGCCCCAGCTATTTTCCATTTGCCATGAATCTTCACTTCTCAAGACAGTTGGAAACTTCTATTAACCCCCCTTACAGCCTTGACTTCAGTTGCAAGACAACTCTTCCAAAATGCTTCCAAAAAGGAAAGAAAAATATGAAGAATCTCATTGCTGCCACTGCAGCTAGAAGATCCTTCCTTTTTCACTACGTCTTAGGCACTGGTCTTACTGGTAGTCACTAGGCCTACCTTTCAGGAAACGGTAACAATGGAACCTGCAAAAAGTAAAGGAAAGGAAAAGGATTTCTGTGTTTCTGCTTATTGGCATCTGCAGATGTTAGAGGCAGTGCACATACTGCATATTCAGTACTGCCTCTGCAGTGACTGCAAGTCATGTTTGGAGTGACGAGTTATGTCATCGGCACTGCAAAATTCCTAAATATTTACTGTGAATGTTAGACTTACTGTTGCTGCAAGGAAGCTTATAAATTGCATCACGAGCAGTCAGGAGAAGACATAAGGCTATATTTAGTTGCAAGTGTTAATTAAGCTAAATATGTGCAAATCCATGTTGTTTATTGAACACAGGAAGAATTGCCTATCTCCTTTTACTATCAAAAGCAATGCATCAGATGATACCTCTCTTTATCGAAAGATAATAACGATATAATTCTGTTCTGTCAAATAAGACAATGTTTATCTCCTTGTAATGCTTTGGTACTTTCTTCGTTCACTTAAAACGTGTAGTAATTTCCAAATCTTGAGCGACTATTTGAATTCTGTGGGATGGGCTGGGCAGAGATAAAGTTTTGTTATTTCTTCTCCTAACGGAAACATCAGCCTTTTATCTTCTTGTGAGGCGGTAACATATGTGCAGCTATTACAGCTGACTGACCATGCCTCTGTTTTTTGCTGCTCTTTGTGAGCTGAAGAAGCAATGCATTTATGGTAAGTCAGGTAAATGGCATGTTGGAGACACATAAAGCTGTCTTATAGAAGCATTCATAAAAGGCTCTTCTCCTGGTAAAAAATGGCATCTATTTCTCTTACAGTGGAATATACCTTATTCTGAATGTATAACTAAAAACCACAACTATGCAGAGAAATGGTTTTTGATTGCTGCAAGCATACAAAATGTCTGTACTGTTTTTTCCTCCTGAAGTGCAATGCTGACTGAGTGGTCTACTGAAACATTTTTTTCCTTTAATTCTGCACAATTTCATAATATAACTATACAAGGGAGCGTGACAGTATTCTTGCATCCTAAATGCTTCCCATAATGTAATGCACATGAAGCGTTGTCTATAAAAGTACCGTGAAACAAGAAGTTAGAGTTCAGCAAAAATAAGATCAGTATTTATGTGGAAGGATTGTTGTCATTCTGTGCCATTTATTGTTGCTGATGGCAGCCTAGAAGTTTACTGCGTTCATTCTCACTGTTCTGTGATACTGACAGGTTAGTCTGATCCTGTACATTAATTAAGTAAGTGCAGATTTAGAAAATGTGCTTGTATTGTGTCCAAGTAAAGGTAACCTGAACTGAGAAAAGGGAAACTGGAGTTTTATTTAGCACATCTTTAGAATGACATTTTTGTTGTCTGTGTGGAAGTGTCTGTGAAACAATGATCCTGATGTTGTTAATTAGTTTCATGTAAACAGCCTTGATAAGGAGAAATAAATGCTGTATATAGGTCAATAAACAGTGTATGGAAGCGGCCATTGTTAGGAGCAGTGGGTGTTCTTGATCGTTGGTTCTTGGTATGAGCTGGTTTTGTTTAGGCTGGCATTTATGGTAGGAACAGAAGCAGAGATGTGCATTATAGCTTCTCAGAGCTGTGCAGTCTTAGCACGAGGCCCCAAAAAGTAGGTAAGAGGACAAGGGGAATAGAACCAGACAAAGATATATGGTAAATTAATAAACCACATGTCTGTGTCTCCAGAAGTTATTGCAAGGCTAACACCCCCACCTATGTAATATCATTACTGTGTATTGATTCCTGTGAAAATGACAGAGGAATAGTTCACAGAAAATGAGGACAGCCAGAAAATAACACGTTTAAAAGCAGCATTGTGCTGATACAGGGAGGAGGAAAATCCAGATGCCAAAGTCTGTTCCCTTAAATGTAGCATGCATTTACACTCTTTCCTTTCTCACACATGCATTGCATATAGCAAATACATTATCAGGTCTGCTTTTATCACTCATGTGAACCCCGCAGGAAGGGTCACACTAGTAGGCTAAATGCTTTGCTAAAGGTAAGAGGCAGAGAAGCCAAAAAACTGGCACTCAATGCAAGAAAGCGACTCTATCAATATTTTGGCTTTCTGTAGGCTGCATATGCTGAAGAAGGAGTTGAGATACATGTGTATGGGGTTTTAAATGCCAACATGGTACAGCAGTGTGTTGGATTCTTGCGATGCCTGTCTGGATCTGAGGGATCTGGAAGGTTTGGTTGTCTCTGCTGTCTGGGCGCTTGCTGCCCTCAGTCTGACTGTGGGCTTGGTGAGCGCTGGTGCAGCCTAGAAGTTGTTCTGGCCAAAGGTATCATTTTCTATGAGCGATGCCCTAGTATTTCATGCCCAAGGGAGAGTGAGGTGTTTCTGGTTTCATTGTTTTCATGTGTGTAATTGTATGATCTAAAGGAGCAGGCATCAAACAGGACTCGCAGGCTGGCAGAACTCCAGTGGCTGATGAGTTGGGAGGTGTGGAGTGACCCCCAGCTTAGAGCAGTCCAGTGCAGCAGTAATGTAGGAAACGGGACAACACTGAACAAATTAAAGTGACGTGTTTATAACTGCAACACTGTGTGCATGAAAGCAGCTGACTGACTGTCAGGAAGGGGCTGCCTGCCTTACCCATATGCCGCTGTTTCTGTTGCTTATTGCCAGTGGCGCATTTTCAGCAATATTGCCAGCCTGCAGAGGGAGCACTGATCCAGAGCTGGTGGGCATTGGCTCAGCAATGGAAGTCCCCAGCTGCTCCAAGAATGCAGCATTCCCAGATTTCGAACTTAACTGCCTGTGCATGGAATGTAGCTGATTCGTCTACCCTCGACATCTCTTATTGTCCTCATTTGCCTTTGCTTATTATCACTTGGCTTATTTCTGCAGTGTGAGTCCATCGTCCTGTAATTTGTTGAGCTTCTACATTTTCTGTCCTATTTACCTGCTGCTTCTGATAGGAGCAGTTATCTGTTTGCTTTGGGTCTCCAAGGGCTGTGGCTAATGGTGCTTGTGCGTCATCGAGTCAGTTGTCCTCATTTGCTGGAAACACTCATTCTCACGCTTCTGTTTCTCCTCATAGAAATGTGCATATATTTCAGAGGTAGTTGAGTACAATTAACCCTGGGTCATACACGGGGCTTCATTTTCCTGGTTCCCTTTTTTAGATGTATCTTCAACAGGGATGATTTGATGCTTTCATTTTTATGTATTTTTCCTCCTAATCTTGTACACTTATGCTCCGCTTTCAAACACATTTAAACTCTTTAAAAATGGAATATCATGCAAGAAATGACCAGATAACATACATTCCTGTAGTGCACCTGTGCATACCTGGTAGTCTTTGTATTCAATTCCAGTAAATAGATTTTCTGATGGAAACTGCAGCCAGGGGATACTTGAGGGAAAGGAATTCTCTTGCAACAGCTGCAAACCAAGAAAAAAAAATCTAATAATAAATAATTGGGGTGACCTTGAGAAGCATTCTCATACATTAGTTAAATATTTATCACTTTTTTTTTTTCCCCACTTTGACTGTCATGTGGCAATGGAATGAAAACTCAGATTATAAAACAATCCAGAGGACAAAATGAATGAGAAGCACAGTTATCTTTTCTTCCAGCCCTTCTTTCTGCTACACTTCTGTGAGTGTCGTTTGCTCTCGTTTTCCAAGCAGAGAAAGAGTGATTTCACCAACTTCTGGGCCCGATTCTGCCTCATGCAAACTTGTGCATTTCTCTGGAGCTCATATGGTCTGAATCAGGCATGACAGAGATACAGATTAGGAAGAAGCAGCCTTCTCTTCCTTTTCCTGACCAAAAGATGAATGAGTTTGGTACAAGATGAAAGGCAGCGGTGAGTCTAATGTAATTGCTTTACATGGGTACGTTCATCCAAGCTTATTTTATTTGCCTTCCAGCTACAAAAGAAATTCATTTGTCTTGGGCTTCCCAACATGTTCAAATGAGTCAAAACATTAGGATCACAAAGGTGGTTGTTTTGCATTGACAACTGTTTTTAGTGGCATACTGGTTTAAATCAGTGGATATCAAATAGATTTTGTATTGAAGTTTGGGATGGAGTTGAACCCAATTTTTACAACAAGAGTTGTGGTGTGTGAACAGATTTATACGGCTGATCAGTAGCTGGAAGCAAAGCCATTAATGTTTGAGCATCTAAGGATGTTATCTGGGAAACAGGAAAAGCAATTATCTGCTCAGAGAGATATTTAGAGGAAGAAAATAAAATCAAATACAAAGTAAAGGCTTTGGGTAGTCAGTAGTGTGAGGGAGGAGATACTTGAAGAGGAAGCTGCAGTAGAACGGGATAGTACTGGTCAGGCAATAGGAGAATTAAGCTGAATGAAGTTGAAATCAATCAGAGAACCTTCATCTTTTAAGCAATTTCTTTATCTAGGTCACAGGGTGCAAATGCTTGGCCTTTTTAAAAATCTGTATTACCAAGAAATGCATTTATTTAAATTTGGCCAAGTGGAAGATGTGCTAATTAAATGAAAGCCTTGAGCCAGCTTAGCACCGCAAGGCTTGGCCTTGCATCTCTTTTTCAGATGAAAACCTAATGTTCCCTTGCAAAGGCCACCTGCCAGAAAGGTGATACTTTTCAGGGAACACATTAGTACATTTAAACAGTGAAAATGATAGTATCATTTATAAGGATAAGGAGTGAAGCTAGATATGTTTTTGGTGTTTGCACGTCAAAATGCGAAATGCAGACTGGATATTGGTATCACATAAAGATTTTAGCAAGTATCAATTAACAGCAAGATTAAAGGGAAAAGCAGACTAACAGTTGAGTTGGATACACCTGTTCATAAATGATGTTTGAGTAAGGGTTAGTGATAAGAAATTCATACATCTTTATCTTGCTTATTCATGCTTGAACGTATGTGCAATTGCAGTCTATCTCATACGATAGTACTGTTGAAAGATGTGGTGTTTTTACCTTCATGCTTTCTGTAAGGCGCAAATGCTAAGAGATATGGGCAATTTAAAATACTCTTTCCTTGACACTATGTCGGTTGCCCCAAAAGTAATGCCTCCTATTTATTTCCATGGAAACCACAACAGATATGAAGAGCACAATAACACTCTTTGATAGAGCAAATTCTCAGCTACAAAACACTATTTTTCAACCCAGTCACCATTGTTAGCTGTGCATTTTTGCCAGTGATGAACAAGAGCCTGCATGCCGTGCTTGTAAATATCTGCATGAGTGGAGGTGACCCACTGTCACTGTCACAACTGCTGAAACACACCATCTACAGCCACACTGTGCTCACATCCACTGTTTGCTCTCCAGAAATGTTCGGCAAATGTTGATGAATGTCAACGGGTACCATTTTTTCTACATGGAGGAATTCAGTGAGACACTTCTGCTTTATACGCACTTCCATGTCAGACACCATTTGGTCAGGCTGCTCCTCTGCTGCCATCTGTCACATGGCAACAACATGTAATGGAATATTGGTGGGAAGGTTTAGCCTGTACTGCCATACCACCAACAGCTGCCTATGATGTCAGAGGCCAACATCATAAAATAGGAGGCGTTACTTTTGGAGCAACTCTTATAATTATCCGGATTTGAGATTCATCTCTTTTTAAAAAGTGTATATTCTCAGTACCTTAACTACACTGTTTGTAGAAATTTGTGTTTGTATCATACAACTGTTATGTGAAAGTCTTGAACACCTTACTCATTTTTGTCACTTTGAAAGCATTTGAGGAGTTCTATTAAAACATAAATACAACTGATGAACTAATTGTAGCAACTTTACTTTTCATGAGATATAGAAATATAAACACTTTTACACTTCGGCTTTTTTTTTTAAGCTGGGATGTTATGATATATTTCATTCAGCTATCTAGGTCAAATCATATTAGTTATTTATATTTAATGGGTTTATAAAGACCTTGAGTGTTTGGTACATACATTTATCCCCAGGTAATGAGCAGAGTGGCTAAGCAGAGACCTGATGGATCTGGTAGTTGTCATGGCACTTGGTGTCAAGGAATGGAGCAATTCTAGCCCCATGCTGGGGGAATTAAAAATGAAAATGAGAAAGATTAGGTCACATAATGTTGATTTTTCTTACGACTTCTACTTCCTCTGAGAAAAACAAATGCAATATTTTTAATGAGAAAAAAATCCCTCGGATACACTAGGCATTTAGAGATGTCAGCATTTTGTGTGACAGCTTATTTCTAGGTTGACCATGTTTCTGTTTATAAGCCATCATTAGACGTTTATAATGGGAGGAGATGATGTTCCAGGTGGTACGTGCGTACTGCCTATGGCAATATTCCTTAGAAACTAGCCAAATTTAACTCGGATATGCAAATAAAATTACTTCAATGCACTACAGCATTCGGTAAGGTTGATGTGCAACGTCCTTAACAGTTTTGTAAGGGTAACCACTCATATGTCACCTCATTCTCCCTCTCTGTCTGCCTAGCCCTGCTCTGTGGATCCCATCACTCAAGCACAGGCCTTACAGAGCATCTCCTGAAGGTGCTGCTCATCTGCACCCAGTGGCACATGCAGCATGTGAGGGGCTCTGGCCCACCTTGGCCTGCCTGCAGCCTGCACAAGGGCATGGCTCAGAGCAAACATGCACTGTGCACTGCATTATCCCACCCCCATGTATAAAGTGCAACTTAAAAAACCTTACCAGTTGTCACTAATTGTTAACGATTTCTCTAGAGGCACTCAGGGAAGGAGAGTGGTGGGCTCATATCAACACCGGGCTGAGGTGGGGCACTGTGGAGGTCTGGCTGTTGACAGGTCACAGTACCCTGTAGAAACTGTTGTTACCATAAAGACTTTTTAATTTTTTTTCTTCTTTGGAACAGTTGGTAAAGAGTAAGTATCTCTCCTAACCACGAGTCACACCGGAAGACCAGAAGCCTCCCATCTGGCAGGCGAGTGTCTCTCCAGAAGGACCTCAACCTTCTGTAGGTTCTCCATGGTATCTGCCAGCCCTGGGCACATATCTTGGATATGCTGTTGTCCAAAACAGCACTATCTACATACGTGCTGGATCTCAATTGTTTTGATGTTGGATCATGGTATAAATAGAGAGGAAATGGTCTAGTCCTGCAGAGCTTGAAGCTTTCAACATTTTTGTACGGCTGAGTGGCACTGGTGCCTTTTCACCTCTTTCCCAGAGGATGTACCTGTTGGTACTTCTGTTGTGTCTCCCAGCTACAAGAAGGGTCATAAGGAGGATCCGCGGAACTACAAGCCTGTCAGTGTGACCTTGGTGCCAGGAAAGATTATGGAACAGATCATCCTGAGTGAGATCACACGTGCAGGAGAACCAGGAGATTGGGCCCAGCCAGCATGGGTTCACAAAAAGCAGGTCCTGCCTGACCAACCTCCTTCTCATTCTGTGATGAGTGACCCGCTTGGTGGATGATGGAAAGGCTGTTGACACAGTCTGCCTAGACTTTAGCAAAGCTTTTGACACTTTTTCCCCCAGTATTCTGCCAGGAGAAACTGGCAGCCCATGACTTAGACAGGTACCCTCTTACACAGGGTAAAGAACTGGCTGGATGGCTGGGCCCAGATAGTGGTGGTGAACGGAGTTAAATCCAGCTGGTGACCAGACACAAGTGGTGTTCCCCAGGGGTCGATACTGAGGCCTGTCTTGTTTGATATCTTTATTGATGACCTGGACAAGGGGATTGAGTGCATCCTCAGTAAGTTTCAGGTGATATCAAGTTGGCAGGAAGTGTCGATTTGCCTGGGGGATAGGAAGGCCCTACAGACAGATCAGGACAGGCTGGATCGCTGAGCTGAGGCCAATGAGACAAAGTTCAACAAATCTAAGTGCCAGGTCCTGCACTTTTGCCACAACAACCCCAAGCAATGCTACAGGCTTGGGACAGAGTGGCTGGAAGACTGTGTGGAAGAAATGGACCTGAGGGTGTTGGTTGATGCTTGGCTGAACATGAGCTAGCAGTGTGCCCAGATGGCCAAGAAGGCCAATGGCATCCTGGCTTGTATCAAAAATAGTGCTGCCAGCAGGAGCAGGGAAGTGATTGTCCCTCTGTACTCAGCTCAGGTGAGGCCGCATCTTGAGTACTGTGTTCAGTTTTGGGCTCCTTCCTACAAGAAAGACATTGAGGCCCTGGAGTCTGTCCAGGGAAGGGCAATGAAGCTGATGAGGGGTCTGGAGCGCAAGTCTTATCAGAAACAGCTGAGGGAACTGGGATTGTTCAGTGTGGAGAAGAGGAGGCTCAGGGGAGACCTTATCGATCTCTACGACGACGTGAAAGGAGGTTGTGGCGAAGTGAGGGCCAGCCTCTTCTCGCACATAACTAACAATAAGACAAGAGGGAATGGCCTCAAGATGTGCCAGGGAAGTTTCAGGTTGGGTATTAGGAACAATTTTTTCTCCGAAAGAGTGGTAAAGCATTGGCACAAGCTGCCTAGGGAGATGGTTGAATCACTGGGGTGCCGGAGGTGTTCAAGAAACATTTGCATGTTGTATTAAGGGACATGGTTTAGAGGGGAAGTATTGGTGGTAGGTGGATGGTTGGACTAGATGATCTTGGAGGTCTTTTCCAACCTTGGTGATTCTATGGTTCTGTGATTCTACGATTAAAATCTCCCAGCACACCCGATTGCTGCCTATCTACATGCCTACTTCTTAGGACATCCCAAACTATACCTCTTTTCCTGATCTGTCACTGCAGATACCTCCTTCATCTCGTTTCTCAGGCACAAGAAATTTTCTGCTCTTTCTCCTTGACCTCTGCACATCTCTGTGCCACAGAATCTGCATCCTATTAGACAGCCAGCACTGTGAAGGCTCCAACTGATACCATAGTTTGATTTCTTGCAGATTTGCTATGTCTTTCCACCTCTCTTCCTTTGGGAACTGCATGCAGAGGTTTGGGTCTTACCCAAATACTCTGTGCTAGTACCCAGTTCTTGCAGTTCCATATTGGGAAAAAGATGGCTATGCTAAGCAGGAAATGTAAAGCTCCCACTGAGTTCTGAGAGAAAATGAATGTTCCATGGCTTTCCAGAAAGGACAGCTATTTTAAGTACTAATTCTTATGTTCTTCCCCATGGAGCAAGAAGGTTCAGAAATAGATTGTACTGTAGATATTCAGATAGAAGATGGTGGAGTAGGTGAATGTCTTGCATTCCTGCGTCTTAGTCAGTAGACTCTGTATATTTAGTATTTTGTGGACGGTGAATTAGGGACAAAGAATACGGAAAGTGGAATATCAGTAGTTTGACTGCAGTACTCAAGCCTCAATCTGCTCTGTAGTGCAAAAGCCTAAAAATGTTAAGTGGAAACAAATGTTCCATGTTAATTTGACTCATCTCCAAATTACCAGCAGTATGATCCTACAGGATTTCCCTTTTCCCAAAGTATGTTTGCAAATGTGTATTTACATTTACTGGATAGAATTCGGTGACAAGAATGATCTGAAATGAAATTATGAAATGCGCTGCTTGGAACAGTCACTTGCAGAATGAAAACAGATTAGGCAGAGAAAAATCTATCCAGGATGCTGCCAGGCCATGCTGCAGAAAAATGACAATCTATATTCAGTAAAGATATTTAATATATTTTTTTAAAAATGTAAAAAGTATTTCAATTCAGGAAATATGATTAATATTTTGATTGATTAAGCATTTGAGAAGAGATTTTTCTCAATAAAGGAAACCATATTTTCTACTCACTCTTTCTCTCTTGTGTTTTCATTGAGCAATTTAATGTGTCTGAATCTTACTTTATGTTATATTTCCTCTTTATTACTTTATATTACATCTCTGTGTCCATAGATTGAATGATATAATACCTAGCTAGGAAGGAGATATGCTTTCTTTTCAAACAAGTACAATAATTTCAGATCAACTTTACTCTTTTTACTCTTTTTATTGGGAAAAAAAAGTTATTAAAAAACCTGCAAGATGTGTTTCTTTTCTTTTTGATCAAAGACTTTGGTACTCAGATTTTCCTTTTTCATATTCAGTAGAAAATACAAAGGTGTACTGTCTATTTTGTAAAGTCCCTGTGTTGCACTATTAAAGTAAATGGGAAATTTGCCTCTAACTTTGATGAGAATACGACCAGACCCTGCATCTATATCAAAAAGCAGAATTCATCTTGGTGTAATAGAAAAGGTGCAGAGGAGTTTCAAATACCTGCCAGCCATTCTTGCTTGGTTTAGCTAACCAGACAAAGTGTATGTAGCAATGTTTTCTTAAAGCCAGTAAGAAAGCGAACATGTCAGTGCTGAGGAGCACAGAATTTCCAAAGAAAACAAATTTTCAAGCATCTTTCTTTTTCCACCTCCTTTTCTTGCAGAAATAATGCTCTAATAATGACCATTTTTAAATAAAGGCCAATGAGAAAACAATGAGAAAATGTTCTTAAAGTCAGCATGAGACAAATAAACATGCAACAAAAAATTCCCCTTGCTTAAGAATTTTCTCTGTTGGGTTGCATAGTGTATAGTAGTGACAGCCTGGGTGTCAATCCATCTTGCTTCTGACATTCAGCAGAGGAAACTTTATGTGTGTTTCCTTAGATGTCCCCAGCAGTTCAATCATCCACACCACTGAGTGTAAGGGAAGCCTTAGTGTCAATGAAGATGAGTTTCCATTGATTTCTTTGGGATTTGGCCTGGCATAGACCATAATCAGTGATGGAAAATTTGATTATGGGAGATGACCCTTCATTAGAGATTGAGTATCTGAAGATCAGGTCTACTTCATATAGAAAATTAACAAGCTCTGTTTGTTCCTACTTCTTTGTAAGTACAATACAAAACAGTGTCTTTTGATCAAAATACTTTCCTCTAATCTAGCTAAAATAAAGGACCTTTTAATGTTAAAAAACCACCTGTGTATCATAATAACTGGCAGAACCCAGCAGGCACTTGTGCAGATCTGGTGGCATATAGTAGTAACAAAATAGAAAGCTGCAAATAACGCAGGTGCTGCTACGGGTACACAAAAAGAGCTGGAGCGTGTAAACTAATTCTCAGTCTTATGTGGTATCTTCAGAAAAATCATGGGGGGGTATAAACACAGTTGACGTATTTGAAGAAAAGGTTGGCCGTGCTGGCATGCAATGAAAGGTTCTGAACATTTAGCAGAAAATTCTACCACAATTTTGCCATAGATTTCAAAATAAACAAAATCCATAGCTTTAAAAATATATGACTACTGTCCAGGATATAGCCTGAGAAAACAAAACCCTTATTAAAAAAATATTAATAATAATAAAAACTTTGATAAACAAATGTATTACTAGTTTGGAAACCTCAACACATTCCCTCTTCCAGAAACAGGTTCCTGGATTTAATGAAGTATTACCAAAAGTAACAACTGCTAGTCAGACTTAGGACTTTTCATGCTAAGCATCTTTTACAGAATTAAACATGTACGGAGTTAAGTGCATGGTATTCTCTGAATTTTCAGCGAGGAGTAGAAAAATCTGGAGCTAGTTTTAAAAGGGAAATTAATAAAATAGAAATATATGTTAGGACTGAAAAGGAAATCCATGCTTCTTCTAACCTCTTCTCCAGGAAGAATGCAAGAAGTGAAGCACTTGCTTATTTTTTTGTGTGCGATGAAACCCAATCCTGTTTGACAAAGCACCTATACCTATACTGGAGTCCCATTAAAGTTAAGTTTGTGAGGTGTTATTGCTGGATTTGAATAAAAAAGTGAAGATACATATAACATTTACCCTCAGCCACACCTATTATTTACTTGGAATTATTTAACAAATAACATCCTCCAAAATGTGCATGTGCTTCTGTTAGGAATAAGTTTTTTCCATTTGTTGATCTCTGTCACAAACTGGCAAACTGTGAAACAGCTTGTGCTTGAGCTGCAAAACGAGCTCTTCAATCCCTGTCTCTGGCAGCCCTAATGCTTTCCAAGGACAGAAGGCAGATTTACCAGATGACCCGAATTTTCCTCTTGATTCTCCAATGAGTTTGCATGCTGGTGCATACAGTCATAGAATCATAAAGGTTGGGAAGGACCTCTAAGATCACCTAGTCCAACCACCAGTCCATTCCCACCATGCCCACAGACCATGTCCCTCAGTGCCACATCCACACGGTTCTTGAACACCTCCAGGGATGGTGACTCAACCACCTCCCTGGGCAACCTGTGCCACTGCCTCACCACTCCTGCTGAGAAGGAATTTTTTCCTAATATCCAACCTGAATATCTCCTGGTATAACTTGGGGACATTCCCTCTTGTTGTATTACTGTAACCTGGGAGAAGAGGCCAACACCCATCTTGCTACAACCTCCTTTCAGGTCATAGTAGAGAGCAATAAGGTCTCCCCTGAGCCTCCTCTTCTCCAGACTGAACAATCCTAGTTCCCTCAGCCCTTCCCCATAAGACTTGTGCTCCAGACCCCTCACAGCTTTGTTGCCCTTCAATGCAAGTGGTCATATTCTTTCCTGGTATTCATTACTGCAGCTTAATCAAATTTACGCCAGGTGAAGATTTACCCCCTCATGCTCTTGATGTGTTATGATGATCACTTGGACTCTAAGAAAGGCTGTAGGTTACATGCTGAGCCTTTTCTTTAATTTCAGAAAGCAGTTTTCTGGTAAAAGTGCTCAGGTGGTAAGGACTTGCTCTGCTCTCTCATAGGTGATCGCTGCAACCTTGGGGACATCATTTATCCCTTCTAGTGCCAGCATCCTATCCTCAAGACAATGCTCTTGAATCTCCCTTTTCTTCCAAGAGAAACTTCTTTATGTTTCCAAGCAGCTCTGGCAGTGGTGTGTAGCCTTGAGTCTCAGTGCTTACAGCTGCAGCCTCAGCAAACCATTGGGTTCATTTTCATTTTTTACAAAACGAAACTTGTTGGTCCTGGTAAATATCCAGTGTCTTCTCTCCTGACTTTTTTGTTGGTGCTCGAGAAGCTGCGCTGCCCCCTCGGATGCCCCATCCCCTTAACACCGCTCGTAGCAGTCGATGCCACCTAGCGGGTAAGAAAGGAGCTGTGGGAACTTGCCGCCTTCCTGAGGACTTCGACCCAGTAATTGTACCGCAAAACTTCTAAGAGGTCCCCTAGCACAAACTAGGCACGCATACCTGCTTCTGTGCACTTTGCTTCACATTGCTGATAATGACCCGTGCCAGCAAGCTGGCGTGTAACTGGTGGTTGAAAGCGTGGTTGTGGAAACTCATTTCATTTCCTTGTATGGAAAGCAAAAAGCATGAACGTGCCATAGGTTACACAAGAAACCTTCCTCCATCAGAAAAGAAATCACATGCTACACCGTGACTACAAAGACATTTATGTTTATTATTTTCTGCAATTCAATATAATTGTTTTTGAAGGAAATGCTACGGAGAGGCAACTGTGAGCTGGTACAGATAAGAAATGCAGACAAATACACTGGAAAAATCACTTGATTATTTAAAGGAATGGAAAAAAAACACACCAACCAAACTCCTGTAACCCATAGTGGGATAAAAATACACCTAAATCTCTCATTTCCCAGTTAATAAGATGACAATGACATTACAGGAGAGCCTTGTCACAGATGAACTGATAAGTAAATGACAATCCATACTAGTAAATGAATATTCTTGACACAAGATGATTTTGATACAATTCTAGTAAAACCCAAGTAGGTGGATCAGGAAACTGAAGTGCAGAGAGTTGAGTGATGTACTTGAGGTCATTGAGGAAGCGTTGTCAAAACTGGCAGTCAAATTTGGCATGACAAGTCCTTCCTAATCATCTCAACCTACTAAGCCATCTCCACACAGCTACGGGTTACCTAACAAAGCATTTGAAGATTCTGATTAAAAAAACAAAATCAATGCCAATGCCAGCCTGTTTGAGGTAATTCAATGTTTAATTATCAGGTTGTTTAACCCTTTCTAATGTCTCCTATCTAAAGCTCACTTCTACTTGTAAGCAAAAGGTGTCTTTCCAAGTGTTTTATTTGGAAGGTGAAGACACAAGATTTTGGTGTTTCTGAAATAAAACATTTCACTAAAAGTATGTAGGAAAATGTTTTGACACTTTTGACATTTCTTCTTCTTTTTCTATGCAAGAATTCATTAACAAAAGTAAAATGAATTGGTAAGTCTCAGGGTGGTAGGAACAACTTACAAGGTAATGTAAGTACAATTGAATCTATGGGCTCTAAAAACCAAAAAGCAAACATTCCATGTAATGGCTGTTTGAAGATCTGACCATTGTTTGGTTGTAAAGTAGTTTGTAAAATAGTTTCTGGAAGTGTATGAACAAGTTTGGCGAAGCTGGCATTCAGTTGATTACAAGTGAATGGCTGAACTGCACTTTGTGAAACTGGGGTTTGCTTTGCTCAGCTGAACTTCAACTAAGGCATGAATTTAGGCAGCGCAGCACTTATCAAAGAAAATGCACATTCTCATGGTTTTCTATGGAGGACCTCTGAGAGCATTTATGTGTAAGTACCAGCAGTCCAAATTGTTTGCCCTGTAGGAGTACACCCCCAAAAGCCCATCACACCATAGGTATTCAGCCCTGTGAGCAATTGCCACAAGAGGCAGTGAGTTGATAGAGACTACAACTGAGGCATGAAATGATTACTGACAGCTATGAAAATTCATATGTTCTGTATGGTCTCTATCATGTCTTCTAGAAATCATTCTAAGGGGTGTTTTACTAACATATACTGTGCAATATGGCTTTCCAAGAAAGGTTATAAATATAAACCAACACACAAGCACTCTTGTGCACAAACTCTTATATATGTATGTGATTATTATTGCTGTTATTATGTTAGGGTGATTTCTTCTATATTCCCCCAGACACACTAGTTTATTGATTTGATTTCTGTAGTCCTAAGTTTTTAATTTTATGATCTTCGGCTCTTATTTGAAAAGGTACTTAAGGAAAATGTTAAGTAAAGTTTCTGCAGAGATGTACTAGATCAGTGTGACTTTAAAGTAAAAGGAAAAGAAGTAAGAGAAAAGGAACTCGTAGTCAACATTTTATGTCACTGTGGCTTATAAAATCCATCAGTTGTGTATACAAATAATCCCTTTAAAAAAAACAAAAGCAACAACATGGCAGCTTGGCTGGAGCTGCCTGGCTACTGAAAAGTAAGGACTTGGCAAAAATTTGGTTGTACTCATCATGCATTTGACTACATCTGTGTGCCTTTTTTAATGCTGTTTGTGGCTTGTCAATGATGCTGGATTTATTAATGTGTGGGTTTAGGGGTAAGTAATGTGTGCAATGAAATATTAATGTGAACAGTCATTCTCTAGTTATCTATTTGTACCTTTTTTTCTCTCATTAAGTTTTGTCATCTAATCAAGGAGAAGAAATGTCTGCATATTGATCTAAGGTAAGGATTACCCAATGTAAATTACAAATGTCAAATATGTAAAATAACTGATCCAAGAAAACCACCTCCTATTTGCTCAAGCTATTTGCAGCAGCTTCTGAAGAGCAAAGATGTCAGCAGAAATAAGAGTTGGTTCGTGATAAAGGAAATACATGTAATACATTAGGTGCTTTACTTGTAATGAAAATCTCAGCCATCTTTTCTGCAGGAAACAATATTTGTTTTGTGATCTTTAGAAGATAAGTAGCTGGGGAACAGATTGTCTGACTAGATGAACCTGGCTCAAAATGCACACACACTTTCCTCGGAAAACAAACTGCAAGCTCTGAAGTATGGGCAAATCCCTGTAAAAATTCTGAACAGCAAATTCAGCCCCAGGAAAGCTTTTATCACAAGCAGTGTCCACTGTTAGTAACAAACTGCTGAGATCCATTCTTTATATATGCTTAGTTAAAGTCTGGAAATTTATTCTTTATGAAATGCTTTCAATCTCTCCAGTGGATCTGTCCACTACAGAAGAGAAACAGTGAAAAGCTGAGCACTGACCATGAGGATCTAGGTGTGCTCTATGCACACATTTGGAAGATATATGACAAAGTAGTGTGACAGGAAAGTTCTTGTAATCTGAGTAGGGAAAAAATAAAGCAGTATTGTGAGTTTCATGGCCATATACCTGTTTGTGACTCTTAAATGTGATAAGTATCACTGGGTAGAAAGTGCTTTCCATGTTTCTTTTCTTTGGAAGAGAGACTGGACTGCTGTTTCCCTGACGCTCATGTGGGCAGTGCCCAGCACAGCTGCTGGTGCTCTTTGCTGGGAGATGGGATGTGGAAGGTTAGGTAATAATTTTTAGGTTCCTATCTTCCTGGAGTATTGTCCCTTCTCCTGTCATATTGCCCAACTGCTCCTCCTCTTGTCCCATAACACATGAAAGCGGTGGTGAAGTGCATGGGCTATGAATCCTCATCCGACACTGATGTTTCCCTGGGGCCTTAGAGACCTTAGCCTGAGAAGTCAGGGTTTTTATTAAACACCCTCCCTCCCAGCTTTTCCTATCAGTTAGTTTCAGTAACACTGCAAGCCAGCTGGCTGCTGAGAATCCCATTTGAAGTGGCCAGCTCTCTTCCATGCATTTCATGGCAAATATTAGTATGAACTGCAGGTTTTGTCTCATAAACCAAATACCTGTGCAAAAAAATAAGAACAGCTGTATTGGGTCATATTGTGGGTGCACATAGCTCTATAGCCAGGTTCAAAACAAAGAACTGTCAAGCTAGTAGACCTAGTGGGGATAAAAATTTTTACAAAGGATTCAGGAGAGAGTGGATAAGTTTTCAGAAGAGAAATCCCTTGGAGTTACTAGGCTGACATACCTCATGAACCAGAAGTTCCCTGAAATGAAGATGGTTTGAGGTTAGTAGAGTTGCAGGGAAGCATAGCACACGCTTGACCTGCTCTTACTGATTCTCTAAGGATCTGCTTATGGCCATGGCTGAGGAAAGGTTGCTCAGACAATCCCTCGCTCTGATCCAGAGTGATTGATGCCGGATGTTGTTCTGGCAGTGGCCAAAGGCAGGTCCCTGGGGAGAAGTGTGAGAGGAACATCTCTGCCAGAGAGGTTTGCTCTCCAGCCTGCAGCAACATGCACTTCAGGGGGCTCCTTGACCAGGGCTGGCTGTGGGATGTGTGGCCCTGAATCATGACTGCTCTTCATGGGTGCAGCTGTATCAGCTAAGTTTAATTGATGTGAGCGCATACTCAAGTTAAAAGAGCAGAAGACAAGCTGCAAGAAACAATTTAATGCGTGAGATGAAACGGCCTTTGTTTCTGCCTTTTCTGAAAGTAATCAAGCTAGAAAAGACTCTGTCACATCTCGCTGTCACCAATGCAGTCGTTGCATTCATGTAAATGAAGGAAGTCAATTCTAAATATATAGGGCTAGCATTCTCTTTAATGTCGTTATGGTTCTGCTTCACCTGTACCACCAGTAATTTTCCCAGAACTAAGATATTTCTGTTTAAGATCATTCATTCTTGTAAGAGAGGTTGTGTAAATGAAGACAAGTCCTGATATACAGCACAAAGCTCTGGGCATATCAGTGTTGAGCTGACTTGTGTCAGGCTCGACCACCTGAGAGTTATTTAGTCTCCTGTGGCTGGCAGTAGGCTGCCACCCATACCTACTCAAGCAAAATCTCTACAGTGGGAAACTCATCACGTTAGATCACGGAAGTCTCTGCTGGATGCAGGACTGCATTGCTTGTCCTCCTATTTCATGCTTTAAGCTACGTCAGGTTTACTTGCAGTTGTCAATTTTAATAACCTCTGTAAGTGAGGTGGATTATAAAGTAAATTGACACAATTAAAAGACAAAGAGACTTATAGGTGAGGAATTAAATGAGGTTCAGGAATGTAAATTGAATGTTGAGCTCTAACATGAGCTTTCAATGTAATATGAGGCTTCAGTTTAATGTCTGTAAAACTGGAATGCATTTGTCCCATCCATTTTATTTGTAAATTCTTTGAGACAATGTTTATCATGCACTACAGGCTTTAGCCAGCATCTGGCACATTTCCAGTTTTCCTCTGAAACTCTTTATGGCAGTGCAAATACATAAATCAGAGTCTTCACGAATGTCCCAAACCTACTGAAATTAAAAAGATTTTTGGCAGAAACTGGAAAGAGTACATGAACCTGGGCACCCTGGTCTAGTGGTTGGTGATTCTGCCCACGGCAGGGAGGCCATATATGATCTTTGAGGTCCCTTTCAACCCAGACCATTCTATGATTCTATGAATTAAATACTTGTGTTTCAGCAAGGGAGCAAGAAGACTCCAGCTCTAAAACCTCGAAGACTCACTGGCCCTGTGATCTGCAGCTCTTCTCAGTCACTGCTGAAAAGCAGGCAGTATGTTTCTGGGGATGGCCCTGGAGGACTAGGCTTTGTATGGACGATAATGTCTTTTTAGCATTTGTGATTTTCAATGCAGTTTTTTAACTTTGACAAATTCTGAGAGATTAAAGCACATCTTGACTTTGTAGAAGTGCACCAAAAATGAGTGTGTAGCCTGACTGGAATTTGTCTCAGCCCAGCCATCAGTAATGAAGGTTTGAAGAAAGTGCAGCACACACGTGGAGCCCGGTTGCTGCTTTCTATTAGTTCCCACCTCCAGAGATCTGCAGCCTGCTAGAAAGCTATGGCCTGCAAAGCATTAGGTACCAGTCTTGTGATTTTCTGATCTTCACCTTCACTAATTACAATTTGAGCGCATCTGTGTGCATGAGAGACTGGATGTCCGTCACCAAGACAAGTCATATTTCAGTGTTTTCCCCCCAGGTTTCTACAGTCTCAGCCTATACAAGGCAGAGGCTGCCATTTGTAGTTAAAAGGACAGCAGCTGGGCCTACTGCAGGTGTGACCACGGACAGTAGACTTTTGATTAGCTGTGTGAAGATTATTTAAGTTGTGGATTAACTACTTCCCCTGACACCTCATTTTCATTATGTTTTCTACCTCATTCTTTGTATCAGCTTTGTTTTTCAAAGTTTAATATATTTACTCTGTTCTTACGACATAATTTACATCTGTTTCATATTACCTATGTTCTTGCTTTATTTGGGTTATTCTCTCTCCAACCACCCCCATTTCCCTGAATAACTGAGAGCTCATTACGTGAAGAATAATGAAAAAGTGCAATGTATAATCAACACAAGATTATAAGATTGAGCATTATGTTGTTTCGTAGAAATACAGTGCTTCTGCTGCTTCTGCTCACCTATTTACATCACTGTGGAGGGTTTTAGGTCCTTGATGAGGGACTGCAGCACCTCCTGCCTACTTGCCATGTACTCGTTGCCAGCACTTTACCTCTGCCCACCCATGGATGTACCCTGGGAAAAGACATCTCTTGGTTATTGCCAGCAAAAGAGCTACTTCCTCAGGACTGAGGCTCTGGGGCAGTAAGCACTGCTAGATGTAACCGTGTGATAGCACAGGTTTAGAAGCAACAGGATAAAACAATAGCTCTTCTTTTGTCCTCACCTTTCTCTTAGGTAAACCTGAGCCATAACCGCAGGTGGATGAATTGTCATCCCGTAGTTGACCTAAAAACCAGTCATGAACTACCGTGGCAGACCTGAAAAATAAGGCATTTTTTGGCTAAGTGGAAGTGCTGTGAAACTTTGGAGCATATGCAGTTTCCGAGTATTGTAGTCCCTTGCTTGTAATTCCCTGTGTTTCAGATCTCAATTAACTGTCTTTCAGAGCCAACATTCTTAATTCACACAGAGATATTGCTTCTCTTAATTCTTCAATGATTAGCTAATGTCGCTTAATTTCAGTGAGGGGCATGCATATTAAATGACCTGCTGCAATCAAAATGCTTTTTAGTTTTGAAGTTTCTTTAATGCTGTTACAAATGCATTCTTTGTGATAACATGTATTTATACTGCTGAGAATCTCTTCCTGTAGATCATTTCATTTGTGCAAATTACAGAAATGTAAGTACAAATAAATTAGGGAACACTGTCCTTCCTCATGAATAGTGAAAGCCAGAAAATTTACTTGCTACAACCATAAAAAAGATAATTCACCGGAGAACGGATGGCTTGGGAAAGGAATAATGGATAATGGAGTATGCAGGATTTCACAACCAGGACATCTGCACAAGCGCAACTCAAATGTCTAGTCCAGCAAATGTTAGTGTTTTTTCCCATAGTAATCCACAAAAGTGAGCAAGACAGCAGGATATGCAAGAAATGGAATATAAAATAGCTTGGAAAAAAATGTAACTATCAGCATTAAAAAAAAAAAAAACAGCAGCATTTCTGAAAGGCTGCCTTCTAGGTGCAGACTGAAAAGAGCTTTTTCATAGCTACTTTCTCTTACACAGACGCTTTTTATGGTTACACCATCTGCCCACTGCAGGCAGGAGATGACTATGAGAGTCATGACCCTTTGCTGGTCCAAAGGGGAGATTAAATCTGTGGTGCTGTAGTCACAGGAACAGCTGCTTCTTGGTGCAAATCTGGACATACCAGGCCTTCTTCCCTGGGCAGAGATGTACCCATGGCATGAGGATGTAGGGAATCTGCTTCAGGACAAGGTCACAGCCACACAGCCCTAGATCTTACCCATCTCAATCTCTGGACACTGAAATCAGCTAAGGACCACAACACAGTATCTGTGCCACACTCCTCTTTTAGTCAGCATCTGGTCCAGGAGGTCTTGCCTGTTTTTTCCCTGGGTCCACCCTTTAATCTTTGCTCAGGTTTAAACTGCTGAGTTTTTTGTTGTTTTCCTTCTCCTTGCACTTCTTTTCTGTCTCTCTTTCCTATTTGTGACAACCTGCAGAAAAGTAAGAGATAGCAGAATCCTACAGCTTGTATGCTATGGTTGGTGTCTGCAGAAATTTGAACGCCGTTGTTTTTTTTAGCTACTTTAATATAATTTATTATTTTCTACAGTGTTCTTAAATCTATTCCAAAATATATATACAAATATATTTGCACATACAAATGGGGGTTGGGGGGGGGAATGTCATGCCTTGGTGTTTAAATATGGTGTTTCTATGAGCAGACTGGTCAGTACTTTAGACTAATAAACTGTTCCATGCCACTGCGCTCTTTCTGGCAGGCTTTGCCAATAATGGATTGACTAACAATCCCTTAATCAAATATTTTATGGGCAGTTTTATGTTAGAATGGGGTGAGCACTTAAACTTGTGGCTCTTAAATTGACCTGTGGGTTCTTAATCGCTCTTAAACCACTTCTCATATTCATCCAGTGATGAATTTGTCCTTTTCCTACCATTTATGTTCTCCAAACATCTGGAAGCCCCTTTGACTTTATTGCTAAATCTATTTCCAATGTAATATTTGGCTTTATGCATTCTTCTGTCAGTGACATCCCAGTGAAATGCACACCTATAAAAAGGAATAAAATATCACCAGCTACTCCCTAATTTGATGTGTTTCCCTTGTGTGTTTTTCTTTGCATCATAATAGGGAGCTCTGGCTTTTCTCTAACTTTCAGCTTGTGGTTTTTACCTTCCATTATTCAGGAAGTAGAATAAGTTTAAGGTGGGTTATGCATCTTCTGAGATAGTTGTTTCAGGGCTTTTTGTTTTCAAAGTATGCAGGGGGATAAAGTCCACAATACACGCCTGGGTCTTCCATTAGTATGGCGATATTCCTTGAAAGGGCCCTTCCCTGTTCTGCTGTTCTAGAAAGCTGGTCAAGAGAAAATCTTTGAGTACGTATCTGTAGAGTGGCCTCGAGTATTTTGGGATGCAAGTTGAGTAGTTGCCACTAGATGACAGTGTAATCTACTGATACAGTACTGAAATCAGCATTTCAATAGATTATAATACTGAATTTACTCTTTGCACCAGCATTATGACTTGTTTCACTGGATCTGGCCAGAGCCCTCTAGACTCAGGCAAAAGTAAAATGGTCTATTTTATTTTTTTTCCACCCTAAATATTACTGCTTGGGAGGTCAAAAGTATTGCCCGCAAGTCCTGGGTATATGTTAAGTGGAACAACTGGCAATAAATAGATTCCTAATTATTAAGATGTAACTCATCTCTAAATCTCTTGGGTAGTTGTTTGCATGGTATCTTGCCCTTCTGACCTGGTGGGACTTTCCTCAGGTATCAAAGTCTGCACAAGAGGAGGAAGTGTTGAATCATGTCCCTGTTTACTAACTACATTACATATAAGCATCGTGTCAGGGAAACACAGGCAAACTGGTCTAAGGGGAAGCCAGATGTACCCTGCTGTTTTTAGCCTAATCTGAGTCAAGAATTTGTTCTCTCTTGTGCTTATTTCATGACTTACTTCTGAAAAAGTTAAAAATAAAAAATGGTTAGTGTGAACTTTGGTCTTCTTGGATAAACAGGAGCAACGTTATTCTCTGTATTCACTTTCCTTCTTCCTTTGCCTTGTGCTTTGCAAAAACAATGAATAACTGTAATTAAATAAAAAGGGGGGGTAATTACAAAAAATTTTTTGCACCTTTTTAATATCTCTGTTCACCTTCCTCAGTTTCAGCTTGAAAATTAACTTGTTTTGTCCAGAACATGTTGAAAAGAGACTTAATGCAATAGAGTAGAATGATATTTGAATAACAAATGTAGCCTTGTCGTTCCAGCAGTGGGTGGGACAGTTACCTGTGGGTTAGTTTGCATTTTGATATGCAGATTTTGTGGAAAATATTATTTGTAAGTGGCTTTTAGGACTTAATTAATAACTACACCTTTGTTCGTAGCTGACATTTATTTCTAGGCTGCTCAGCACTGTGAAAAAAGCAGGTACTCTGCCACCAGAGTCACTCACCACACAAGTTTTCACAGCATCATAAAAGGCAACAAAGAATCTAAACCCCCAAATGCTATAAAGTAAGCCATTTCCCCCCCACACTTTTTAATTTCAGATTTGTATGTCAGTTTTTGGTTGAAGAGTGGTAAATATCTGAAAAGTGTCAGATTAAAATCCTCTGGGAGCAATGAAAATTAGCAGTGCAATAAGCCAGGTGAGGCAACCTCCACTGAAAATTGAAGAGCTTCAGTCTCCTAATGTGGACTCTTGTAAGTCTACCAGTGCATTGCAAGGATCAGGTTTGAAATTTGCCACATCATGTGGTAGACAAAGGCAGTCACCTGTAAGATAAATTTCTGTTCAAAATCCTAGCACAGCAATGACACTGAGCACTGACATGGATAACCACTGCAAATAAAATTTTTGTGCATTTCTATTCCCTTGTATTATTGTCCTGGCAGAAGACACAACTTAGAAAATATTTGTGCTACAAATGTATGCAATTAGAAGTATGGAAAATAATCAATATATGGCCATAAAGCTGAATGGGAATGGAAAAGTAAATACTGTGGGCAAGACTAAGCTGTGAGAGAAGTGGACCCCCTTACTTGCTGTTGTTAGAGGCACATCCTCTGGGGATGTGTGTCTGGCTGAACTCAGAGATCCACTGAGTAAATTACTGGAAATAAAATTGATCAGAATGGGTGCACAATGGTGCTTCCAAATCTGTGTTGGAGAAGACACAACAGTGATTTTTTTTTAACCTATTTTCCATCGGCAAATGCCTTCTTGCTAATTCTGTCTTCAACCAGAAGCTGCTAGCACGGACAGTGACTGTGGTGGCTGTCTGAGCATCGATTGCAACCCAGGTTCAGCAGGAGGATGTGCAAATGTCTTGTGGCATGTCTGTGCAGGCAGGTCCGGGGGGAGCAGAGCGCTGCGCATCCACAAAAGTAACATCAAGCCACTGCTGAAAGGACTTCGAGAGAGACGGAGGGGAAGGGAATTACAAGTCTTTGCTGAAAGACCCGTGTTTATTATTCTCTTTGGGGTGGTTCTCTGGCTTTCTCACTGTCTACTGGTGAGGTGCCAGCAGCAGGCGTGTGCTGAGTGGCTGTGGCAGGGCCACAATCATTTCCATAGCTTTTTGCACACAAAATCTGCCTCACACTGTGAGGTAAGACAATGCTTGCAGGAAAGTTTTTCCTTCCTTCCATTTCTGGCTTAAAACAAGCAGCAACTATGGCGAAAGGAAAGCATTTTTAGGCCTGGAGGCCACACACAGCAGTGGTAGGGAGGGGAGGGCCCAGGTCTCTGAAGGCCTATGTGTTGTGGCGCTGGGACTGCCGGACTTTCCTTCTTGTGATCCCACAGGAAAGCCCCATTGCTCCAGATGGAAAAGAAAGACACTAACTGCCAGAGAACAGGGGTCTGAGCCTGGCTTGTGCCTCCTGGAATGCCACAGTTCCAGAGACTTTTTTAACCATTGAAAAGGACCAGTATTCAGCAAGACTCAGAGAACCAAGACAAGAACTAGTGAGGGGTCTGACACATCTCACAATGTGTCCCCTTGTGCATTCATGGGGAGAGCGGAAGTGCTGCCATTATTTATTTTCATGAACAGTGATTTGCTTGATAGCCCTCCTATAGGTATTTCACATACTTGTCCACACAACTTGCCCGCTATTCCTGTGGGAAAACGCGACAAGCATAGCAACATGACAAAAAAGATGTGTGAGAGTGGGATGGGAATTAGGCCAACTGAATGTTTTCCATGTGTGTTCAAATATGTTTGTTTGCATGCATGCCACCCAGCCTATAAAAGCTCTCCGCCCAGTTCTGGTGTATGTGCCTATAGATCAATTTCCTCAGCTTCAGCTTAAACCTACATGCTAACATCTAAGGGGAAAAAACCAAGCTCCTGCTCCCACGAGCTGTTTGTTTGAGTTGAGAAGGCAGATGCATGGCCTTGACAAGCGAAGGGTGCAGGTGGGTCAGAAATGATTGAACATCCCCTACTGCTGGATGTCATGTCCCATTTTTGTGGTGAATGCAGAATGAAACTTATGGATCTCAGAGGTGCACATACACACCATTCTGTCTCGCACTGACAGGCACATAAACTCCATTTGAAGAAAGCATCTGAAGAAAAGGTTTGTTTTAATGATAAACTGTCCTGCACGAGGGTGCCTGTAATTATGCAGTCTCAGAATTAGAAATCCAGCAGCAATCCACAATCTTCACTGACTTCGGATTGAACTGAAAATGCACAAATAATTCTTAAAACAAACAGTTCAAGTCAGGCAAAGGAAGTAATCACCCTAAGTTTAAAATCCAGATACACACACACACACACACACACACAAAAGAGCAGCTTCCTCAAATAATCAAACCTTTCTGTTGATACAGGTTCCCTTGAAATTCTCCCTTTGTAGATAGCACATAGACCCTGAAAGCATCTTCTGTGCTTTGTATGTAATGTATGATTCACATAAGGGGACATCCCATGGACTTTTCTGATCTGGAAACACTTTCTATCTCTGCTTTGCCTTCATTTGTGTACATGTAAATCCCTACAATGGCAGGGAGGTAAGGAGACAGCCCAACTATGTCCTTGCAGTTGTCAGATATCCATCTTATTACCCTAAACTTCTCCTCCTAGCTAGTTGAATCAAAATATATGTTGTCCATCACTGGCATCCAGAAGAAAACATGGCACCCTCCAAAGCCTATTACTAAAGTAGGGATAGAAGTGCTATCTTCTTAATTTTAAATGTGTGAGCAATACTTCTTTACCCGGTCATAGCTGCAGATACCAGAAAAAACTTTTAGGCATTCCTCTTCTTGGAGTGCCAGAGCAGAGCTGCTGGACAGCACTCATTTTTACCCTCTTCTCTAAGACTTCTGAACTTAGGATCCAAGCCCTTCTGAACCAACAGAATGCATATGGGCTGTAAACCTTGGAATCAGAAGTCACAATCTGGCTTATGGGAGAGGCACAAGGCCCCCATGTTTCTGACATCTGATGAGAAGAAAGGTAAAAGTTACAACATTGCGGAATGAATGAAAAGCCGCAGGGCATTATTACTGGTCAGTGTAATAGAAGCAATTGAGGATGGTGGAGCCTGCTGTAGGAAGTGAGAATTTCCCCAGTTTCAAATTATTAAAAAAACCCCATAAAATGGCATTGCCATTTCAGTATTGCTGCACTGCATTAATGTCTTCCTATTTATAGCCTCAGTTTACTCTTAACAAAGTCCCTACTTTCTCCCTGCGAAGAATTCCCTAGAGAATTGTCAAATCTAGCTTTAAATAACTTGAGCAACTGTGCTTCCATCATTTACCTTTGGAAATGGTTACTTGGCCTAATAGTAATAATTGTGAGAATTCTGGAGGATTTGGTTTATGATGATGTTTGCAGACTGAATTCTGTAATTCTGTATATAAGAGTTTGACCGTAAATTACAGCATTCTGTTTTTTCCTGAGATTTGAATGAACCAATTCAGATGCCCTGCATGGGAGGTTAGTGCCTAAATAGTCTTAATAACTTGTCTCTAAGTGAATATTCACTGCTAACTACTAGCAAGCCCTTCCTCTGCTACCCTGCCCTGGTACAATACTGTGTGGAATTGCCCTCCTTGCCCAATGGCTTTCTCTCAGCCTGTTTTTCTACAGAGGACTGGTGGAAGCATGGCTCACGGTTAGCAGAGCAATAGTTAGAGCAAGTGTGCATAAGGAGAGAATCTTTTTTATAGCTCTGATGCTTTCTTTGAGGTTGAATGAGAAGGAATTAGACTCATACTCAGTATTACTCAGTAATACTGCAGATAAATGTCTGTACACAGACTTTTCATTGAAAACACCAACTCTCTGATACAATCCATCAGTTGGCCAAATGTCAGATACCAGATCTTGCTCACTTCTCAGTCTGGAGCTGAGGAACAACATATCTGTGTTACAGACAGATTTCTTTATGGTTTAAAACCAAAAGAGCTAAAATGTCTTCTTTACTGAAGCCAAAATTCACTCTTAATAAGTAGGGTTTTCAGCAATACCCATGAGTGAGATTTGGGACTGTCAGAAAGATAAGGCTTAATGATAGATTTTAGAAAAAAGTATTAGTTAGGTAGCAAAGATAGCACAATTTGCCCATTACCCTGGCAGGATGGTTCCCCCTCATTGGAACTTGCAGTTCTTTAGAAGTTTCATGGCAGAGTTCATGAAAAAGTAGAGACTTTTGAATTGAGCCCAAACTGAGAAAGAAATGGAGTTCTGGCCAAGGGCCAGTGTTTTCAGAATTGTTGATCAAAGATAAGCTTTATCACAGTTGGTCTTTAGAAAAATACTGACATATCAGAGAAAAAATGAACTAAAACAGATGGAATTTGAGCCCTTACGGTTTGAGCTGAGCTGGCTTTTTCTTACTTCCTTTCTTTCTCCCTCTCTCTCCTCTTTATTTATTTATTTATTTATTTATTGCCCTGTGATCACAGACAGACAGAAAAAAAAACAAAAGGGAGGTGATACAGGTGTAAAATTTGTTGTAAGTTACACTTGAGGGTCTTTAGAGAGCAAAACAGATATAAAGCCTATGTTCAGCCTTAACTGTTACTCATTCCTATGGTGGTTGGGAATGATTAAGCCATTTTTAACGTAGTGGAAGCTGAGATCAGGCTCCACTTCTATAGATTTTTAAAGGTAAAGCTGCTATAATTACTATAATAAATGTAATGAACTATAGAAAAGTGCAGTCCACAGTAGAGTTACTACATATATGTTGGTTAATCAGAACCGCCAAATCTATTCCTGGACATGCTTTCTGGGTTTAACCACCACTGGATTAACCATCACTGTGAGTGTGGCAACTATTAGGAGAGCAGAGAGAATATGCGGGAAAATATAGACATTGTTAACTGCATCACATTCTTGGCCTACTTGATTTCTGGCAATTCTTTTCTAACACTATCAAGGCTGTAGAGCCACAGGTTGGAACTGTGGGCAGATTTAGGGCAGAAGGGACCTCTGGAGGATGTTCAGTCCAAACCTTTGCTCAAAGCATGTGTACTTCTAAGTGAGTGCTCAGGACCCTCTCAGCTGTGTTTTGAGTGTCTACAAGTCCAGATACATTGCACAGCCTCTCTGTGCAGCCTGCTTTGGTCCGTAAGCACTCTCACTGTGAAAAATTTCCTCTCAGATGCAATCAGAATTTTTGTAATCCTATTTATTATTTTCTCCTTAAAGTCCTTTGTTTTAAGAAGAGTTCAAACAGCTTATGACTTCTCCAGCTATCGTTCTCTTTATACAAAGGGATGTCATCTGATGAGGAGAGAAGAAGCATGCCAAGTGACATATATAACCAGTCACAAAATCTGGGCTTTTAATTCTAAAGGGCAAAAGCCCTGTGAAACATTCATTATGAATATTGGTGGAAAATCCATAAACCCAAATATATTCCTCAAAGCAGTCAGTCAAACAGTTACAAAGAGCAGACAAGCTCAGAAAAAGATCTTGCTCCATGTGTGGAGAATTTGCAAAGGGGAAAAGAAAGGCCCCAGCAGAGGAGCCCATTGTCTGCAGCCTGTTCTTATTAGGGGTGAGCACACTGGAGTCAATGGGAACCACATACAGGTTCTAGAAGGGGTAGATTTGACTCTGAAAAGTAAGATGATGTGTTGAAGTCCTTTGCATTTCTGCTCTTTGCTTGGTACTCCTTTTCTGTGATTAAAATTTAACTCGTTGAAGAAACGACTATTTTTTTACTCAGATATTTCTGCATTAGACATGATAACCTCCATTCCTTTTTGCTGTGACACCTTCAGAAATATATCTCTTGCACCAGCACAAGAAAAGGAATGAGGCTCTTCCACATCAGTTGCAAATGAAGAAATGGCATCTTGCAAGAGGAATTGTACAAGGGCAAACTGATCTTACAGACAGAGGGCTGCAGAGTAAAAGCTACATATGTGACATACACTATATAATTCTCAAAAAGCCAATGGATTTACTGTCAAAACAAAAAGAGAAAGGGTGTGAGATTTCATCCATTTCTGTTTCATCTGGTAAAAAAAATCCTCTCACAATACAGGAATTTTGAACCATGATGAGCAAAATGAATTTGAAAACTACATTAAAACACAGAGGCAGGCCTGCCTAGCATCACAGTTTAAATCACCTCTTTATTTCCACTGAAACTAAACTCAAATTCTGACGTGCTTTTTTTTGAAATTCATTATGTCAACATAAGTAGGTGCAGCTTATCATCACTTAGATGGTTGTTATTTTTTAGCTGTTTAATTCATTGACTCACATCCGGCAATAATTCATGCAAAATGGGCTCTGAACTCCTTTGCAATATGCAGATTTGTGTGCAAATGAGCGTTACCTATGGTGTTCACACTGAAGCGTTTTTCTTTGATGTACATTTCTGACATTCTGAGATTGTAAAGAAGAAAATAACTTTAAAAATTTTAAGAAACCTTAATTGAAGTTAACATAAAAGAAGATACATGGTGTTAATTGGTCTGTTTCAGGAATAATTTGGGCCTTTGAGACCATGTCCCTTACCCCCCGCCAAAGTGTCAAGACTCACATCTTTAATTCAACAATCTTTGTATTAATTACCTCTGGATAAGGTAAGCTTTGATTGGAAGTCTTTTATTGTAAAATTGCAGTACATTGCCTGCTTTAAGATAAATAAATTAGGGTTGAACTTGAAAAAAAATTCTCCATCCAGCTGTGAATGGGAAAGTGAATTTGAGTATCAAATGCTAGATGAAAGAACAGTTTTCATGAGACTTTCTTAATGGGGGAAAAGTGTTTTCTTTTGGTTTCTCTTTTTCCATTGTTTTTTTGCACGTTGAAAAGTAATATCTTCATCAAGAGATGGAAACACTTGGATTCCAGGGTTGCCAATATTTTTGTACCAAGAGGCCACTTTTTTCCCCATGGGAACTCAACTTTCTCTTCTAAGAGTGATTTCCCAGCATCCAGTGATTCTGTCACAGAGTGATCTGATCAGACAGCTAGGTATGATCCTAGTTTCCCTGTTCCTAAATATGTCTAGTTGGTGGTCCATTAAAGCCAGAACTTCATTTTCTTTTCAGAGATAGGAGGATTGAAACTAAAGAAGACTTGAACAAGACTGGCTGCAGGGCCTGGAAAGCTGCAGGCAATGTGGGAAACATAAACACAGCTTGTGTCCCTGACTCATCCCGGAAGAGGACTGGCCATCCCTTGCCTTGTAACGGAGATGCTCAGTTGTGTTTGGAGGCTGGGACCTGTGTGCTCAAGAGACAGTGTACTTTGTGTGTGGGTAACAGGGCTGACTCCAGCATGCTGCCTGCACATAGACCTCCATTGCAATGAAGTGCTTTAAAACATTGCATTGGTGAATGTTAATAGGGTTTTTCAGCCTATGGGCTTAGTTCTCACCTCAGAGTTGCCAGTGGGACTTCTCCAGATCAGTGAGACATGCCATGAACCTTGAGTCCCTTTGAGAGCTAACACACATATCATCTGAGGGAAGCAAAAGCTGCTAGATAAAATGTTAGCTATGTTGTTTTAAACCTTGACCTATGAAGATGGAAATGTCCAAAGAGTTGGCATACTACAATTTCAGAGCTGACACCTTAATGGTTTCACTGGACTTTGGCAGAAAGACACACCTGACGGCTCTTCAAAAGATTTTCTGCATGTACAAAAGACCTAATGATATAGGCCCATTTTTTGTTCTTTCCTGGCAGTGTCTTTCATCTTGTCTTCCCTTCTGGGACTCTCTGCTTGGTGCAGAGCTGTCCCATTTGCCCAGTTATCTCAGAAGGTGTCTCAGTGGTAACGGGATGCTGGAAGCTTCTGTTTTGCCATCAGGGCTATTAGCTGTGTCAGTAGATCAGATTAAAGCCTGCATTTTTGAAATGGTGTGTGTATGTAGTCACCACTGCTTGGCCCCCTAATTTACACTGAAATCAGCTGAAATGAAAGATAGCCAGGAGAAAAGAGGCGAGTCCTTTTATTTTATCAGAAAGCCTAAAAATGTTGACACAGCAAGACACAGAGCACCTATTCAATCATCCCCCACTCTGGATGGTGAAAGGTAACAACAACACCTTGAAACCACTGTGGGAGCTTGACCCAAGAGCTGCTTGCGTACTGCTGTGGCTCATTGTGCTGGGCCACAGAGATTTTCATCCTACTACGTTTTCTCATCCCCTAGAGGCAGACTTGTCAAGAAGCCTTTTGTCTGGCACAGTGTTTTCAAATCCAAACTCTGATAATTATCTGTGGTTCTGCTGCCGACTTGAAAGGCAATTGCTAGGCATTGAATCCCCATTCCCTTCAGTACAAAAATTAAGAGTAAGGAGAAGAAGCATTTCTGTGCCTGCTTCTCTCTCCAACACTTGACACCAAATGCACATGTGAGGCTGACCGTCAAAGATAAATGAGTTCAATAGAAAAGAGCAGGCGCATACTTGGATCTCCATGTAATACAGTACAAATCAGTAGAAAGTGCAACACAAAGGCTTTGCATGGCAGACTCTGCTAATCAGAAGAGGTGAGTGTTTTAGCATATTTAAACGAGGTGAGGGCATCCACTAATCAAACAACAGAATTCAGAGGTACTAAAAGAGCAAGGGAAAGGCTGTTGCTTAAAACTTTTCCACACGGATGGCGTATTTTTGAAATATCATTAAATGTGATGATCTAGGTTTATAGGAAGATAATGAGCTAAGTAACAAATATGTCAAAACTAAACTATTAAACACTGTAATTATGCTGGATACAGATTAGTTGCTGAAAAAGTTTCCCATTATTGCACTCTAACTGTCAGGAAAGTGCAGTAAAATAATGGGTTTTCTTTTCATTTGATTGATTTAGCATAAGGTACTATGTGGTAACTTTTTAACAGCCTTCATGGGATGCAATAAAAATTGCATCGGAAGCCTACATCTTCTCCAATATAAATTGGTGCAAAGTATACATAAGTGATAAAAACTCATTTTTCATGCACAAGACTTTAAAAGCTTTCACACTAAGTACACTTTTTGAAAACTATTACATTTATAGTTTCTCTTACAGTCTTCTACCTTTCTCTACTGTTTTTCAAATCAAGGCCAGGTTGCCGTCACATTCACCGACACTTCTCCTCTGCAGTAGCAATACTTTTTGTTAATCAGTCAGGAAAGAGAATTAGTTTTACATCAACATTTTAAAGATATATTTTCTTAAAACCTCACAGGGAAAAAATTACCTTTTACTGAGAATTACACAATGTGTACAAGCTTCCTAGGCCAATAGATCATTGGCATATGAGTATAACAAAGGTTAGTTAGCAGTCATGGGTTTTCTTTGGGAATATTGCCTTCACAGAAGCAGATCTCAAAGGAGATGAGCTTATTTTAAGCTGATATTCATTAGAAAGCTGCTAAACCACTAGAGACATTCTGGATACAAAATAGGATATCTGGCTTGTGTTTTCTTTTGTAGGTAATAAAAGACAATATCTATGATCATGATCAGAACCTCTGATTTATTGCTATGATCGGTTATATTGTGTCAGGTGATATTTTTAACTTTTTGTCTATTTCTTAAAAGAATAGTTTTAATGAATTTTAAGCACATGAGAACATCAGACTGTTAGCTTGAAAACCGGTGTCTTTCTCCACTTATGAAAGTGATGCCTCCTTCTGGATATGCCCTGGATTTGCTATAGGTGCTTTTCAAGTGGCTGAACTATCTGCTTTAAAAACAGAATTTATATTTTCGTTGTCTTCAGTAGAATCTAGATGGAGGCTGCATACCTCACGAGAACAAGAGGGGAACAAGTCTGATCTTTTGAAGGTAGGAGGGGGTAAGTGTTCAGTGTGTTATTGGATCTTTTGATGAAATATGTATCTTTCTCAATGTACAAACAGCTGAAGAAAAAAAAAGTACTGGACAGAAGAAAGAGATGACTGCATGTATTAAACAGTAAGATTTTTTATGCCAAATACTATATAGAAATGGTAATTTAATTGGATTGAATACTTGAGTTCAGAAAACAAACAGAATCAGGAAGATCTTTGTTAAGAGTAAAAAAAAGTTATTGAAAAATTGAGAAATGGTTGTTTCTATCAAAAATCTAGAATGAAGAGTTCTTGTATTTACACAGTAATCTCATCCATGATGAAAATTGTACAATCAAATCTGAAAGGAGACTTGGGAAATAAATCTTTTCAGCTGCACAAAAGAAAGCTTTTGACTTATCACTTTTGACAATATGGATACAATGGGGAAAGAGCAGAATGGTGTCTGTGGGGACAATGCTGTACAGTCAGGGAGTGACTAAAGGGCAAATTCTGCTATTTTTCCATTATGTTTTGGGTGGCAGGATTCCACAGTCTGCACACTGAATCCACAGTAGTTTCGGGCACACATGAAGGCTAGTGGCAAAACAAAGAGAAGTATTACATGGAAGTTTAGTGCCCATACTCTGGAGATTTCTGTTGTATGCACAGAATGACAGCACTTCTGGATTGGGGCAGAAGAATTCTGAAGAAGAAAAACAAGAAGGAAACACGAACTGAACAGCTGAAAGACCAGCAAGGGAACATACTAGTCCTCAATGGTTCTGAAACATAGATTTCTTTCAAGGCTTTTCCTCCCTTCCCTTCCCTTCCCTTCCCTTCCCTTCCCTTCCCTTCCCTTCCCTTCCCTTCCCTTCCCTTCCCTTCCCTTACCTTCCTTTCCCTTACCTTCCTTTCCCTTACCTTCCTTTCCCTTCCGTTCCCTTCCCACTGACCAAGCATTCTTTGGGACATAAAACACAGGGCTTAAATTTGGGATCTGCAGCTCAGTTCTCACCCCAGTCTTGCCACAGGCTCTCTCTGAATGTCTCAGAAGACATTTCTTCCTCTCATTTCCTCATTTTGCCACTTTTAGAAATGGTTGTTTATTCATACCATGCCAGCATTCCCCATCAAGAGAGATCCAAATGTCTCTTTACTAGATGGAGTAAATGATTTTTTCCAGGAGCTGCGTTTTTCCAGGGAAGGGGAAAAACACTGTTAAGTTTTTCTCTGCCTTTATATTTTAAATCAGGCACTAAACAGGTATCTTTCTTCACCTTCACATCAGCAATCACTTTCTGTGATACAATCATTCACCAGTCTACCAACAGAAATGGGAGAGGTGAAAGCAAAAATCTTTGATATTTTGGAACTTTTTGATTTATTACATAGTATTTATTGTTCAGAAAAGTGGTTTATAACTGGTTGAGTTGACTATGAAAGATGGAGAGACTGAAGAATCTCAAATAGGTTCTGTCATGGTACGTAACCACCAGAAATTGTTACATTTACAATATAATCATTCACGTACGCATTCATACGCGTCATTTTTCTTGTTATGTGTCTACCTCAACTCTGTCTTAAGCCTGTATGTCCATAAATATAAAACCATATGGGTGTATAAGTGAGGTTACACATTCTCTGCTAATGTTAAATAGCGCATGTTCTTGTTGGGATGAAGGTGACTGTTTTTAACAATGAACATTCATGCGTTCAGTGCAGAAACATGGATATACTTGGACATTGTTCTTGTGTTTCCTCTTGTGAAATGTGCTATCTGTCAAAGGGAGGACAAACTGAGGTATAAGCAGGGTTCTGGGCAAGCATCCCTGTCCAGAAATCCCACAGCTTCCTGGTCTGACAGTAACACACTGGCAAGTTTTTCTTTGCACAGAACTGGAATATGGTGTTTCCTGACAGAGCTTCCTCCCATATTGCTGACAGATATCCAGTTACTCTCCTGTGATTTAACTACTGAGAAATGTCTCCAACAATGCAAGATAAAGGTTTTAAAGAAATTAGTATAAATAATTCTGCCCAGGAAGTTACAACAGATATTATGACCAAGAGAATCAAAGTGAGATCTGTCTGAATGAAATGAGTTGAAGGATAAAAGAAGATGAAGAAATTACTGTGGAATGAGATTATTTTTCTGTAAGTTTGGCAAACAAGCAATGTATGAATTTGGAGACAGTTTCTGAAGGTGATAGTTTGAAAATATTTTTTAAAATGCTGTCATAACATATTTTGTCAAAAGCAGTAAAAAACAATGAAAAAACTGTGATTGAATAAAGAAGCGTAGGAACACAGAGACTGAGAGAACACATTTTTAAAGATTCACTTAAAAACTCACTTATCTGTCTGTAATTAAATTGGTCTCGAGCCCTGTAGGACCTGATTTAAGGTGCAGTCAAGTCAGTGGAAAAACTCAGGTAACATCTTCATATAGAAACGTCCTTTAAGCAGTGTCTAAGATAAGCAGCCATTCCCACCATTCATTAAATCTGTGGGATTCATGGGATATTTTCAGTATCTTTTATCAAGTCCAGATCTTTTTCATTGCTATTTACAATGCAGTCTAAAAGATGAGTGATTCATTTTCATGATAGATTTCTTTTGGTCCACCTCCAGCCCAGTGATTTCAAGATGTTATTCAAGCACCTGATTTCTGAACCCTGAATGATCCAGTACAAGGATACCATCAAGCCATAGCTTAAAACACCATTTGTTCCCCTTCAAAGTGGTATTCACATTTCTTTATGGAATATTTAAGGGGTGCATGTTGTTCTGACAGCATACTAAAGCAACACCTTTCCTGGTGATGTAATGACTGTTAACAGCTTAACAATTCCATAGCCAGCTAATAATGGGAAGGGTATGTTGGATTCTACTAATTTTGAAGTGATGTCAGCCAAAGGTTTGTAGGATCATAGTTTTCCTTAGATTTTTTAAATAACTACATCTGGTATACTTTACGTTTGATTCTACTCTGCTTTGGATTGCAGTTGTGCAGTGCTTTGTGATGCACCTTGCAAAATCTGTACATTTTCACCTTGTCTTGACCTTTGTCTTGACAACTTTGGACTAGGATTCAAGGATTCAAGTCTCATGCAGAACAGTTGTTGTTGTCTCTCATTAAAATCCAAATTGCTCCCATGCTTCATGACTAATACTGTGTAAAATCCTGCTTGTTGAGCATCTGATTTGCTTCCATTGCCAGGACATGGAAAGTTTTTATGCTTACCACATATTTTAAAGGTTGTAAGTGATGTATTGAGCTAACTTGTAGCCTGGTTCTGTAAAGTTTTAATGACTGAGTCCCAGTCTGCGGATGATGTATTTTATGATTAAAATTATGGGACTCTTTAATCTGCCATGAATTCTACCATATTTTAAATGTATGCAATGATATCTAGTCTTACAGAGAAGTGTGGAGCTTTGTTGAAATTTGTGTATCTCTTTGAAGAACATGACATGGGAAGCAGGCTCAGGAGTGCGTAATGCTACAAATTGCCAATGTCCTTGGTTTGGTTTAGGCTTTGAAGACTGAAACTAAATTTGCTGAGGCTCAAAATGTATTGTATTTTGAAACACTGAAATATGTTAGGTGCTTAGCAGATTGCTTACGTACTGATGAACAAGATGAATGATTATTAACATTCAGAAGAGCTTTTTGCTAGGAGTGAATCAGCAGCTATTTTAAGCTCCCTGGAAGCCTGAATTCCTTTTCAAATATATGTAATATCTTACCACACGCAAAAAGGAAGACCTCAGAAATGACAGATGAGCTTTTGAAAGGGGCTACCTTTCAAGAGTCCCTCAAATTTACAAGTTGTTCTTCACAGGAGAGGTTAGAAGACAGGTGAGTCTTTGCCTTCTAGAACAAAAAGGTGCTACCAGGTGGGAAAGAAATCTTTTTTCTCATATGTGGATCTTGCACTGTTCATATCAAAGTATTCACAAGACTGGACTTCCACATCTTTCCATCTCCAGTCCTGCAATGTACATTTTTTAAGGAACTTAAAGAGTATCTGTACCAAAGTTGCTGTATCATCCTGTTCATGAAGAATGTTAAAGCAGTACATATAAATCCAAAACACCTTTTGAAAGAAAAAGAAAAGAACAGTGGAAATAGCGAATACACAGTTCAGGAAAATTGTTAATGTTAAAGCATGTTATGAAATAAGTAGTCAATACGTTGCTTTACCTGTGCAGATATAAGGTTATAAGTCATTTAGATAATATCTTTGACTGGACAAGCTGATATAATAGGACAATTTCTCAGAGGCATTTATAGCTGCTAAGTGAGTGGGAAAGCTAGTTGTTGCAGCATTGTGTGATTAGGAGTACATCTAAGCTCCAGCGAATTTGACTGTTTGAGAGCTCCTCTCCTTTTCTGTTCTCTAGTAAATTTTCACCCAAGTTGACAACAAAGTTGAATTAAATTGTACTCAAAGTTGCCTTTTACTGCTACACCCTGCCCCCCTCTGCTAGAAGTAATGGACAGCTGACAAGATTTAGGACCAATGTTGCCTAGGATTTCGTATATCAACAGATTCAAACCCAGCTCCTTACAGTCCACCAGGACACCGAGCAGCTCTGAGTATAAATTATCAAGCTCTGGGACCATATGTCTGGCAAATGAATAACCTTGGTGGCAGGAGGAGCAGCCCTACAGCCAAAGCAGATAAACACTGCATTTATTTCCTTCAGCTTGTAGTAACTGATTAAAGATACTGTCTATCTTTTCCAGAAATAATCCAGTCAGATTCAGGCCCCAATAATGAAGGCAATTTCTTACTTTTTTGGAGAAAATAAAATGAGTGGAAAAAAAAAATTAAATTCTTCTTTGAAAAAAAAAAAGGAAAAAGGAAATGATCATCCCATTCTGCAAGCTGTAGGGAATATCAAGAGGTACCTAAAGGAGCACAAGCTATGCCAGAATGCTAGGCAGAGAAGTGCTTGTCAAGAGACAGGGAAAGTATAGGGCCCCTTAACTTGTAGAAATGAGATTAACTCCACTAACAGCCTAGAGGTCAAGAAATATGGATTTTCATGTGTTGTCTGGATGGTAGCAGAACAACTCGATTGCTTGCTGTTTCAGACTGAAGGTCAAGTGCATTGAGGGCTTTCAGCTGCCAGCTGCATGTTTTTCCTAAATAGTTACAGCTGACAAATACACCTCTTGTTCTGCTGACCATTATGGGTACATCGTGACGTCCTGTTTAGTTCAATTTCAGTTAACAAGATATGAACGCAGCAAGGACGAGACAAGGGAGGAGGCTTGAGAGGAGATGGAAAAGTACAGAAGTAAGAACCAGGTGTCAAACAGATTGCCCACGGGATGGCTCTCTATTGTTTGATGCATTCCTACAGATGAAGTGGTAGGTTCAGTTTCTGTAGGATTTAGGCTTATATTTCAAGGGAAAAACTGAAATATTTTTATTCTGGACGCAAGGCTGGAAACTTTTAAATGCAAGTTAATGCAGCCAGCACTCTTCCTGGATAAGTTCACAGATTAAACCAACCCCCCAGGACATACAAATGTCTCTGTCGCTAGCTCAGAAAATTCTAAGCGCTAAAGCCAGGGGAAGTGTGAGATGCTGGGACACCTCTGAGTATAGCAGGGACAGATGGAGTGGGAGAGAGGTGGGGATGGTTGATCAGAAGCAGAGTAGCCACAACTTGCTGCAGTTCTTGATACCCGTGGCCCTACAGGTAGCTGCGTGGCTGAGTCAGTCATTTTCTTTGCTCATTTCAGGTAATCATACTAAGTTATCATCTCTTGCTAGGTAAAAGTCAAACACTCCCAAATCTTAAATGTATGGGTAGGAGCATGCAGTCAAGTTACCAAAGGTGAAGTAAAAAGATAGATAGTCATGCTATGTGTCTTTGTTTTCTCTTTTCTTTCTGTCCCCATGGAAATCTGTGGAGATTTTTTTATTTATATTTTTTATTTTATTTTATTTTTTTCCCCAGAAACTCCTTCCTTTATTTAGGGATATGAGGGCCAGCACAGAAGCTGTTACCACCACAGTCAGAGTGAGGTAGCAAGAACCTGGTGACAGAGATCTCAGGGGGGGAAAGAAGGGCCAGTCATTGTGTATTAAGCTCGAAGATGAATTCAAATTATTTGGCATGCAGCAGTGTCAGCACAATCCCTGTGCAGCTTGCATGCAGTTCTGAGTTTTGCAATTCAACGTCTACACCAAAGAGGAGGTTGACTTAAATAACATAGTTAAAACAAGTCAATAAATAAGTACTTTTTGCTAACACTCTGTTTTTGAAGACATTATTGTTCATGTGGGTCATATCTACAAGCATTTACCCATCCCCAGGACTGTTAGAAAATCACTTACCTAGTAAAATGAAGGTTCTAATTCATGATTCCAGGAGATGAGGCTTCCATAGAGACGCAGCTACTGACGGTGTTTGTGGGTATCAAGTATCTGTAAGTGCAGGGAGGAAGAGAAAACCATTCTGGCTCCATGGTGTCCTACGCCAACATCTTCAGATGCTTGATGCAGCGCTATGCCTGAGTAATTTTTTTCTGTCAGTCTCTTGCGCTAGCCCAGAATTTGTTTCATAAATGCCTCAGCTAAGGGCTTGATTTTTTTACATATATTCTTATAAATATTAATTATTGCTACAATTAAATATCAGAAATTACTATAAAGTCAAGGTCTTCTCAGGAGAAACTTTCACTGATATCAGGGTATCCACACAGAGGGTTAGGACTACCATTGGACACTGCAGAAGAGAAAAGTCAAACTGCCCACCACCATGTTTGAAAATATCTTGTGCTCTACTTCTGGGGGGTAGATTTCCTTTAAATATATCAGGGAAGGCATGGATGTAGTACTCTGGTCTGTTTCTCATTCTGTGCTTTCACTGTCAGTTAATGCTATCTGTACAACTGTTGCAGACTGAGACCCACCCTACTAAAACCACCTTCCACTCCACATGGAAATTTTCACTTACCTTGAAGGCAAACCAAGGGCAGAAAGGCAAACCCAGATGACAAGTGGATGGAAAAGGCCCCCTGTTCTGGTGAGGGAAGCAGAACGAGCTGGACGTGAGCTGACCTGTATAGGGTAGGAGCTGGATGGCTTAAGGGGCAAGGGAGGAAATGGATGCAAACAGGGCTGTGTGTGACATATGGTTCTCTTTGCTCTTATTCTAGTGGAAGTTTCTTAGTGGATATGAAGTCCTGTGCCTGGTTGTGTAAAGCCCATTAGCATATGTCTCTGCAGTGGGTTTCCGTGGCAGAGTTCCAGTAATTACTGTTCATTAGTATTCATTAGTACCAGGTCTTGCCTGATCTTAAGTTCATGTTGAATCAGCTCTGCTGTAACATTTTTGATATGGGCTGGATGTAGAGGTCAGCATGGAGGCATTAATTAGGCCTGGTAGTCAGAAGTTATTTTCATGGCTCTTCAGATAGGGTGTGCTTCAGATGCACCATAGCTTTTCCTTCTGAAGTGGAAAGCATATATATGTAAAGTGGAGCAGTGGTGAGCCTGACACTCATCGGCTTGAGAATACAAAAACATGAATTTAAAGAAAGCCATAAACTTGCTCTCTGGAGTGACCTCTTAAAAATATGCAGGGATTTCTGGGACTTTTCTTTACTGTTGCTGCCACTTAGGAATGTTGACACTGAAAAGAATTTGAAGGTACAAAATATGGATATTGGAGGATAATGCGATTTGTATTTGTTACTGTTCGTTGCTCTCTCCATCAGGTATTGCTGGTAATAATGTAACGCTCAGCTTTTAGGATATGCCCTCCACCTTCTAAATAAATAAATAAATAAATAAATAAATAAATAAAGGAACACCAGACAACAAATGTACTTTGTCTTATTAAAAAGAAAGGAAAAAAAAATCACGTCAGACTAGTTGTTACTACATTAAGCTGATGAGTTCAAGGTACTTTTGGAACCCAGAGACACCTCTGAGTGGATACAAGAACTCTTCTGTGAGCAAAGGCTGAGCAAAATCTGAAGTTGTTTTTTTCTTTTTTTCTTGAACAGAGTGAAAGAAATTGATATTAGTACAATTCAAAGACAAAAGTGCGTTTTCTATGCACATCTTAAACTATACTTTTATCCAAAAGTAAAGCTCTATTTCCTTTTGTCTGTACTTTAACCATCTTGAAAATAATGATTTTCAATATGCAAATCCATACTTAATTTTAGTTATAAACAGAAGCTTTTTCACCTGAGAAAAATATACAAAGATTTATACATTCAAGCATCCACCCAAGATATCCCGAGATATTTTCTTTCTGGTAGCCAATGTCTCCTCTAAGAGAATTAAAGCCTGCAGAGCGAAGATACAATTGGTGATGTCATATTCTTTCACACTTCAGTAACACAGGGCATAGATGTTATTTGAAGGTCAACCCAAAGAAATTTGGCTGGTGGATGGAGAGTATGAAAGCTTTTTTCAGACTTACTCATTTTCAGTAATGACCAAAATGTTTAAGAGGGAGCAAGAAAAGTTCTCCTAGTAAAGGAGATGCACAGACTGCAACTACTCTGCTCTTTAAACCATGTCTTTCTACACAACATTACAAGTAGAGCTGTATATCCAGACACACTTCAAAGGACAAAGCATGAAGTCCTTTACTGCTTGGAGTAATCAAAAATTCCAGATGATGGCAACAAGTCAAGACAAGACAGCCTCTAACCCCTTTCTGGCTTCCTTTAAAGCAGGTGTATTTTAGCATTCCTCTTTTTCCATTTTAGAAATTTTAGAATTGGCTAAACTGCTCAAATATTTGCTTGAAATAATGCATAGTTACCCTGTGAAACTCCTGCTGTGGATGCTTAAAGTTAAATAGTGACACAGTGAGTGGACACATTCATGGAAGAAAAGTCCACGGATGTCTAAAACATATATAGATATCATTCATTTTTTGGATGACAAATTGTTAGGGTTTGTGAACAGTTTGATGGATACCACTACTTGACCAATTTCCTCACTCTTTGTCTGAGAAAGGAGGAGATAAGTTACTGGGCAAATGGATCTCTGATATGACCCAGCATGGCCCAGCAGGGCCAACCTTATGTTCTTATGTTGTGGCTCCTTAAAAGTCATGGTGCGATTCTGAAGGTGAAGGATTTCATTCTCAAATTCAGAGGATGAAACAGATGCTATTATGCAGAAAGATTTTTGTTTCAAATGAAAACAAGAACACAAATGATACTGGTTAGGAAAACGTAGCACCTCATAAAACAAAGATGCCTCTGTTGTATGGACTACAGAGAAAGTCACTGCCCATACATGAAGCCTTTTGAAGGGATCCAGGAGCCACCATGAATGCGGGCATACCATAGGTGTGTTTGGTGAAAGAGCTGCAGGGATTTGCAGCCAGCAGTAGAAGGAATGAAAAAACTAATATCACATCCTGTTTGGACTGGTTCCTCGGCCCCAGAAATCTGGCACCCTCTGGGTTGACCTTTGGCACCAGCTGGTTTATAGCTCAGGCTCACACATCTGTCTCCAGAGCAGAACACCTTTTGGGCCTCACCTTACCCTCCACCAAATAGTGCACGCTCTCTGGATCCCAGCTGAACTGGATACTTTTCAATTCCAAATGATTTAAAAGGAGACACAATCCTTTTGTAGGGTTTCTTTGCATGAGATTTCTTTAATGTTATGCTGGTGCTCTTTGCAGTTTAATGATGTAAACTTGTCAAGCTCATTCGGTATACAGTATGGAATACGTAGCTTAGTGACCTTCTGACACAGTATGATTCACAGATACCTTTAATTAAGTATTGTATGCAAACTGTCCTCAAAGTAGACAGGTTTTCAGGCAGAACATTTAAAGTCAAGAAAGTCTGAATTGCAGGATCACTTACATTTTGCTAGGAGGTATTTGATCACAAGGCAGCCTTGCAATCCCTTCTTCCCTCAAGAAAAATAAAATGCAGTCTCCACTAAATAAGAAATAGAAAACCCTTTCTGCCAATAAAAAATTAAAATTCTCTTTATCTGAGGATAAGAAAAAATTAAGTTCAGTGCTGATACCTTCCACATATAGTGCTCCTTTACTTTCTCGTCATGCTTGGCATCTTGTTTTAGGATTCCTCTTTGATGTTGTACTCCTGCTTCAGGAGATTTTTTTCTAGTTCAGGGAAAGAATGATGCGTATTTAATAAACAAACCTGGGAACTAATACAAATCTGTGTTGACAAATGCTTGTCAAGAAGAAAACCAAAGAAACAAAATCAATACATGGTCTTGCATTAAATCACATTGTTTACAGATGGATATCTTACAACTTCTTCTTTTTTTTTTTTTTTTATTTACTAAATAGCTGTCCCTGATTAATTTAAGATAAACCAGAATTTGGCTTTATAGAAACAAAAGTTTAAAAAAAAGTTTACAGCCATCCTCTTCAAATATTCTGTCGTTTTTAAGGAAAAAAACATTCCTCCCAGCCTTCCTTATTCTGACACCATTTTACTTTAGAAGATCTCAAAGTACAAGTGAATACATGACACTCGCAGTGTCTCCAGTGTACACATTTTACGTTTGATTTATGACATTACTATATAGGTGCACTTGACAGCTTTCAGATTGAAGCAGAGACAAGAGAGCTTTAAAGTGAGATGGGTTATCTGGGTAAATCTATCAAGGGTTCGTCCTGGGAGAACAAGGAGAGAGGCTTTGTAGAGCCCTGCTGTGTAGCAAGCCTCCATGCTGAGCACATCCCAAGCTCCCTGACAGTTGTGCTCAGCCTTCACTGTAATAACGAATAAAAGGGAGCTCCCTGTAGATTACAGATCTTCCGTGTTTTGACATTGACCTTAATACATAATTTAACCACAAAGCCTGAGAAGTGTGGAACAAGATAAGAAAAGACCACAGAACTGGCAAATAAAGTGATGTTCAATCAGAAATCATATTTGTTCCTGATAGTGGAGATGTGGGCATTAAAAAGGGAGACAGAAAGAGATTGAGAGAGAGAGAGAGAGAGAGAGGGAAGAACACTCTGGGTTATTTGAAATTGTATGGATCTCTTTTAAAGGACATATGGTTGTCAAATAAAAGTTTGTCCTGGATCCACAATAAGAAATAATAATAATAAAAAAAAAGTCAATGGTTATTAAATTTTCATAAACACTGGATTGCTTCTTTTCTTAAAATACTGTAATGCCACTTACCATGTTTGCCTTGTGTTTATGTTTTTGCTTTTAACTCAATGGACCGTGGAGGAGGCGGTACATAGATATACCATAATGCTGTCTTTAAGCACATATTTTGACTAATCGTGGTTAATATTTGCCTATTCCAGACCTTAGCTTGGGTTTCTACATGAAAAGAAACAATTGTTTGGATGCTAGGAGTTTGTAGGTTTTTCTTCTTATTTACAGAGAACACTCAATGCACAAGTGAAATGCACAGTGGGATGGGATGGTTGCATGGCAATTGCATATTTTTACTTCAGCTAAAGAGAGGCTCATGCAAAAGAACAGGATTTCTAGCACAAAGAGTGTGACTGTAGATACTTTTAAAATTAAGCACAATGCTTACATTATCAGGGATAAAACAATGTACAAAGTTAAAAAAAAAAGCTTTTTAAATGTCACAAAGGAGGCAAGGAGTTGAATAAAAGTGACTTCTCATCATTTTTTCATCAATTTTATTACTTCATCTACCTACTAGATGTAGGTAGGATGTAGGTCTGTAGGACCAGTTAATCTAACATTTTTGCTTCTAAGCCTTTTTTATATGATCCATGACTTGCTTGCTCTTGTTACACTACAACATCTGGATGTCAATGGCTACAAGCGAATGTTCTCACTTAGTAATGGCATGTTAAATTCAAAATAATTGAAAATATTTACACGGAACGAAATTTAAATTTAAATTAGACTTTGAGTCCGATGACAAAATTAAAAATTGATGCTCACTTATGGATGGGGTTTCCAGCCTCCTCCCTCACTAGCAAATCTTTCCTATGCTGGAAATTCAGGCATGTACCTCTGTCACTCATGCAGTTATGAGTGATGTACCCAGTGATTCTTTAGTCTTAGAACATAGATGTGTGACCTGGCTGGTTTGAAAATAATACATATCCCTGGGTGCAAATATTTTCACTCCTAATATAAGGCTAAATCCAAATAAACACAAAACGTGAAAGATGTGTTTGCATTTTCTGATCAACAAAGCTGCATTTTCATTTATTTTACTTCCAAAAATAAACAAGTGAGCAAACCATGTTAAGGGAACTAGAGCACATCAGCATCATTGTTTGCGGCCCTTGTTGCACGCTGACTTTATAACAGTACGTAATTTAAAAATATGTGAATATATTTTTAAGCTGTGATATCAGATATATGTTTTCTTCTGGCAATCTGAACAGTAGAAAAAGCTCAAACTGGAAATAAGGTTTTAACTGAAGGCAGTACAATGGTCGTGACATTCACTCCCTATCACCACAGCACTCCACCCGCCCCATAACCCCTCTGACACACTCACTTTCATTTCAGCAATACAGCCTACCCCGCTGCATACTTCAAAGGGCTGAATATAATACTTCAGCCCTCGACCGCCTGCTACATTATTGAAGAATATTATGACAGTTAAAATCCCAAAGCAACGCTGCAAAGCCTTCGCTGGGATAAACTGGCCTAGCTCAGTACTAAGGATCAGACCCTAAATGAACTTCACAGTGCTTACACCTCACTTGTTAAGAACACAACATTTACTACTTATACAACAATTCTACCATTTGAAAAAAAAAGAGAGAAATGAAATAAAAATCCCACAAACATCTCAGTAATTTCTAGTTCATATTTGCAGTCTATGAACATTCTGCTAAACAATAACAAATACGAAACAAAGCTCAATACAAAGAGAGCTGGGTGAACCAGTTGAGACTTTGAAAGAAGTCCAAAGCCAGAAATTGAGATGACTCATGGAAAGTACAGCCAGTGAGGTTTTTACTTACACTGGAGTGGAGACAAAGCAATTTTGTTCTGGTTAAAAATGGTCCTGCATAAAGCCTGGCAGGAAGGTTGGCAAGGCAGTTTCAGAGATGGGGAGACATACTGCACAGGTTGGCTGAGCCAGCTGCAGTATCTGAAGCACTTGCCCATCCATTTGGATCCAAATGCGCTCACTAGGCTTTCTAATCTCCTGTCTCACAGCTTCATTTTTCATGGTCATTTTTGTTTGATTTATAAAAAGATGCCATAGATTTCCCTAAAAATACATTACTAAAAGTACAGTTTTACAGTGGATACTTGTTGTATAACACTGCTGTATCAGCTGCATATCTAAATTTAGGAGTTTTCCTTCCTGGCATACCAGTCTGAGGGCCTACTGGTGCAATGCACTGAACACCAGGGTGTTAAGTGTCCAAGCAAGGGGATGAATTGCAAGAGGAAGTGGGAAGTGAAACAGAGTGTTTCGGATTTGGTGAAAAGTCCAGGGAAGTGTAATCCAGTGTGACATTTTCCTTTCCTCATTAGGACCAACTCTCACAAATTGATGGAGAGCTGGCAGGTCTGCAAATCTTCTGTGATTGCCTGTAGAGTCATAAGGCCTGGACATGCAGTGATCGCTCGTAGGATGGCTGATGGGGCACTTGCTGATTTACGGATGGGAGATATTGCTTTCATCACAAACAGACACAGTTCGAGTGGCTCACTGATTTGATCAGCAGGCCACCAAGAGGATCTATTTCAGGCACTAGGAAAGAAACAACAAACCAAAACAAAACAAAAGTAGATTCAACTGGGGCTGTTCCTTGAGTAGAAAAATAGAAGCTTGTTTTTCTTCTTGCTAGAGAGCCAATGCCTGGAGTAGATAAAAGTCTGCAACGTTTTAACATTATGCTGAATTCTAGAAAGATAAAAATCAGAGAGATATTTAGAGGCTATCTGAAAGATGTGAGGGTAAATAAAACAGAAAAGGGACAAAATTTTTAACTGAGTTTGGTGCGCAGAAGTACCAACTTTTTCAAGAGTGAAGTGGAAGAATGGTCATTTGATCATCAAAGTTCCCCTGGGGAAAAAAAAAGCCTCTGAAGGAGCTGTTATCAAGAATATAAATGGAGCAATAGACTAATTTATCACAGACTCAAGATTAGCAGGCGAGTTCTTCTGAATCTGGGGCATTGAAATGTGCCCCTGTTCAAAACCCCACACTTCAAGGCGTATTATCTGAAAGCCCTCAGAATAGTCTGACTAGATATTTGAGCCCGTGACTACGAATACCAGTTAAATTGGTCTGCAGGAGAAATACAGGTTTTTTTTTTAGCTTTTTTTTAAAGGCCAAAAATAGCTTTGGCAGCTGATGTGAATAAATATAAAAAGGTCCAGTGTGTGTGCCAATATCAAGAAAAGAAAAGAATCCACGCGTTTGCAAAAACACTCGGACTAGAACAGGTAATGAAATGAATAAATAGATTGCAGGGGAGAGCTGCGCATTTGCTCAACAAAGAAAGATGCTGCAAAATCAAAAGAATGGCTAATAAAACAAAGCACAAATGGCCTCCATGTGACGCACAAATTAGGCCCAGGAGCACAAATGAAAGAAGTGAGAGAAACTGAAACATGCTTGTTCAAAAGAAAGTATAAAGTTGGAGAAGTCAAAGGTGAGACTGAAATCTGAAAGCAGGGGACAAATTCCAGGCCTGGCCAAGTGTGAAGTGTCACTGATGTTCAAAGGCACAGAGAGTAAAACAAGGCTTTGTGGTAATGCACTAAGGAAAGAAAGTAGTCCGTGGGCATAAGCTTGGTCTCATCATTGGAATGTGTGCAAAAGCCCAGTAGATTCATAGCCTCAGGAACAAACCTGAACCAGACGTGAATGTGCCAATGCGTGAAGTGAAGCGTGCTCGCAGAAAAAAGGGGTCACCTGGTGACATTCAAGGTACAGCTAATGGAAGATGCAGAATCTCCTACATGTGGCACTAATAAAAGTGCGGCAAAACATGACAACAGATGGCTTCATTCACAGGATCAGCCAGGGCAATAAAACAGGCATGTTCTTTGTAGCTGTGGAGAAAAATAGCAGGAAGGATTGGTCTTAGATTTTGCAGTGACCGCAAGATGCTGAACAAGATCATTTAGAAAGGGAAACATTTCCATTTGCTCCCAAGGAATGAAATGTTTGCTGAGATGGCAGAAGCCAAGTTCTTCAGAAGATGAGATGCAGAGGGAGGGTTTTGGCAGATTCTCCTGGACACTGAATGCTTCAAAATTTGTACTTTCAAATTTTGCAGATGCTGCTTCTTGAGATTGCCTTTTGGAATCCATTTAGTACCAGAAACATATTGCAGCGCAGTGTCCCAAACACTAGGAGGTCTCCCTGGAATGAAAATGCATGAGAATGACATAATAGAATGGGGCAGCACTGCTACTTAACATCAGAAATGATTGTGGAGAATACTGGAACCTGCAAGCAGAAACAACCTTAAGTTGAACAACACCAAATTGTCAATCTCAAACTAATCGGAGAAGTAGACCATAAAATGAGCAGTGCCTTACTCGTCTACAGCAGATGCTTCAAGGGCTATGGCAATGACACAAGACAGGTGCATATATTCATATTCTAAGTAAAACATGCAAACAGCCACAGAAAGTTTTGTGATTTTGTCTAGAATCAAAAGACATGAAGTCAAGAATAGGTTGGGCTTTTTTGAAAAAACTCAAGAAAGGCCTATGTGAAAGATTTCCAAACAGAATTTATGACCAATACAAGTGCATGAAGCTTTGCATAAAACCTGCATGATGGGTGAGTAATCCAAGCAGTCATACAAATTAAAAACAGAGAATGATAAACAGCAGTACTTCTCATGCTCACACTGGGTCTTCTGGAAATCAGTCAGAAAAAGTCCAAGAGTAGCTGCTATCACAGTAAGACAAAAGAAAATGTAGGGAAAAGGTTCATCGACATGAACACCTTGAAATGAAGACTTATAAAACATTGTAGTGGATCTGTATTTTAGTCACAGATGAAGAGAGATGTAATAAGTAGTGAACATAAATAAAATCTGGTTTAACTGCATCAAGCAGATTTCTAAGCTGGACTATGATGTCTGTATTAGTTATATGTTCCAGGTTCCAAACTCAGAAGTGAAACATGATCTTAGTGGATAAGTATAGAATCTCTCAAGACATATAACTAGTTGAAAATATTTAGGATTATCAAATGTGTTTCAACTGATGCAAAACTGTTAAGAAAGGGAACAGATACTACTATGCTAATTCTGAACATCCAAATAGCTCTATAGCTCATGTATTATAACACCCATATATAGGCTACCTGCTCCACTTAAGACACACAGGCATACCCAGAACATCCACAGGGAACCAGCAAATATGATGCAGGACTTAGAGGAGATGGGATTCTTACTAGAGTGGCAGCTGGAGGCCATGGTGGACACTTCAAATGGTGGCATTTCAAATCTAGTAGGTACTCATATGCGAACATCTCAGCTGAGCTTTCAACCGTATATATCCAGAAGCAAACTAGAGCACATGCTCTGCATGAGGAAGAATTTGCTTGGAAAATACTTGATACAAGAGAACCCTGGAAACAAAATGGAAAATCATCCATAGATGTCTGCGTAGATATTTGAGATCCAGAGACGAACTTTAATCAGAGGACAACATACAACTGTGATTTTTGGCAAACAGCCTAGAGAAGCCAAAATGGATGCAGAACTGTAACAGTCACCAGGTGTTTGCCACAGTGAGAAATGCAGACTTCGGCAAGATTACTGCTGTCAGAAAAGGGGAGTGAAGATACATCACCTGGTTTACATTCTGGGATTGGAGCCAGTGAATGGACTTCACAAACTTATCATCTTGATATTCTGCTTATAGGAAAACTTATTTGGATTTTGGTATTTGGCTCATATCCCTGTTCTTTCTACATGAGAGCTACAAGGTCACCTTATAAAAGAGCTGGAGAATTCCCCCATTAGCTATGCCAGCACAAGCCTCGTGCAGCGTGTGGTGTGTCAGGAGTTCTGTATTTAGTGAGGAGTCAGTCATTCCCATTGCTGGGTGAACGTGAACACGATCACAATCTTACGGTCTTCAAGATGAGGCACTGGGTATCTCCTAGAACAACATAATCACCAGCCAACATAATCAGCCACCAACACTGAGCACAAAGTCACCTTTAAACTTCCAGCAGCCCTTGCACTCAGGTTATCTTGGAAAAGATTTGAATTCATCTGAAGAGCTATTTCCCACAGCCATTTCTCTGAGCTCCCCTTTCACTTCTGCTGTGGCCAGCTGAAAAGTAAAAACCACCTCCAGCTGCTCCTGATAAGATCACCCTGAACTCCTCCTTCCACAGACTTCCTCTTCATGCTTAGTTTCCAAGTCAATCTCTGGTCATCCGAAATATGTCTTGGTAGATCTGATAGGTGGCAAATGAGCTGCGCTGAGCACTGCAGGTCCCACTGGAATGGAAGCTGTACACATGCAGTCCCAGGGAGGCAGAACCTTCCTGCCTGGGAGGGCAGACCCCACTGTGACACGGTGACTACTCTTGTGGAGCAGGACATTAACATGCTCACAGCACTTTGCAGGCAAGGTTGAATCTCTGTTCTAACACAGAGTTGACATTTCAAAGCTGTTTTAGAATTATGGTTATAAATAAAAAGCAACCCATCCCACAAAATTACTATACTTGCATTTTCTTCTCTTTTAACTTGCACACAACTGAACCAAATTATTTTATATCCACTAAAAGGAGAAAAAAACATCTCCCAAAAACGTGCTGTTTCCTTTCATATCAGTATTTTCTGTATGCTTTATGAACTTTTGAAAATACAGGGTGAAAATTGCACTTTGATAAAAATATAAGTAGCAGATACTAAAAAAGGAAGGAAACCTTTTTTTTTTTTTGGGGGGGGGGGGGAAGTCAAAAGCCTGGGGCAAATCAGAGTCCCCTTGGAAACTTCAGTGGTAGTTTTGCTTGACTGCAGATTATGGACTCAAGAGCTCTGTGAGTGGACTTGTCCATATAATCATTATGACATGTGGATATTATTTAATAAGATGGTTACAAACAAAACTCACAGGCTGGAAAATCATCATCTTGAATGAATCTGAGGTCCCAGCTTAGGTCAAAATCCATCCTTTGCTGCTTTGGGAGATGTTCAAAAGCTTTGGAGGAAGTTTCCCTCTCTCTGTTGTGTATGTGTACAAGGAGAAAATGACATTAACAGGTGTCTCTCGACCTCTCAGTTACTGCTACCTTGGAACTGGGGTTAAGGACTAACAACATTATGCCTCATGTCTACAATCTCTTCAGATGAAACTTAGAGAGGACAGGTGACTTTTTCATGCGGAAGAAGAGGAATGTGTGGACTCAGAAAACTGGCAAGAGGGATGGTAGGCTTCCTAATGTCCTTCAATATATTTTTCATAAGTTACTAATTCCCTTCTACTAAAAAAAATAGTTGAACCAATTTAATAACGTGTTCAAATGAAAAAAAGATTGTTAAGAGGAGGAAACCTTTTGGGTCCCAATTACTGTTAATTTGTAATCCAGTGAGGTCAAGTACCTGATTAAATATTTATATAGGAGAAAGGTCATAGTCTTTTGTGATCATCTTTGCCCTGTGTTAATTTTCCGTCAGATGCAATGAGTTCATTTTGGAGAACACTTTATCAGAGAAAGGTACCCTTGCTTGTGGTCTCAGAAAAGGCAACTGTTGGGTTTCGATGTCAAACAACTGAAATCGATCTCATGTGGTTAGGTACATTTTTAGCTTGAGATCTTCAAAAGCTGTTTAGTAATTTTATGATTCTTAGCAGTGGAATTCTCACCTTGAGAAAAGAACCAGACCTAAAGGAAATGAAAATTACTCGATCCCTGAAAGTTTGGCCTTCCAAAATCACTAGTCACTCTTGCACTCAAAGGACATAAGACTACACTGATTTTTATATCTATCGTAATTTTTTAAATGTAATTTTTAATCCCCCAAACTGGCATTCAGACATCATGTAACACTCAAATAAAACCTGTAAGTGTGCAACATTTACAGGGTTTTCTACTTATGAAGCAGCTTTTTAGCTGAAAAAAATCTGTATGGATTAATTCATATGAAAGCCACTGGAGCTGTAATGCTCCTGTCATGGCATGTGGTCAAGGGCATTGCCCCTGTGCCCTTCCTTTGGTTTTCCATTGAGATGGGAGCAGGACCCTGAGTAGAAGCCCCCAGCCTCCTGCAGCCCTGGCCCTCTGAACCTCAAAAACAACTTAAAGGCATAGCATTGGATATAATTTACTTTTCTTTTAATTGTGTTTTGAAACAATATTTAGAGATGTTTTCCTATTGTGTGCATTTTCCTCATTGCCAGCCATTGGTTTAGCTCAATTGAATAAAAAACTGTCTTTCAGCCAGAAAATGTCATATGGCAGTACAAGGAAGTAAAAGAAAAATTACATTTTGTATTTAATTTTATAATCTTCATTCAGAAGTCTTTAGGGATAACCCATAACTTACAAAGTATCCTTTTTTTTTTTTTTTTCAAAAAATTTCATTCGTTTTAAATGAAAAAAGGAAAGCAATCAGATACTTCATTATGTTTCTTTTGTTAAATGAATGATGGCACAGAATACCCCAAGTTCTTCTTTCAGATACAGGAGTGCAAATCTAATGAAACAATTTTGGGAATTCAGCAAGTTTTTTTGTGGATATTGCAGTGCCCAGGTTGGGTAAAATTTGGACTGGGAACTGTGCTTTATTTTCCTGACAGTTTTAACTTAGCCTATGATTACTTATTGGCTGAATTAAATGTCTTTGACCACTGTACACAAAGTGGTGTCAAGAGAAAGGCATAACTGTCCAACCGTTTGCTGTAACTTTCCCCCCTTCGTTGGTATGTGAACACAGTTCCACTACTAGTACTCTCGAGATGGAAGATGGCTGAGACAAAGCAGGTGACATTTTCCTTTGGAGGGTGTTACCAGTGTTTTCTATCTTGATTGTGTGGAAAGGAAAGGAGTGCTTGTTGTTTTTTCCATCAGACAATGACATGGACACAGGAAGAAGTAAGAACCATGGGGAAGAAAGGGCTCTGTGCCATCTGATTTCAGTTTACAAAGTCAACAATCGTCTCTGAAGTTTTTGGATTCTTTACTGGCACATTGTCTCTCAGTGCAAACTGAGGCAGGTGAAATTCTCATGCCTTACATCCTGGTTTGTTTTCCCGGCATTCATCAGGGTGGGGAAACGTGGATGCAGTACTCCATCTAGATAGATAATATTAACTTCCTCATGTGTGGTACCTGAGTCAGGCAGAGAACAGCCACAGACACATGGAAAAGCTCTCTGCACGCTATTGATGTAGAGGAAAGATAATTCCTATTGAGCAATTCTGTACCACTTTCCTCACTAACTGGTTTTTTTTTTTTTTTTTTTTTGTAGGTTTCCAGTCTACCTACAACTGGTGCACAAGGCTGCCACAAGTTCCCAGCCCAGTACGGCATGCCTAGAGGTTTCGGAAAATGCTTCTGTCCCATGATAAGCAGACTTAAGGGATGTCTGCCAAAGGGACTCTATTTAAGTAGCCAAATTTTTGGAGACTCTACAGATTCAAATCTGTATATTATACGTATGCTGACTGGATATTTGCCTTCACGTTTCCTCTTCCTCGAAACATCATAAGCTCTACATGGCTTTTTCTTAGCCTCAACTTATTTCCTTATTTCTCTCACATTTCTCTCTTCCATGTCTTTTCATCTGTTACTTTTGTCCTCATTTTTTCTTCATGTTACTTTGCCCTTTCATGAAGAATAATTGTAGAATTAACAGAACATTTGCTGTCATAATGATATACTTTTCCTTTGTTTGTCAGACTTGAAATGTGGGCTCTTAGGGGTAATGGCTATGTGTTATTCTCTGTTTATGCAACATTGAGTAGGGTGGAATAGTGATCTTGTTTTGCCATTAAAAGACAAAATTGTCCAATCTGATATTACACAGTCAAACATTAATTAGTTAACCTATGCTCCCATTTTATTCACTGAGCACAGGGAGGTTTTTAACAATGATTTTATTTTAAAGTAGAACGTTTTAGTGAAGAGTGAAAATCTTTGTTGTAAGAAATAATAACTGTTCTCCCAGAACATATAGAGCTGAATGCCAGAAAGTGATCATTTCTTCAAGCCTTCTGTAGTATGACAGACCATTATGAATTTTAAATTACATATATAGGACCCAAATAACTTGTACTTCTGTTTAATAATATCTTCAGAAAGATGTTCAATCTTACATGGAAAAGGCCAAGAAATTAAAATAAACTACTGCAGAGTTCCCAACTTTGTTTGCCTTCCTGCAGCATTAAAAACACGTACATTTCTTCTGCTCTGAATTGTCTGGTTTCAGCTCCTCTGCATTTGGGTTCTTGTTATACTCTCTCTTCTAGATTTTTTACTATATTTTCTACCTAGAAGGTGTTTACAGACTGAAACCATGTAGCTTCTTAGTCTTGCTTCAGTAAAATAAATACATTGGGCTCCCTGTGTGTTTTATTTCAGTTTTTTTTTTCCATTTCCTTCGTAAAGTATGGACAACAGTTCTGCTCACCAATGTCATAAACTACTTTCCTCTCTTGTTCCCGTCTCCCCTATTTAAACATACAAGGGCTATGCTTTTTTTGCCACTGAAAGACACTCCGAGTTCTTGTTGAGATGTCGTCACACTGGAGTTTATTTTAATTTATCTGCAGATATTTCTGTGTAATATTCCATAATTGCATGTTAAGTTATTACCATAAAGCTTCAGGGTAATTGCCTGCTAGAGTATTCTATGTAACGCTGAAGGTCCAGTAGTTTTCACTATGCTCCCAGCAGAAAGAGCTTGAACACTGGGTATACAATGACAGTTTTCCAAAATCTATCAAATCTGGGTATTAACACAGTGACAGACTTCTGCAGAGTGACACTAGCCAAATAATTTGACTCACCATGTTGCATTAGATTTTTGTGCATGTCAACAGTCTGTGTTGTGATGAGCCAAAACACTAAGGGAAACAGTGCTCTTCCAAAAATGACAATTTAAGCCCATTTTAATTTTGTTACTTCACTAAGCTTAAGGGTTGGCAGCTGAGAATCCAGCTCACCCCCTCAAAAGTCTGTTGCTTTCAGCCAAGGAATTTGCAGTATGTTTTAATGGAATAAATTAATTACATAGTAAAGGACTCGGTGGGTTTGGAAACCAAGCTTCAGACTTCCTAGAAGACAGCACACTGTCTAAAACAGGATATTACAGACCACACTTGTGTTCTTAAGTACAAAAAATGCCAGCTTAGATTCAGCATTATGAGCTGGCAATCTGCATTTTCCTACTTGTATTCTAGACCAAAAAGGATTTCCTACTGTCTTACTGTCATTTTCAAATTTCTCCCTAGCTTTTTAAAATTTTTATTTTAATTTATTTTTATTTTAATTTATTTTTTTATTTTAATCTGGTGCACTTTGGAAGGGAGAAGCACCGTGCCTGCCAACTGTCTCATAACATCTGTGTTACTGGTACTGGATTAGGAGATTCAGGAAGGCCTTGATCCAAGAGAACGCCTGGGTGTATGCTGCACTTGAAGAAAGTTTAGATTGTAAGCTGCTAGGAACAGAGTTGTTTTGTTGCTGTACATCCAGTGCCTTTCACACTGGCATTCTTGCCCATGACAAAAAGCTTCCAGGTGCTCAAGTAATAAAACTGAAAAATATGCAAATGGTCTCATTGAAGATCCAGTGCTTTGACGGATCAGGGCCACGACTCAGCGGATGAATGATGTTGGCTCACAGCAGCTGAACAAGCCCTATTGTTTTAGGAAGCTGTCATCTTGTGCTCCAAATTCTAATCCTTCATTAAAAATAGCCTCTAGCATATAATTGCAAAAATAGCCTTCCCCACTTGGACTGACAGCAAATTGATGCCGTGTTGCCTCTAGCTTCTGTAATAACTGGAGACAGCAGCTCAGAATGGCCTATATTCACTCCTTTCACTTTAATATCTTGTTGACTCTGAAGCCTAATGATGGCTGTCTCAGAGTCCATGCTATTATTTAACTTATGATCAAATATGCAAGAAACATGAAGAAAAATGATCAACAGGGGTCAGTACCTTCAGTGCATTCAAAACTTAAAACGTGTGATAATTGTTTTCCATGTGATCCTTTTCCTCACATATGATCCTCTGTTTCTTGCCAGGGAAAGGCCACCATCTTCCTCTCTGTGGTGAATTCTGTATTTCATAAAAAACATATTTGTTCCAATGGAGGGAATTGGAACTTGTTCTTAAACAGTCATTCTTTTAAGGTTCTTCTGTTTTGTTTTACACACATAAGAATGTAACGTTAGGTAATTTCCAGATATCATGTTTACAACAAAGAGTTGCATGTTTGTTCATAATGGCTTGAGTTTAAGCTCTCTAGCTCTCCTTCTGACTGTAAATGTGCACAATATGCTCATGTGAATGATCCTTTTTCCCCCCATTCAGCTTGCAGATGAAAGAAACATGGAATGAACTGAGTAAAATAAGTAAATAAATAAATAAATATCCAAGACAAGGCCAACTGTACTGCAGCCAATTGAGAACATTTTTTTTCCTAACATCTGGTGAAAAGCATCTGTGGCAATGGACTAAGAGCAGGTGCAGGATTCAGGAACAATGATATTTGAGATACAGATGGACAATGTGTGTAAAAAAAAAAACTTTTGAGAATTTGGCAGGTAAAACAACATATTCTAAGATAGCCCAGGGAATTAAAAGATTATCTTTTCCTGAGGCTCAGCCTTAGATATTTGGTGTTGAGTATGTGTGAATGAAAGGGAGGTTTTGAAATCTGGATAAATCCTAGCTTGGTCTAAGGAAAGTATTTTGATCTGGAACACTGCTACTAAAGCCAATTACAGTTCCGATACAAATCTTTAATCTGTTTAAAATCTTTTAGAGAAGGAATCAGTCCCTGTAGAAATGTGGTTTTATAAACAGAAAATATATAAGAAGATGTCATACTGTAAGGCAATGCGTTCTTTTTCTGTCATAGTTTGAAATGAAATGCCTTAAAAGAAAACTGAAATAATGTTAGACTTCTGTGAGAATGTGAGAAGAAAAAAAAACAACAAACTTGTATGAAACTCTTAGTTTATCTCCTTCTTGTGAAATCCTCTTGGTGTTTGTTAGTTAATTTGCTAAAGACATTCTAGAATGCAATATTCTGTGACACAGCTAGTATCAGGGGCTGCCTAATTCCTGTAGTGTCACAGAAAGACACAGTTTATGATGTCTTCTATAAATCAAAAAAATGCCAGTTAATTTCAAAGGCAAGATGGAGAAGAAGGGTTTTTTTTCAAGATACATGTTTTTTTTTTTGCTGAGGAATTCCTGCCATGCAGAAAGATTGGTCACTTGAAGCAACCAGAACATAATCTGGGGAATAATTCAGTTTTTCCATCATTTCTGCAGGCCTCTGTAATAACAGAATTGTTCTCTATTATGGTGAAGACTGTTAAATTGAAGCATTACAGAATATCCAAAATGCTTCCCATTTGCTGAAGTGGAAATGCAAGGAAAAATACCAAAGGAAAGTAGATTAAAATACCCATTACCAAATAATTTGTTTCCATGCGGTACATAGCTTATTTTGCCAATGCACTTTTGTAAGATACTGATATTCTTCCTTACAGGTGGATTTTAAGTTGCCCTACTTATAACAATGCATGATTATTTTACTTGTGGATTTCTGTTCACCAGCATGATAATAAACATACACTCTGCTTTCCTGCCTCTACAGAGCTGGAGGCGGGTTTTCACCTTGTCCTAGTTAGACCAGTCATTGATACAATGTAGAGGCAATCATTAAATAGAGCTATATAGTTTGCCTTGCTCTCTCCTTCAAAATATATCTGAGACACCTTATAGTTTTAGCAATATCAGACACTTTCCTAGCAAGTAAAGGAATGCCAGAGGAGATTGCCTATAGACATAATTGTACCTTCATGCACGAGGTTGCTCCTCTAAACATCTCTGACAAACTAGGTAAGTGTTAATTACCTAATTTAATGTAGCTTGGTCGATCTGTTTATCAGGCAGAAATTTTGTATATCTCGCTTGTCTTTTATTATTGTTGCATGTCAGACTGAGATGGGATTTGCCTCAATTTTTGAAGACTTGTTTCAACAGAGCATCTCTAAAGTTTGCAAGAACTATTTTTGTAATGTTTCCCCACAAGGCCGTCTTGTCAGCCTTATCAAGGCGCTTTATGCTCTCTCTTATAATGTAATATTTAACAACTTTGTTTTCTGCATTTGGTTTCCTTGGTATCATTAGTGTAAGACAAAAACAAAAAAAAAAAAAAAAAAAAAAAAAAAAAAAGAAAAGGCAGATACAAAAGTATAAATGTTGCTTTGGCAATTAATCTGCCAAACTATACACAGTCAGCTGGATGACTGGAGAGTAGGGCCCTATTCTGGAAGCAGCCATCAGAGCATTTCTCCTTCCTGTATGTAATTCCACTGTTTCCTTCCAGAGCAAGAAACATTTCCTGCCTCAATGTGTAGGGAATCTCTGCATAGCACAACTGAGATTTATTGTAGCAATTTGCCCTCTTGTTTTTATCTCTCTGATGAATTTGAAGGGATAGGGCTCAAACACGAAGTATGTATGTCTGAAATAGATAACCATACAACTCTAGATGCTTGGGGTCCTTGTTTTGGACTTCTTGTAACGTTCACAACCTCCTCAAGAAACTTCAGAAATGTCACTTAATTTTTTTGGCTTTTTGGAGGTGTTAAATTTGACCACTAATCTGAGCTTTTTAATTGCTACATATAGTGCAAACTGCAGGAGGACTTACCAGAAGCACTGTCACCAGAAGCTAAGGGATCATAATTCACATTCCAGAAATGCAAGGAATTAAAATATAATGTCGTTGGAGTGTAGGAGTGGTATGTCCTGATTATTTCCAGTTTTAGTGAGATGTTCTTATCCTGAAGTTATAGTTGATTAATTCAGATTTCCAACTCTGGTAACACTAAAACACAGGCCTTTCCTCCCCAGACTCATTTCCATTGGCAGTTTGCTGGAGCTTCATTGAGACTCAGCTGCATCCTGCATAAACTGGGGAATGTGCTTCCCTCAGTCATTTGTCAACTCCTTCATTTGTCCTTCTCCTGAGTCTTCTGAATCTAGTCCAGTAATGTTGCTCCAAAAAGAAATTCCATTCCTATTTCTGTTCCTGCTTTCTTTGTTTCCTCCTCAGCCTTCCTTTCCTTCTCTTATTTTCAGTATTTTTTTCCCCTTAGAGAAATATAAAGGACACCTCTTTTCTTTTTTAATTCACTTTAATTCTTTAGTCACTTCTGGCCACTATGGTCATGTCTACTGGAAGCAGCATCTCCTGTGCTGAAAAAAAGAGACAGGCCTCATAAATAAGGGAGCCTTACAGAGTCAGTCCTTGTTAAGAAGAAATGGGAGATGACAGCCATTTCCAGGCACAATCACTGAAAGGAAGCCAGGCATTCTGTGTTCATTTCAAAGCCCTTTGTTACCAGAGAACATTTTTTACATTCCCAAATGCCCGTCCTTTTAGTGGCATTCTGTATCAAATCCAAACAGTATTTTGAAATGTCCTTCATTTTTGATAAATTAGCACAGACATGCTAATGTGACTGTAAATCTTTGTACAGTGCCCAAGTCTTCATTAGTTTAACTGCTGCCATCTTTTACGAGTCCAGTTGAACTTCTTTATCATATGTCCTACAGAACTAATCTCATCCAGCCAAAGCTGGCACAAGCTGCAGTTGGATTTAGAGTTATTTACTCTGGCTTCCTTTCGTGGATGCGTGGATCATTTTCATCCCCAAGAAAGAGAGAAGCAAACTGTACAGCTACCTGACTGAATTTGTCACGAATGTGAGATGTGACACTTTCGCTCATGTTGAGTACTACAGCAAACTCAAAAGGTGGTAGCAATCCATTGACACTTTAGGGCAGAAAACATCTGAAAAACAAGTCCTTTACCTTCAACAAGTGAAAGGGAAAAGTGCTGAGCATCTGCCTGAATTGCACAAGAACTACTTGTGTTTTTCTCCTCTTACAGAAATATTTCTGGATTTTATTTTTATTGTTTGAAATAGAACTACTGAGTCTGTGTATTCTTGCCCCAGTAAGCTCTGGCATTTTTCACATTATATGCACTCATGAGCCATGTTCTCAGAGGTGCTAAGCACCTGAGGACTGCAAGGTTCAGGGTGGAAGCTGCTAACCAGCCCTGAAAAACGAGTTGCAAGTGGTAGACGATTTTCTTTCTCAGCAGCTCTTGTTTCACTAAGCAGCATTTCTGGCCATATATGCTCTGCACGGAGAAACTTTTGTAGTGCTTGCTATATTGTTTCAGAAATGGTTTTATGATTTGTGGCTTCCAGAAAAACATATTCCAATAAAACAGCTTTGACACTTGCTTCACCTGGTTACTCAAAATATTAACATCTCTGTTGAGTGAAGGTATGGCAAGTGCATCGAGGACATAGTAATCTTGGGCACTTCCTCTTTCATCACCGACAACTGACACAGAAATTGTTCCAGCTAATTTCTTTTTTCCCCCGGCAACATGGTAATCAAAGACTTTAGGGAGATACTCAGTACGCAACCATTGAGATGTTGGCATGACCCCAGGAGATTTTAGGTTTGCTTCAAGGTAGTAATACAGACTTGGGTTATCGAGATCACTGAGTGCCATATTAACACATGTAAATGCTCCCACCATACAAAAAAAAGGACTTGCTGAATTGTTTTGGTCCTAAACAGTTACCTGTTCTCCTGTGGGACAACAAAACCAGGCTTTTCAATTGTGATGTGCCCAGCAGCTCTGGGACAGCCGACGATGGGCCGTGTTCATGTGCAAAATGTCACCACCAGAGTCATTAAATGGCATTTTATAGTGAAAAAGCTGAAACCAAATAGAAATATTTCTTAATACAGTGCCCGGTTTTGTCCATCTCAGCCTGGCTCTAGTGCTGCGGCCTGTCCTTTTCTTGGCCTGCCTGCCCTGAGGGCGACTGGGGTGGGGAAATGAAGAAAAGAACCCCAGATTTCTGCCATTTCCCTTCTCTTTCTATTTGACTTGGGAGTACTTCAGGGGTGTGTGGTGGTGACGATGTTATATACTGCATTTTTACACATCTGCGGGAGGTCTCTCATCCCTGACCTCTGAGGCCCTGTCTTGTTGTCCACACGCTCACCCCGCATGAGGATGCTCCCTCAGGCAGTAGCAAAATGGAGGTCCCTTTCCTGACAGAGGAGGGAGATCCAGTGAAGGACTGCATTCTCTCCCACTTATTTCTTTGCAAGAGTATCACCACTCCTCCTTCATTTGCTCCCTGGGGATTTTCCTCTCTGCTCCCCAGGACTGGGAAGCCCAAAGGCAGGCCAGGTCTGAAGCTGGTGGCTTTTGGCACCTTTCCAACAAGCTCACACCCTTGGGGGTCAGAACACATGCACACAAAAGTGGCTTATAATGGAGAAAACACTAAGTGTGGTGCTAATGTGGGGTGGCACTTGGAAGCAGATGAAGACTGGAGATCCCCTGCATGCTTTTGGGAAGCGCCACAGCCTGCAGTGGGCAGCGCTGCCTGGTGGAGGGGCCCTGCTAACGGCCCATCCGCATCAGTGAGAGTGAGCCGACACTTACCGATTTCCTTAGGATTTACAGGTTAGTTAAATATGCCCCTCTGAAAAAAAAAAAAAAAAAAAAAAAAAAAAGGAAAACTTTTCTCACTTTTTTGATACAGTACTTCTGTTATCATGATATTAATAATTTCGAGGACACTGTGGAAGACTGTACTAAGCTGTTGCCGTGTCAATTACACAGAGCTATATTTTTGTGCTCATTATTATTCTTGGATGTCTCTAATTTACATCTAAATGTACTGACTAATTTTGATTCAATCATGTCAAAAATGATAGGTCATGTGTGGGAGGAGATGACAGTCCTACCATCAGGAATTGCCAGAATGTGAATTCCTCGGGGCAATGATTTAATGCCCAAGTCAAGCAGTGCTGTCAGAATTGGAGGCCAAATTATGACACATTATGCTGTACTATGGACTTGCACATACAATACATATGAAAAAAGTGACTGAGATTGGAGTTATTAAACTATGCTTTAACCACTGCTACATTTCCTTCTCCCTCTCCCTCTCCCCCCAACGCCCCTTTTTTCCCTGCTCACTGCATTTGTTCAGAGGTACTAATAATGGTACAGAAACCTCTTCTGTAACAACCAACATCCCAAGCCAGTCTGAACAGCAGTGTGTGATTAAAGTGGGGGATAAAATAATGGCACTTGATGTACATTTCTGCTTAGCCTTTCTTTAAATCATTTACATTTTTTTTAGCAAGCAACACGTCAGGTAGATGTTCTGTGAAAGGGCAGGTTCTCTTCATTCCTTCATTGTGGCTTCTTTCCCAGGATTTTATTTATTTATTTATTTAAGGAATCCACTGTCTCTGGATAAACGCGCTGGACAATCTTCTGCAACTCCAGAGCAACCTGGAGGAACTGATTTACATATTGGATAACACCTCTTAATTATTACGTCTTATTTGTCTTTTCTTAGCCTAGGGAAATTTACCTGTCAGAACTGAGATTTAAAAAAACAAATGTTTATTTTTGTAGTTGGCCTTTTAATACTAGGGGAGAAGCCACAGAGCTGTTTACCATGAATGCTGTATGTGCAGTTCATTGCGTATTCCTATTCTATCAGGGCTGTGATTAGTCTTTTAATATTCTTGGTTAAAGTCACAGTGTAGCTGCTGAATTTGATGATCTTATGCTTTCTTATCGCTATTATATGTTCATCTATTGTAGTCCCAAAATGATGCAATAAGATGCTTACTATGATATATAATTGATAGCTGAGTCAGAATAATTGTGGTTTGTTTTTTTCTGCAGCTATGACTCCTAAAAAAATCTTAAAAATGTGAGGTTTCTAATCAGCTGTGTGAAAAGTTGTGTTAATTTAATTTATTGGCACAGGAATGAATGATTTTTACAGTGCCCATCGTAGTACTGGAATGTTTAAATGAAATCCTTAGCCATTTTTGAGGTATTGAAAGTGACTGAAATGGAAGCTTTTGTGTACTGAAACAAATACAACATTTTAGGCATTGCTTGAGAACAAGGCTCTAGGAAAAAAGGCTGACATTTAAGCCTATAAGCTGAGGTGAAGTGCCTTTGCTGAATTTGGAGAAGATTTGTTTGATTTTCACCAAATTTGGTTCATTTGGATTTATGACCTGGATGAAATGCATTGACATTTTCAGAGAGCATTTAGAATCTTGTTATTAACCTTGAGGCTTAATGTTCACAAAGCTCCAGGCTCTCAGAAGTCTCACCCCAAGCAGACATGCATTGCTGCAGACACATGACTTGTGCCATTCTTACCTTACTCTCTCGGATCATTAAAATTCAGACTGTCTTAACTTTCTCCATTGAACTGGGGCTAACTGCCAACATGGGGACTGTCTCCACATCCCATGTGACTGTGGCTACTCATTGCTTCCAAGTACCTGACCATGTGCTGGAAGTGTAAGATGCTTCCAAATGGCTTTTGTTCTCTGTGTGCTGATCTGACAACTGTTCCTGATCTCCTCTGAGGCCACAGGAAAAAAGGCAGCAGGATGGATGGACTGGATGGGCCAGATCTGCCCATTGGATTGATCAGTATAATTTCTATCACTGCAGTGCAAATTATGAGTTTTGCACTAGGTAAAGAATACTTTGCACTTGCTCACACAGGGGTAAGATGACTGTCCAATGAGTAAAACAGGAGAGAAAGGTCCCTGTGTTTCCTGGGAGGATTCTTAGGCAGTTGGGATGGTTCCCAAAGTGTCAGGATTTTTGATGCGGTTGTTGATGTCTGTGCCAAAGCTGCAATGCTGAATGCTCCAAAGGATAGTACAGGCAGCAGTAGAAAGGAAAAATCCAGTCCAATCAAGTTCATCTTTCCCTGGGGCCACTCTGGGGAAAGAGGAGGAGAATTTGTCAGGACTTGGAAGGAAATTAGCAGGAGGTTGCAGGGATTGGATCGGATGTTGGGACTGTAAGAGGCAACAAGAAGAATCTACAGATCTGATTTCACTTCTCCATGCACGCAATTGAAATTCCTCCGTGCACTAACATGGAGTAGAAATGATCTGCAGCCAACTGGATTTCATAATTCAGTCTGCATTTCCTTGAATGTGGAGAGTTCCTATACTTGATAATTAAACTTCAAAAGCTAACACCCTATTAAATGAATAAAGCTATTATTTCAGTCTGTTTGGCCACAGAGTCAGTTGGTTGACATAGTGAATGCATTAAAGAGGGCTATAAACTTCATTGTTTTTCAAATTAAAGTGATATATTAGAAAACATGGTAAAGTCACCAGGAATACCTTAATCTTATGATGTTTGCAAATTTTTCTGTGTGCCTGAATGCCTGTTTTCAGAGCACTTTTTCTGTATTTTACAAGTCGTGGACTTGCTGAAACGAAAGAACTAGCAGCTTTTCCTGAGCTGGCAGAGAGAAAATGAATAGCTGAAAGGGACCATATCTGGAAAGATAGTTTTTCCTTGTAGCTTTGTCATGGACTTTCAAAGATGGGAAGAAAAGAGGCCTGCTGGGTAAAACTGGAAGACATAGCTCAATAAGCCACTGTGCCATTTTGATAGTACTTGAAATAAATGTGTTTTCATTTCAGACCAGTGTAAGCTTGCGCATTTTTGTGCAAAATTATGTTTTGGACTTCTCTCTGTGGTCCTACATAAAAAGCCAATTCCTTCTTTTGGATTTCTGAGCTCTGAAAATCACTGATAGATACAGAACTGTGTGAAGTGTTTGTCATTTCCCTTTTGCCAATCAGCTTAGTCCTATTTGTTCTTGATTTTCCTGGAAATTTTGTGGTTTTTTTCCAAACAAAAGCTGCTCTATCTGAACAAAGTGAAACTTAATCAAGCCAGCCACTGACTTAAGTAACACTCTTGCTTCTTCAAGGTAAGGGTAGAGGAGGAACCAAGATACACCCAAAGATGTTTGAATAGTCTGCAGCTTTCTTAACACATTTGGGAACTATCTGGCAATCTCCTGTACAAAACAGATCGTTCTTTCTTCTATAATCCACCCCACCTGTTGGAGGGCTGCCATCAGGATGGCTGGCCAGTATGACCATCCTATCTCGTTTTCTGGTCTTACTTTCTATGTAGTCAAGGCAGCACTGAAGAAATGAGCAGACAGCAACTTCATTCTGTAGCTTCTCTGATATTCTGACGCTCCATCTCCCTTTGCAGGTTTCTATTTGCCAAAACAGAACAGATCTGTGATCTGACTGCCCCGTGCTGAACTCTTTGCAGGTTCCAAAATAGTCAACATATTTTTCCACACTCTTTTCTGGGTTCCTGAACTGCTGAAGTTCCTGAGCTGACTTTCCTCTACCTGTCCAGTCTGTGATCCCAACCAAGTGCCTCCCTGGCCAAATGGATATGAGTGGAAGAAATTTTCCCTGAACTGGATGAATGTGGCTTTTATCAAACATGTCTTTCCTAAATATTCTTTTAAAATGCACTGTTAAGCCTGCACCAATACAAACATGATTCCTTTGCACATCTACACATCTGTGAATTAATTTTGTGGAGGACCAGAAGATGGATGGATTATCTGCTTCATCTACAATGGGGAGCATCATATTTTTTTCTTCCTTCTTTTCTGCCTTTTTTGGGTTGAACTCGAGGGGCTGGCATGAAATTGTGTTTCTGCTGTAGATCAACAAAAAGGGGTTTTGATTTATTTATGGTCTCTGTCATGAACATAGTTGATTTCATCCACTTCAGCCATTTAAAAGTCCAGGTGGTTTATACTAGACGTTTAGTTTCTCTCCACAGTAAGCTGAGAGAAAACCTTCCACACAGCACATCACGCAGTCTTAGTGATGAATTTGCCTGCCATGAATTACATTTTTGTCACTGATGTATCGATGACGAAAATGGCTAGATAAAGGTTTAATAATACTGAATCACTCTCAAGAGTACTTGTGACAGAACTATAAAACTTCCTATCTTAAAAACTATATTTCTTAGTGGATTTTTCCATTCTGCCAGCTGGACCAGCCTAGCACTTTCTACTTAAGCATCTCTACAAGAGTAAATATATTAAAAATAGCTGTGAAAAATTGACATTGAAAGGTGCTTTGGTAGCCATCCCTTGCTGAGTAAGAAGAAAAGAGCACTTCTGACATACTTGGCCCTTTCCTTTCTTGGAACTCCTGTGCACTACGGTAGCAATAATTTTTGGTGGCGGAATAACTTTTCAGCTATGGACATATAAAACTTTCAGGATATAAACTTTTGTGACCTGGAAAGCTGTTTACGGATCTTCCAGACAAGCCAAATGTAGCCTGAACTTGGAAAAGTTTTGTAACCTGAACAGTAGGTGCAGCTTCAGTTACTTTATCTACAGGATGCATCCTGATGGCCAGCAAAGACTTCCATTTAGTGTTCCCAGTCATGGTTTCCCCTCTCCTCCCAATACAGCTACCAGCCATAGGTATCAGACAGTTTTTTCCATGGTGGCAACTCACCCAGAATGCCCTTTGCTGATAGACAGAGGAAGAAGGAGAGTCAGAGCTGTTTTTGAGTTCTTTTTATAGCACGGAAAGTCCCTAAGGGGGGAGGTGGACCTCATGAAAAGGAATTCTGACCCTCAAAAAATGAGGAATATGTAGAAGGAAGAATACCAGCCAACAGAAAACCTACACTTGGATGTGTGTGTGTGGGAGGACAGTGGAGACGCCAGGCACTGCTGGAAAAGGATGTTTGTAAAATGGCTTGCTCTGAAAGAGCAGCTGTTAGTAAAAGACATGGAGGATGTGGGTTGCTTGCAGATGGGGAGAGGAGGTAGGAAGGATGGCACATCTAAGTTACTGGCAGAGGAGAAGTTCAATTTGCATTTGGTATTTTTAATTCTTTCCCTACCCATGTGGTACGGAAAATCTTTTTAAACCAATGTTATAAAGGCATTCCAAATTAAACCTTGTTATGAGTAAATGAGGAAAAATGCATTTGAAAGTACACATGCTAATTAGATGGAATGGCTCAGCTACGCCCTGACACTGATGTTCCTGAAGATCGGCATACAAAAAAGTATTTTTTAAAAGTAATTTATTTCTATACAGAAAACTTTCCTGATTGGTATAATCGTAAGATGAGTTTGTTATTCCGACTCCAAGAAATGCTGTTTTCCAGATGTGACTTCACTGCTTACTCCAAGCTATTAAACTCTCAGTGCCCTCAGACTTGACGCATATTTGACATATAAACACCATTACACAAATAAAGTAGAAATTCCTCAGAATGCTGAGATAATGACATTGGAGTGATAAACCTTTAATGTTAGTTGAGGATAATGTGAATTACCAACAATAAATAACAGACTTGGAAGCCGTGTTAGCAGGACAATGCCTGTGATGTAAAAAAACACAAATAGGCAAAGCAAACAAAATGTTATGACTGGAATTTGATTTGGAGAGCTGCTCTATTGTGTAGCTGTGTATAAGACTGCACGTGTGTGTTGTTACATGGGCAATGACCATGTCATGTTGCTTTGAATTCGTTATTAATTAATTAAATAAATTTAATAATAAATAATAAAAAATAAATTTATTTAAAAAAATAAATTAAATAAAGACCTTCGAAACAGAGAATATGATTTACTGGCTTAGACTTTGTTGGTTTCTTCATAAGCACAAGCTGAGATTCGTGAAAGCTCCTTCTTACGACTCACTCAGTGAGAAAGTGGAAGTAATTTAGAACTTTCTTCTTACACCTCTGTAGAAAATGAGTAATGCTTTTGTTTCTTCTGCCTGACTTTGTAGAATGATTTACGTTCAGGTAAAACGGGCCCCTATGGAAATAACAGTTACTAATTTCTAGTACCAAGGCTAAAATAGCCTTAGTTCCATCATGATAAAGAATAGTGCAGTTAGAATCACTGTAGTATAGCATTCACTGTGACTTTTAAAAATGTTAATTTGGTCTCTTAATTTGACCTCCTGTTAGGCACTTTATGAAATGAAGATAAAAATGGAAAGAATAATACATTAATGCTTCATCCGCTTAATGAAATAGGATTTCCTTTGTGATTCTGTATAAATTAGTGTATAACTGCTACTATTTTACCTGACATAATAACAGAGATGAAATTAATTCTCAGCTGTTCTTGCAGTTAATTTTGAAATGGTCACTTTATCCCTGCAGATACTTGCATTTTACTGTTGTCCAGGAGACTCAGATTGTGTTTTACTTTGTGCTGTTTTCAACTTACTGCAGTTGTTTTTCTCCTGCATCTGATAACCTACAGATGTGAAGAATACTGTGGAATAATATATGCCAAGGGGAAGATTAGTAACAGGGCATCCCTCAAACAAGACTGTTTTGAGGTGAGTGCATAGATCACTATGTTATGTCACTTCTTTCTTTTCCTAACCCATGGCAAGTGATTAAGAGATGGAGGAAGAAGAGAAACTTTGGGTTATGCAGTTCTTTTTCTTTTGGTCCCACAGGGAAGAGATAATTTGCACTGAACACCTTCAAAGTTTACTATAAGATACCCAAGTTTGAAGGCTAGTACCTGTTGGTACTAGCCATTGCCCCCTGAGGTGAGTCTTTCCATGGTGCATATATGGTTATTGGCATCTTAGCCGACACACTGGGGACTGAATCAATGATGTCAAAAGCGTGAATAGCAACAGCTTGAGCTAAACCTCTCTCACTCTGGGTGGTCACTGATTCTATGCGTTTGTGTGGGCGAAAGACCAGTAGTATGCATTACTCAGCTTTTGCATTCAAGGACCTCTAGAGTACTAACAAGTAGCAAGCAGGTAGCAAACTGATATTGGGGTAGATGGACTGGGATGTCAATTAAAAACAACGACATGTAGTTGACATGCAGTATCATGCATGTTTTGCTAATGAGTTTATGAGGCTGGGGTGTCAGCTGCACCATAGGCTGATTAAGATTTCTCCATATCTGTTTTGTGCACTTGCAACCCCTGCAGAATCACTGGAATTACTCATCATTTATGGGCATGTGAGATCAGAAGCAACTCACGCTGCCATCACTGACTACAGGCAGCTGCTTTTAATGCAAATATGCTTTCTCCTTCTGCCAGTGGATTTTACTTGCACCAACTCTGTGCATGGTTTTGGTTGAGTAATAAATTCATAGTTATTTAGTGCAGTGTTCTGCCTCTTCATTTACATCAGCAGGACTTTTCCATTAATGTACAACCTTGTATTCACTGGGGACCAAGTAATATTCCATGTGTACTGATTTTAGTTCATTAAAATATTACACATTTTATATTTTTAAAAGGAACCACAGGAAATTCAATTCTTTCTTTCTTTGAGTTTCATTATTCCTATATCAAAAACCATATGTGGGCTTCTACTCTGTTGTTTGTTGTAACATGTGGCTGAAAAGAAATATAAAATTGGGACTTAATTGGACTAAACGCTTGGCAGAGAAACTACATTTGGTTTAAAGAAAACCCAAACATCATCCTTTCTGAAGACTGTGAGGCCTTGAGAGTGATAAAAAGAGAAGGCTTTAAAATAATTGTCAAACTGGTTAGGTAAGAGAGCCTACCAGCCTGGGTTCTGAGGCCAGATTCTGGTGCTACTTGCCTTGGTAAAAAAAACCTAACAAAACACTTCAGTGGCTCCATTAAAGTCAGTGGAATTGAAGTAGCATAAAAGCCATGAACATGAGATCAGGCTCAGGTCAATTATTTGGAATTCGGAGGTCTGTAGATCAAAATTTGCAGTCCATGCTTTTTGAAGTGTAATAGCACAGTGGACCAGGCCCCAACAACTTTCTACTCTCTGCTGGGAAAATTTGCTTCTGGCCTTTTAATGATCAGAAAAAGAAAATGGAAAGAAGTTAGTTTCACCTTGTGGGCTGGCTGAAAGATAGGGAGGCTTGCAGCAGGCAAATACATCTTGCTGCTTGTGACACAGTAGTGGACACTTGAAGGAGGCAAGAGTTGGGGCACGTACCTTGGCCCTACTCCATGTCATTCCCTGGATTTTCCTGGGCTCATAGAGGGCTTGTATTTGCGTTGATGAGGAGTGGGCCAAATTCCTGCAAATGGCAGGCATCATCATCTGAGGAAAGAGTATAGGCTTGGAGCAGGGAATTGAGACAGTCAAATTGGGGCACACCTCTGATGTATTAATGTACTGGATTAATGTAAAAAAACAGGGAATAAGTACTTGGTAAAAGGTATCTTTCTATTGTTGGAAATGTTCTTTAAATGAAATGTGAACTTTCATTACCTGGAAGTTCAGCTGGCATTATCAAATATCGAACAAACTGAAATCATTAGAGCAAATGGCAAATTTAAGTGCTCTCCTTCTCTGTATATCATGAACTTTCTTTTAACACTATGTGTGTCATTTCAGTTGTGTGCACAGCAAGCATAAATCCAGAAGAGTTACTGGGGCAAGAGCTAGATGGACTGTTTCATTTCAGGAACATTTACTACTTGCTTTCAGTGATGGCAGAGCATTTCCAGGCCTTTACCAACATTTCTCTGTGCTGCCATTCAGGGGAAATATCCTGAAGCTGTATAAAAAAGAAAAAGTAAAAATAGTTAGCACTTGTGTATGGTAATTCTCATCTGCAGGAATGCGAGACATGCTTTTGATGAGATGTGGAAAAATGAAGTAGTTTGCATATGGTGAAATAGTAAGTTGGTAGCAAAACATGGAAAATGGAAATTGGATCTTCAGATTACCAACTCATTTTCTCCACAGCATGATCTCTCATTATGGACATTAATACCAACATTTGTATTTCCATGTCTTTTTTTTCCCCCAATGAATATTTATCTGCACATAGTTGGAAGAGAGTAAGTGTAACCTTCATCTTCCCCAGGGTACTGCCTTTAACCATTCATGGGTACATTACAGAGGAAGATGGAAGATTTGTGTGTCAGTAAGCTAATGGATTTCTTTATCACCCACTTGGGTTTCAACGTATCCCACTCAAAACCGATCATAAGCAACAAATATGTCAGCTCTGAAGGCAGTAAATTCTGAATGTTAATTCAGTGAGTGGTGATCCAAAAGAAAAACATGGAATTAAAAAGTAAACGATCTAACAGAGGAGAGAACAAAAAACCTGACTATAGCTGGGTTCAGGTCTAAATGAAATATAGATTTTTGCCTGTTTTTTGACAGCAAGGATAGAAAGTGTTTATAAATCCATTTCTCGTGAGTGCCATAAGGTACTCAGACTGTGTCAATTTTGGAAGAAAAACAAACAAACAATCTTTTCTTTCAGCGGGTAAGAGAAACAAAGAGAATCTCAACATATATAGAAAAACTTTCCTTAGGATTAAGACCCACTAAATCTGAATATGAATATGAATGAGTCTTGTTAACTTCAGCAGATTCAGGAAGCAGGAGATTTTTTGTTTGTTTGTTTTGTTTGGAATTTACAGTAGCTAACCAAGTTTTGTTTATACTCATAATGCTACATTCCAGCACTATATTGAGATTTTCAATTCCAAAGCTGAAGAAAATCTGGATTACTGTGTTTTGCAAAGTGGCTTTCTTTTATTAAACAATGAAATAGCATAAGATGAGACAGAGATTCTATCTATCTCTAAAGCACCTTACAAGAATGACAAAAGGAAGAAATTCCCAAGCTAGCAAGATTTTTTTCTTCTCTTTTGCAAAGGAGACCCCTTGGAAAAGTAATATGCTGAAAGGCTGTAGACCATCTCATGAAGTTGCTGCTCAGGAAGAAGGAGTTTACTTTATTGACTTTTCAGCTTGAAGGTTGTTATCTCCTCACAATACCTGGTGGAAATAAAATTTATGTTGCACTAGCCAGGAGATGGGATCAATAATGACATGGTGAAGATAAGCTTTTTCAGTTTAAGGTTGCCTTTATAGACAGAGGAAGTATCCAATGAAAGAAAAAGTCAGGGTTTTTCTTGAAGAACAGGTGTTTAAAGGTTTCTAGAACACAGCCTAAATTCTTAGGAAGTTTTTAGGAAGGCCAGTTGCTTACAAAAGCAGGAGATTTTTATTGAGCATACAGAGGGTGGCCAACTCCTGAAATAGTGGCTTTGCTTGGGAATGGTGCATTGAAATGATCCTTCTTGGTTTTGAAGCTGAAAGTTGTAATGAACATTAATTGCAAGCACTCTTGCATGCTTTGGCTCCAATTTAGCCTCCATCTAAATTAGCTAAAAATCTATGGTCTTGATTTATTGCATTTGCAACAGTCGCACTAAAGGAAGGTAATTCCTTCTGAAAATGCCACATGCAGGCAGGAACAGGAAACCAATTAGGAATCAGTGGATGATAAATGGGCATTTTTACCAGCAGTTTACTTAATATCCCCATTAAATAAGCCTCTTTGCATTTATCATTTCATTCTCCCTCAGTCTATAAGGTCCTTTAATTGCTGCCTAAATGAGCCCTGTGTTTCAGTCCAAATTTAATCTTGGATCGCGAGAGAGATATCCTTTCCAATGCTTGCCTGCCCAGCTGCCAAGAACTGTCAGAAATGATCACATAGCTTTGCACATTTCTCACAGTCTCATTGGAGAAATGTAAGATTGACAGAAAAAAAAAAGGCCATATTTTTGCTTTAAATTGTAAACTGTAGTGTGAGCAGCTCTTTTCCTCAATTGCATTTCCTGTATTTTTTTAAAAAGTTGCACTAAAAATAGATGGAAGTTGTAATGTTGCCCTGCGCTTTTTCGTTTGGGAAGTTGCCTTCAGTGGAAGGAGATGTGTGGCAGAACTAATGAAGTGTTACAGAGTTTGTGCAGCAAACAATTACTGGCTGGCTGTGGCTGAGTGCATTGGTTGCTGAACATGTGATTTGTGGGTGGAACATGGCATCTTCAGGCTGAATGGCAGTAGAAAATGATAAAGAATCCCTGAGCAGTTGCCTTAACCTGCCTTTTAATTCTTTTACCTGTAAGGCTTGGATTTGGAGGTCTAGGGCTTCGGCTCTTGGAAGCAACAAATTGATTGCGGTGTTTACTTGATTGTGTTATTTCAGAGGTCTTCTTCTGAGCAGAGAGCACAAGCAGATTTTTGCAGCATACATAGAATTCACAGATCAGCCCCAAACACCATTTTGAGAAGACGTTACCAGGCATTTAGAAGGAACTGATTCCTGAACTGCAGTGCACTTTTACCTGGGTGGTCCAGATGTCAGACCTTGTGCCAAAAGTACAAAGCTTAATCACTGCTGCTCTAAACCTCACATATTTCTGAAAAATTGGCAGCACGAAACAGGACTAGAAGAGGAATATTACCCAAATATTCACTGTTGATTAATCTTCTTACAGTCAAAAGAATACGTCTGCCTTGCTACAAAGAGCAAATCAATGCGAATACTATTAACTTGCTCTTCATCCGGACTCTTCAGCTGCTAATTTAAAATATCAGTCAATGTAGAGCCAGGTGTTAATGCTGGAGAGACTTTTCGTTTACGGCGGCGGAAAAGTCTAAGACCCAGCCACACAAATCCAGTGTTAAATAATGACAGGTATTTTAATAATCTCCCAAAATAAAAAATGATCAAATGTCTTGTTTAACTAGTCATTTGTACCCTATAAAATGACACATCTGAGAAAAAAAAGGAAAGAAATATATCTTCTGTGGAGCTTCGAAGACAAGCATGGGGTTATAAACTGTTTTATATATGTGCTTGCCTGCTATTTTTCTTTTTTAAAAATAAAATACAGTTCAGAAGATACAGATAATAAGAGCCTGGGAAACATAAGATGCATCTCCAAAATATTTTTCTCTTAATTCATTGAAAGGTGCTTGGGTATGGACACTGTCATATGGATTCAAAACTGTAGGAAGAATCATAAACAAAGGTAATCGTATTCTGTTGAGAAAGGGAAATGATTGATGGGCTCCAGGGTGTACTAATATAAGATTTGTCTTATTTTACCATCTCCATTAAAGATTCGAAGGTGAGAGTAAGAAGGAAGTTATTTACATTCAGACATGATACAAAGCTTTCATCGTATGCCATCCAAAATCAGCCACTTTTGAGCATTTTTGTCTTACTGATTTCTTTAAATCATTCGTCATCACAGGGAGTCTGGGGAAAACCCGACCTGAAACCTAATATTTCAGATTATGAAGATGAGATTACTGCATAAGAATGGCTGTACCAAGCTAGACCACAGTCCTATTTATTCCCGTTTCTGCCTCAGAAGAGTCCAATAGCATAGCATAAAAACAGGGCAAGCATTTAAGGAGGCTTTCCCTAGATAAGGAAGCTGAGGTGTGAAAAGATGAGGTATCCATCCAAATTAATACATTCCGCACCTGAGAGGCCAGACAGGACTACGTTAGTTGTCCTCAGCTTCTGAGAACTAACAGGTACTGTTTTCATTTCTCAAAAAGCCACTGAGAAAAAGAAGTCAACCAAATCCAGTCATGCTAGAGGAGGGAAATTCTATCACTGACCATGGCTGGCTTTGAGGCCCAAAACTAGCTGGAATAAATGATTGGTATTCAGCATGATATGGTGATTTTACTGTGCACGATCCCAAGCCTTTAACTGATCCACTTATAAACTGTAAGAAGCTGCAGAGAGAAATGATGAGGTTGCACAATCTGCAAAATTATTTAGGTTAGTCCAGATGAAGTAAGAGTGTGAGCAACTCTGGTGGGACTTAAAGCTCAGTGACTGGGGAACATGATGTCGGATGAAATTCATTGCTGACAAATACATGTTAATACATATTGGAAGGAATATTTTGATCTTCTTTGTTCACATTGCCGGGTTCTAAATAAACTGCAGCTGCTGCAGAAAAATGTTGGGCTGTCACTGTGGGCAAATCAATAAGCAACAGTGGCTAAAAACAAGAGAAATATGAAAACCAAGAAACTAATGAACGCTGAAAATACTGGAATGTCATCATGTAATTATACCTGAAAATACAGAGCATGAGCAGGCGGGGCAATGAAACTTATTGAAGGCATTGGAAATATTCTGTATCTGTGGTGAAATGAAATGATTACAGTCTAAGAGGACAGTTGGGTGGGAGCACGATAAAAGTATATAAAAGGATGAAGGAAATAATACTGATATATTCCTCTTTAAGCTCACAGAGAGCTCACACTAAAATCTATATGCTAACAAGGTGCAATCGCTGAGAGCTTTTACTGAACAATTTTTTTGCTCATCTCCTCCCCTTTTACATCAAGGAAAACTGTATCAAGGAAAAAGACAGCGAACTCCTAGCTTAGTAGATATAATCTCTTTGTATATAATTATATATCACACCTCAGCCTTTGGTAGCAATATATTTATCAGGCTACCTACTTGTCAGTTTTAACATCTGATAGGCAGATATCTCTCTACTACGCTACCTGCCTTTTCCATGTCTATTGAACCTGCTCAAGACTTGGGGCTCGGTATTGGTGCAGTGCCAGAGCTGTGGAGACTGCTGGAGAAAGGTTGGCCAGCATGAATTTGGGAGTAAAATCGGGGGCTGAGGATTGCATTTGATGGCTGTATGCAGAAAGAGAGCAGAATCATATTTTTAGGTTTTTTTTTTTTTTAACTTAGTTTATTCTTGAGATGTATTAATACAATTAAGGATCTGACCCTGATTGAGCATGGTCATGTGGTGCGCCTGTGGGCACGCTATTGTGTAATATAGCTGAGTCTGCTGTTTTCCATTCTTCATGTCTGATTCTTTACCATGCCCTTCTCTTGTGGAAACAGGTCTGGGACAAAGGCAGTTAGCTATACGTTCAGTTTGTAGCTGGCTACACATACAGCCACATGGAGGGGTGTTCTGCAGCTAGCCACTGTGCAGGAGCTCTGCAATATACAGGGGAAGTCTAAGTCCCAGAAACAGAAACTATCAGACTCTGGTCTTTCCATCATGCAGGAAGGATGAGAAGGGGACATGTTAGTCACAGACTCTAGGCTAGAGCTGTGCAGCAGCTTCGTGGGTTTGTAGGAGAAATTTTCTTGGTCTGAGGTGTTCCTTCTTATACCCCAGTTTATTCAAGCTCTGAGAAGAAATAACATATTTCCTCAGAAGATTAGCCATTATGCTGCATTAATGTTGTCAGCCATAGATTCGAGTATACTATTTATTATTATTTTTGTTTAACAGATGAGATTACTGAGGCACAGAAAGCCAAATTGAGTGCCCATCATTGCTGACAGGCTGCTGATAGAGCCCCCCCCCCAAAAAAAAAAAAAAAAGCCTGGTCTGTGGCACAACATCTCACCTTCACAGCTTTGGAAAAGCTGGATTGCAAGGGGTAATGCTTGTATCTTCCTATTTGTCCTGAAAAACATGGCTTATCTGCTAAAAAAGTGAAAAGAAAATGGCCTGTCAGAATAGGGTACATTTTTGTACAAAGATGCTGCCTGTTATTGCTTGTTTGGTTGGTTGGTTGGTTTTTTTGACAACATAACATAGCTGATATTTTGATATTGACCAGTGAACTGTGAAAAATATAGTAGTAAATAGTCAAAAGAGAAAAAAAAAAAATGAGTGCACAACTATTTTTTGCATCTCCTAAATATTCTCTGTGTTTTAATAGTTTGTTTGTGCTCTCATGAAAATCTGCACACTGCTTGGAGTACTGAATGTCTCTGAAAACAGAGGCTGTACCAGCAGAAACATAATTAAGAGAAAAACACTAATAGCATTTACATCCAGGGTGACATTAGGGGTTAAGAGTGCATATGTGTTTGTGCTTGGATTTCAGGCCGAAACTTAGGGCTGAAGCCAAATAACGTAGCCTCATAGAAGAGGTAGAAAAACATAAGAAATCCCTTTTTGTTAAAGTATCTTTGCCTTTGAGAAGGTAACTTTCATTAATTTATAATAGCTCATACTAGTACTTTTATGTTCGTATGTTCCATAATAATAATACCTCTAAAGAATTATAATGAGAAAACTGTTTCTTGCACACATTTCTTGAAACCAGTGCCTGTAACCTGACCACATTGTGACTTCATTCATGGTGCACAGAACTCCAGTTTTCAAAGGTTTGGGTGTATTTTTATAACCTGTCACCTTTTAATTATGCACCAGTTGCATTTAAAAAAATTATCAATTGATTTTCAATTGTCCATACAAATGTGTATTTGTCATTTGGAATGTACAGCCACTGCATTTCTCCCTTGTACAAGCAAAGCTCATTTAGTCCTGCTGCAAGGTTCTCTGGTACTGTAAAGGATAAGAGTTGAACACCCAGAGGTATGCCCAGACATTCTACTGTGGGGAAGCACTGGGATGGAAGCAGAAGGCTTTGAAGCAATGGCAATCAATCAGATATGGTGGCCCAAAGAGACATTTGCTGTTCTTGGCCATGACAAGAATAATGGTCGTAGAGCAATTCAGGGAATCTCTGAGGTGTAGCGTGACAGTGCCCATCTATGAAGAATTCCTAGAGCATGATTAGTGTGGTCTATGGTGGACCACTGTGCAGAAAATAATAGGTGTAAAATCATATATATATATTTAAATTACCTTCCTTGTTATATGAAAATAAATATTGATATTTTCCAATTCATTTGATTCAGTCAGAAGGAGATTAATAACCTATCATCACTCAGACAGCACATACCTAAGCTGGACTTTGGTCCCTGTTTTGTTTTGTGTTTCAAATGATAGAGACACTTTTAGTTTCATTCCTCTGTGTTTGATGCATATTGGGTTGATATGGCACAGAACTCATTCGCTTTCAGTATGCAATCAGCAGTGCAGTCAGCAAGAATTTCATGCCAGATATTATATTTCATCATATTCTTTTCCATTCCTATGCCTGAAAATCTTATCACACTTGTAATCCTTTAATTATAGATCAAGCTACAGTAATTATAAATCTGTTACGTTAACCATTGTACTTTCATTCACTGACATAGAGTGATTGGTAATAAAGAACAAGAGAGTAAACTGAGATTGTCCATATACCATTATTCTTTCTAGGCATTGCAGGCATGGTAAGAACGGACTTTTTATCACCATTCCTCATTATAACCTTTTGTATTTTGCCTATGAAATTGATGCAGCAAATTCATAGTGACTCAGGAATGTCATGGTTGTCACTACGCTCTGCACAGTGGCCAGTCTGAGCTGGGTGACAATAGCAGAAATGGGATTCGGTCCTTCTATTCCTACACTCCAGATTTTTCCTACTTGAGAAACCAGTATATCATATGGAGCTTACAGAACGGATAGAGGTGTAAAGAATGTCTTGTGGAGAATGATACATACTGGAAGAATGAAAACAGTAAGTATCAGTGAATTATGGCAATGTTGTAGCGAGTCTTCACAGCTTTAGATTCCCTCAACAAGTTGGGAAATCTGATTGATAGACGAAGACATGGAATAAATGTCTGTATTTTTCTCTAGTTTAAACAAGTGGTTTTTCCCACTCCCTTCCTGGACCAGGAAAAATGCAGTTGATCACTATCTGCTATAATAATGTCATTATAATTTATTACTGAAACTGGCGACTTGATCAATGAGCTGAGACTTTTTTCACATCCACCTTCAGAAACTCATGACTCTTGTCATGCTGCTTCTTTCTAGACTTAGAGGCTTTTGAGGAAGGCAGTACTCTATCCAGTGTAGATAGGACAAGGAGTGATAGCTTTACACTAAAAAAGGGTAGGTTTAGATCAGACGATAGGAAGAAATTCTTTACTCGGAGGATGGTGAGGCACTGGCACAGGTTGCACAGAGAAGCTGTGGATTCCCCATCCCTGGAGGTGTTCAAGGCCAGGCTGGATGGGGCTTTGAATAATACGACCTAGGGGAGGGTGTCCTTGTCCACAGCAGGGGACTGGAACTAGGTGATCTTTAAGGTCCCTTCCAAACCAAACCGTTCTGTAATACTGTGACTTTATATTAGTGGGTAGAGGACCTGGAACAAGGACAAGAAGGGAGACAGGCAGAAGGCTTGAAGACACCTTATATTTATATGGAGCTAGAAGATTACTGGTCAATCCCTCAAGAAAAGCTGAGATCAGAAATATGTACCAGACAAGAAAATGAGAGTTCATCTTTAGGTGATGTAAGTAGATTGTGAAGATGTCAAACATGCTCAAGAGAAAAGCTGTACAAAAGACTGTTAGGGTTGATTCTCATAAACTCTAAAACAGACTATATTGTGTTAGCTCTTTTTATTAGTTTGTTTGGTCTCTTTTTTTGTGCTGTTTATTTTTTCCTAATAAATGCAATAGTTTGAAAATATGGAAAGTGGCATTACCCTTTCTAATACTTTTGCTTTCCTAGTTGAGTTTGGAATAACAGGAACTGGCTGGAAGCTGGCATTCTGAGGAACTAGTGAGTAATGGACAACATAGCCTTATATCTCTCAGCTGTTAATTTGTAAACATAGGAAAGATACAGGTAAGCAAAAGTGTCAATCACTCTTAATGTTAATTTTCATGCTGCATTATATGGTGTGACATAGTGCTCCTCTATTTTCCTCTAGAGGGGTCTGCAGTGTAGGAGCTCACAAGTAGCGTAATTGCTGGCAATCTTAACAGGAGCCTGAAAGCTTAAATATCCCTAGAAGTGATCCAGTTGGTGTTACTGTCAGGGACAACCTGAGGAACTAGTTAGTGCCCATCATACAGAGAGCACTGCATCCAGAGATAGAAGCTAAATCAGTACTCTTCAAATGTACTAGTGGTATTAAAAAGACAAGCTCTTAGATTACTGCTAAACACTAGGCTTCTCTTCCTCTGATTCCTGCTTCTATTTCATTTTTATTGTCATTGTGGAAAAAATTCAAAGAGTTAGAGGGTAAATATTTTTTCTAAAGTTGCCTTGTGATCCATAGAGCTACACTCCAGAGGACAGTAGATAAGACTAACAAATGCTTTAAATAGTTGCCTGCCATTCACTGCCTGAATGGTGCTGTTTAGACTGTACATAAACAAATGCATAGATAGATGCATACATACATGTATATGAATGTGTGCTTATGCAGTTTCTTCTGAAGTATTTTGGTAAAATGTTCTTATAACACAGTCCTCGCCTAAATCCAGAGCTGAGAAATAATGGTATTTGACTCCTACCTGAAGTTTTTTCCCTGGATTTCCTGCTTTCACTCTCCCTGAGAATCAGATCCTCAGCAGTCAGGGATTAAAGTCTAACGCTGTAACATTCATCCTTCTTGCTGAATGAATAACATGATTAAGGTATTTGGGGAAGTGCAGTGACAGTAGCAAGTTCCATAGGTACAAACCCCCTCAGGGGTTGTGCTGCAATATACAATGATTTATTTGGCAGATATTTGCATGCAACAAATGCCTGCGAACATTTCTCTGGAACTCTGGACAATTTCCATGGTGGAGGAAACAGAAGAAGGCTTATTTGGGAAAAGAGCAGCATTTCTTTCTGCTACAGAATGGACAGCTCAAAGCAGGAACAGTGTAGGATAAGGGACATGCATGTTCTACATATAGTTTGTGCTGCATACATGAAATAACATATCTGGTCATATACTCCATGGTATGACAAAAATAGTCAAAAACATAAAAGGTATTCTTGATGAGAAACTGGCGATCATCTGGCACAGACTGATGTGTTCAGCCAGTGCAGTCCTGGGCTAGGTGCACAGCTGCACTGCTCCAGAGGGAAAATATGTTTTCTGAGAGCCTGCTGGTGGTTGAACCTCTACTTTGCAAAAGCTACTTGTGAATTGTAATTTCTGTTTCAAATGCTTGCATTTTTCCTTTAAGATACATTGCATCACAGGCTTTTTTATGTACGTTTTTTTCATTTTTTTCTCTTAGAAAAAAAGTTTTTTAATCCTCATTTTGCAGAATGGGAATGAATGCACTGATAAAATTAAGGCCACATCCATGAAAAGACAAATGTTTTCAAGTGGGGCTTTGCTATTTTAGTCCAAAACCTACATTCTTGAAACTTCATCTCAGCTACTACTTAAACTCTGCTGCTACAAGTGCATTTAGTTTTCCAGGAACCTACATTTTGCTTCTAGGCATTCTCAGAGGCACCTCAGTCTTAACAGCCTTAGCAGCTCAGAGCCTGTTTCATGTTTCAATTTTGTTTGGGTCCATGATTGAGATGTTCCCTCTGTTTTCTTGCCCAAGCAGATCAACCCTACAGGACGTTGTCCAAGCATACCAACTTCATTGGTTTCTGCACAAAACATACTGCTGTGCACGTCTCCATCTCCTTGTTCCTCTTCCCTCAGCTAGATAGCTATGCTTCTGTCTAGGCATTTTGAGAAACCTAGCATCAGATCCTCTATACCTAAAGCCATTTAGAGCCACATCTTTCATGAAGAGAGGAACATCTTCGAAAATTGACTGAAACATTATTCTCCAGATAGAATATCCTAGAGGGAGAAGGTAAAAATAATCTGTGAAGTAAAGCATATGAATGCCATCAGGTAGAAGGAAATAAGGCCAGTTCTTCCAACTGTTGGTGACTCATGCTATCAAAACTCTAATGAAGTCATAAAAGTTGTCAGTGACCTCCTCACTGAATCTAAACCAAAAGGTTTAGAGAGTTTCCCTTCAGAGAGCATTTGGGGCTCTGAATGTCCTGGTATTACTGAGTCAGGAACCTGAGGCACAGGGAGGAGAGGTGTTCCCATTTGTAGATATCAGCATAGGTACCTAATGCCTTCAGAGTGGCATCAGCATAGTAGTACGATGGAGTTCTTCTGGTCCACAGACCTGTGAGCAATATGTGCTAAAGCGGCAGCAGTGTGAACATGGATGGTGGCTTGAGAGCAGGTTCAATGCTATGCTAAGAATCTTTGGCTAGGGAAATGGTAGCCAGTGAAAGTCTGGCCCAAGAGATTTTCAAGACCAGTCAGGACTTGTCTTTTTCTTCTGGAGATGTGAGGTCAAAGTTATGTTTTGACTACAATTCTATCAATTAGAAAGAAGAGATAAAATGAGATGAAGCTAAACTATTATGTGTAAATGGCCACAGGTAACTTAATGATAGAGACTGGTCCAAGTTTTATTCTCTGATGGGCTATCTGGCTCCACTGGCTTTGACCAATGCTTTCCAATTTTATGGACTCAGTTGGCTTTTGTATGACTTCTTGTGATTCTCCTCTCTTCTGTAAGCAAGAGACAAGATAGGTAGCAATATACACATTCTGATTCAAAGGCTGAAAAACTGAAAAACTGAAAACCTGAAAAGATAATCCACAGCTAAAATAATGTGTATTTAATCAACTGCCCATTGGGGCATGGAAGGAAACCCTTTTTTTTTTTTTCCTTTTTTTGATTGCCTAAATATGTAATTGCCTGGGAAACCATTAAGATGAGTTTTGGTCTCTTGTGCAAATATATTTTTTTAAATCTGTCTAAATGTTTTGGAGGCGGAAACTTGGTCTGATCTCTTGGGTAAATACAATGCGTTTTAGAACTAAACATGAAAGATATACTAAAAAAATATTTTAAAGGAAAAGTCTGAATGTACTAATAAGAGATGGCAAGAACTGGAAAGGCCTGTGTGGCACTATCTTCTGTAGTGGTCAGAATTCTCTAACCATGGTTGAACTTTCTTTGCTCAGTGCCATCATTTCACTTGCCTCGAAAGAAGAACTGCAAGTGCTTGAATAAGAGATGAGAACATTTGTTTTAGCAGTCTCAAAATGCCTTGCAATGTTATAGTGGAAAGTTGCTTGTAATTTCTTTTGCTGAGTCCTCTCCAGTGAATCACAATGCTCTGCAATATCTCGATGGTGTGGTAGTGCGTTGGGATGAGAAAAGTTGTGATCTGGGTCATGGGGGAGGCAACAAACAAGCACAGTTGTACTGCTTCCTGAATATAGAGGTCTAGGAAAACTGTTACTTAAACACATTTGCTTTGCCTTTATTTCTTCACTGTTATAAGCTGAATGAAGATAGCTGAACATACACATCTTCTGTTTTCCTTTAAAGCAAGTGTGGTCTCTTATAAAATTCAGTATGTCTTTATTATGGCTCAACATGTAAAGCTTTGATTCAACAACTAGTTTTCTATTTTTCACCATCTTTTTAGAAAGCAAATATGAGGAATTTTATCAATGTGAAAATTTGGAAGAGACTGTATAATTTAAGGACTCTTCTTGATATAGGGGATTTCCATCTCCATCTGCGTTAAGATGTATATTCCACTACAACTATGGGTCTTCTCTGCATTTTCTGCAGACTTTGACTTCCATGCTGCCAGAGGAAAGCCTTGCAGAGGTCGTTTAACTTTTAAGATAGTCTGGTTAAATGGATTGCCTTTCAAGAATGAGAAGGGTCTTGTCCATATCAAAGCTTGTTTTCTCATGTGAATCCAGTGGGGATGGTACCTAAGTGAACGATTTGTAGGTAGGAGAGGGGAGGGAAACAACCTGACTGGCTGATGAAGGTAAGTAGTTCAAGCGACAAAGTAGAACCAGAGAAGACAGTTAGCACAGAAGTAAGGAAAACTTGTGCAAACCACTGGAAAAAAGGGTCAGGTTTTCATGATGGCAGGTCATTTTTTAATGTGGATTTTTCCAAGAGGATATAAAGTAACTACACTGAACAGAGACACAACAAAAATGTATTCTTTCTAGTAGAAACCACATGAGATTTTAAACTTTAGTCAGACTTTAACAGGTATCCCCAAAATATTTGAGGGAGCATGAGAAATATGAGCAAAGAAGTAGATAAAGCAGTGTTTATAAATTTTGTCAAGAGCTATAGTTTCCCTGGTTTGTAAATCTAACAAAACTAAGGTAGAGGGTCTATCTTTTGATCACTTTATATGTTACGGAGAGCGGAGTGGGAAAAATAAACATCAGGGAAGGAGAGGAGCCACAGAACAATGCTAAGACCAGAATAAATGAGCAGAAACTTGCCATGAATGCTTTGTGGCTGGAAAATAGCATAGAGTTTCTACCTATTACATCAGTGAGATTACAGAACAATCTTTCACAGGAGTGGTAAACCCAAAATGAAACATATGAGTATATAGATATATATGCATATATGCTTTTTTTCCTTCAAGTTAGGACCTGGTCAGGTCCTTAATGAAAGACTTTATATGGATACTCCTTGTAAGAACAAGGCCTACCAACTTGAAGCCATTCTTACTTTCCTAAAAACTGACTGTGTTTGGAACCCTACAACATCTCAAGGTTTGTTGGATTCAATTAATGTGTATCTCCACGGAGGGAAGAGGTTTGGAAATATGAGAAAGGTTGTATTTCAGATTCTGAAATGCATCTAGGGCTGGCATAGATCTGGGCTTGAAGCATCCAGACTCTTATGACAAGTATTAAAAGAGAGGTGATGGGTGGGAACAAGTCTTTGAGTAATTTATTCAGAAGATATTGAGGTAAGAGTGAGCACTGGAGGCCTTTAGACCCCTGGAAACTTAGAAATACACAGTCCAGGGCTCAAGTTAGAGCCAGATTGACAACATTTGAAAGGAGGTTTATGAAATGAGATAAAATTTCATTTATTCAGTTTTTTTCAAATCTCCTACATTAAAATCAAGGCAAAGAGAACTAATGGTCCTTTGAGTACTGGCTGCTCCCACAAGCCACCATGATTCTCCACGTGCACGCAAAAGATCATAAGCAGTGCTGTAGCATTTCTCCATAAGCTTAAACCTGACATTGCCAAATTATTTTCCCATTTAAGCTGGTGGGCACTGTAACTATTATGTTGTTTCCTAGCAGGAAGGTAAACTACAACATCTATAATTCTGACCTAGTGAAATCTCAGGAGGTAGATACTGTGTAGGGGGATGCTGTCTCCCTGGATTTAGGGCTTCCAGGAGCTGTAAGCAAAAGCCCACTAGGACTGTAGCTGTCCTTATAGCATCCAAACTTCGAAGCCATCTTTCTTGATAGAGAGTATCTGTAAGAAATATGCAGTGATAACTGCATATGCAGTGATATTAGCTATAAAATTACCCTTCTTTCTTCAAGTGAATTGTCATGGTGTGGATGATCATCATTCCATTCTGGTAGACTTCTTATTGCAGGTTGTCACAATCTGCAATTCTGGGAGTATCATGAAATCATAGAATCATAGAATGGCTTAGGTTGGAAAGGACCTTAAAGACCATCTAGTTCCAACACCCTGCCATGGAAAGGGCTGCCCCTCACCAGCTCAGGCTGCCGAGGGCCCCATTCAACCTGGCCTTGAGTGCCTCCAGGGATGGGGCAGCACAGCTTCTCTGGGCAGCTGTGCCAGTGCCTCACCCACCCTCTGAGTGAAGCATTTCCTCTTAACATCTAATCTAAATTTCCCCTCTCTTAGTTTAAAACTGTTCTTCCTTATCCCATCACTATCTGCCCATGTAAAAAGTCAGTACATGCAGACCTCTATAAATCTCAGAATTGAAACAGAACATACTCCAAAAGAGTAGCTCTGTATTTACAGAGGAAGTAATTGATCCTATCTTTACCTTTCTTCCTCCTTTTGGTGTGGTAGAGCTTTTATTAAAAATCTCACTTTTTTTTTCTGTCAAAGGAACCAATCCATCTTTATGTTTCCTTTGAAAGTAAACCAGATCTTATGAATAAAAGGTATACTTTGAAAATCAGAGGATAAAATGCAGAAGGAAAGCACATGGAAAAAGGGATTCCAAGCTAAAATGCATTAATAGAAAGGTAGCTATGTCAGGATAATTCAGTGACAGTCTAAACAACATTATGCCAAAAATTGCAAGAGACCTTGTTGACTGGGGGTGAGGCACTGTTATGAAGGGAGGGAAGAGCTATCAAGAAAGTGATTGGGGTGGAAATTATGTGGGGTCCCATTACAAAGAAAATGTAGCAGTCCGTGCGTAAACTCTCATCTTGGTGAACACTGATGTGCCAGCATCAGTTACCAGAGATTTTTATGTTTAAGATGTTCTGGGCTGCTTGAAGGAGGCAAAACTATTTGAAAAATCATTGGGATGAAAGGTAGCAGAGAATATGGGTCAGAAAATGCCTTCAGAGAACTACCTTTCAGGTAAGTGCCATGAATTCTCCTCTCAACTAAGCAACAATCCATCAACAGGGTGGGTCATTAAGTTTGTACCTTCTAACTTGCCTATCTGCACTGCTCAGTTTCTGAATTACAAACATTTCTGGCCAAAATTTCTGATGCATTACAAGTATGGCAGGCAGTGCAAGGGTTCTTCTCTATAGGGTTGCTCTGAGTGTTGAAGAAATTTTGGCACTAGATGACTTAAGGAGGGAATGTGTCTGCTGCTATGTGGATTTGCTACTGTGGGCTGTGCGTGTAGGGGATCTGTATGGTTCTTGGGTAGCTGCAGACCATGTGTCAGAGTGTCATAATTGATTTAGCCTCACCAAGCATAACTGAGAATATCTGTTTTCTCTGAGTGATATTTTCTCTTAACACGTGTCATAGCTATTCTCATTATTTACAGAGAATTTTTAGACCTCACATTTAATCACGGCATAAAAGTTGCAAAAATCTCTTTTCCACAAGAAAAAAATTAAAAATATTTTTCATTATCTTGTTTTTTTAAATAATTGTATCATGTTTTTGACAGCTAAATAAATGGATTTTATTAAACAGGATTATGGGCTGAGATTATTTAGTATTCCTTTTTTATTATCTGGTGTAGCCTCTGCTGGGAGCTGTGAGTTTCTTTTCTTCATTTCCAACATTGATTCTTGCATTAGATGGTTACATTGAATAATTAATATACTTCCCGTGATTGATGATTTGCATGGCCTGAATATTAGGTTATCAATCATGACCCACTTGTTCTAATGTAATCATATCGAAAGCGTGTCAAAAGCTGTTTAGCCAACAATGACAATAGGAGCTGTGATATTGAAGGTGCCTGATGCACTAGAGCAAGAAATATCCTGGTTGAACATTCATAATGCAGAGATTATGAGCTCCTCAAATTGATGTAACAAAAGCCTGGAGCCCTTGGTGAAAGTTATCAGCTCCAATAAGAAAAGCCCTTTTTTCAGCAGGAAAATCATACTGATTTCTTTGCCTTTTATCAGCTGCTTAGTGACTTTTGAGCCTACAGTGTAAAGTAATTATTGTTCTGTGCTGCATAGCATAAAGAAAATGAGGGAAGAAAAAAGGAAAGTGATTTTTGAAAAAAGAAACTGCTCTCCCTGTATCCATTGTTACTGGAAGGAGAGAGCATCATTAAGGTATTTCACTGGATTACTGCAAATATTGGAAAACTGGCTTTTGCTTCTGTGGGAATCATTAACACAGAGCACCATGCTTTAACACTCTGGGTATAGTGCACGTTTCACTTGCAATATTTCTTAGCTCTCAGATGTTTCTGCAGACCGTACCGGTTCTATATCAGTATCCTACTACTTTACCTAGGGTGTCAGATTTTAGTCGTGCATATTCATTTGACTTTTTCTTTACTTTTTTTTTTTTTTCTGTGACAACTCAGATTAAGGTGAGCATTATATTGAGATACAGATCCACAAGCTCACACTAATGGAAATGCTCCTTATGACCACAGCAAAATCACTCGCTTAAACCGAAGCTTCTTGAGGTGCAGGAGTTTGTGGCATTGGACTTTTCAACTCCACAAAGCAAAGCAGTGCTGCTTCTTTCAACCCCTACCTGGCTTCCACACAGAACAGAGCAGCACGTGTGCTTTCCAGACTCTCACATTCACAGAAGGTCACAAAGTGATATGAAGGAGTAAGGCAGTGCCTTACTCTTCACATAATCCTTTGGCTTTAAAGAGTCCTCAAAAGCATAGCTACTTCCAGCTCTCCTTTGCTCCTAAAGTTAGGCAACTGAACTGAATTGGTACACTGCAATCAGATTATTCACTGAGATTAAGAGTAACATGGTTTTGGTCAAATGTAAGGATCCTGATATAGTCCTGGCTAGCCTTCAAGTTATGTATTTATAGAGCTCATGCTGGAGTGGTCTCTGAATAGCTGGAAGGGTTGACTGTCATAAGAATAAAGACAACCAAAAAATGTAAATATTCATGGAAAAAAAGCAACAAAACCCCTTACAGTTTGACTCCTCTTTTTCTCTCTTTAGCTAATATTTTACTGTATTCCTCCAAAAGAGGAAAAGTATATGGGAACTGCGCAGTCTTAGTGATGTAACCCAGTGGGAGGAGTAATCTCCTGGGATATTACTATGGTTGAAAGCCAAGTGTTTCAATTACTTAATATACGACAATATTAGCCTTGTTGTGTCTCATGCTGATTAAAACAGAGAACAAGTATGCTCATTCTTATAGGAAAAAAGGATTCCTGAAATAATTTGTAAAAACAAAACCACAGAAACCTGGAACCAGAGAAAGTGTAGATGGAAAAGACCTAGTCATCTCATTTCTCTGCCAGAGCAGGATTTTAGTGTGGATGTTTAGCATATTCCTAGTGTAATAGAGTTCTTTAGAAAACTACGTAACTAAGCTCCAACCTGTTGGATTTGAACATAATCATGATGATTCATGGATTTTATGATTCCCTGGCTTGAGTCTCTGTCTCAATTCAAAGCACCTCAAAAACTGATGCTTATAAAACCATGGGAAATTAACAACTGAATTTTATTGTAAGAAAAGCTAAGTTTTTTCTTATCTTCAACAAGCTGTGTCTTCTTCTATTACATTTTATCATACCTAACTATTCCAGAATTGCCAGCTTGAGTCAGTGAGAAAAACTGTGCTAGGTTTTTTCTTAGATCATGAAACTGTGTTCAAAATGATGGAATGAATAATGTATGTTTGGAACCTTCGTTGTTCATCCTGTGTTTTAAAGCTTTTGTTACACGTTGCACACTTTTTTTGCATATATTTCACAATTCATTACATTATCTTTTCTCCAAAACCAACACTGTTTGAGCACTTTTATTGTTTTTAAGGTAGAAGCAAGACTGTCCATTGACTGAAATAAGTACCAGAAAGGCTTCTCCAGCAAGAGTCCTCAGTATCTGAGACTGACAACTGATTAGTTAGTAAGGATAGCAGTGTAAATTCTATCTCTCGCTAGTGACTGTTCTTTCAAATATTTATGTATCTGTTGTGCTACTATGTATTTTCTTGATTGTATCATGGTAGGTTTTTGAATGCCACATGTTATATGTGATGTAGTTCAGATGAAAAACCCTCTACATAAAAGAGAAGCATAAAAACCATCCATCTTGTAAAGCACCAACTGCTTTATAAAGCTTTCCTACGGGAAAAGCTGTTCTGTTTTCTGTATCAGCATTTTTACATTTTTTTAATTAACATTTTTTTGGTTATTGCCCCAAGACTAAAAGCCCACTGGTTTTCAGTTGTTTAGTTTCTCAGCCAGTAGTCAGAATTTTCCTTGGAAAGAAGCAGAATTTTATGGAAACCTTCAGTAAACTGTTTTTCTATGGAAACTATTTGAGTAGCCCTTCTCTGTGTACATAGCTATAAAAATATTAGGGCAATATGTGCTAAGTGGGCAGCACAATTGGTTCAGCACACAGCACCCATCTTTGCATGTTGCTGCCAAAAGCAAATTACTCCAGTGAGCTGCATTTTGCTTTTCATAATAGGACATAGCAGGTGTTAGGCCACACCTTCACATGAACAAAACCAGGCAACAACTAATTTACTGGAAGGAGCTGTGTAACCAAAATGTTCTCCTTCCGACTTACAACACATTCCACAGAAAAGCTGGCTTGCTATCCTTAAGAACAGAGATTGCATGTGCAGGATACAAAACTTTCTAAGCAAGCAGAGACGAATCTGATACTGTGCTTGGAAAAGATCAAAATAGTCATGAACTTCTGAGGCAAGATGTAAAACACATCTCTTTGACTGAACATTCCTCAATGTACCGCAATTATAAATAAGTACAAACAAAGTCCATTCCCTGCTGACTCTGAATGGAAAAGAGCTGGAGAGAAGAAGAAAAAATATGTCTGTATATGTTTTCTTTATAATTTTGGAATGCATTCAGACTTCACACCAGGCAGCAGAGAGAGAGAAACAGAGTATATCACTCTCATACACACTGGGTAAGAGCACAAATTTTCTCATCAGCATTGTCCAAAATGGCATTTCAGCCTCGAAGGCTGAAAATTTTTAGGTCTGCCTTCATAAACATTACAGGCTTATTCTGCAGGTGGAGAGATGAGGAACAGTTCAGCAGGGTGAGAAGCAGTTTGACCCAGCATGTTGCATGAGTAGTGGGGCAGGTCATGGAGGTGGGAGGTGGGGGCTCTCCTAAGGCCTCCTGAGGAAACAGGTGGTGAGGTGCTGGCACAGCTGCCCAGAGAAGCTGTGGTGCCCCATCCCTGGAGACGATCAAGGCCAGGTTGGATGGGGCCCTGGGCAGCCTAATCTAGTGGGTGGCAGCCCTGCCCATGGCAGACGGTTAAAGCTCGATGATCCCTTCCAACCAAGCCATTCTCTGATTCTATGATTTTGTGAAACACCAGTCCTGCATTTCCTTGGATCACTACAGAGCCAGCTGCAACACCTGTCTCATCACTGGCCATGCATTAGGTGTCTGATGCATGTGACAGCCACATCATGCTCGATGGCTTGGATGCCGAGGTAACATCACTCTCTCATTCTCAGCATCGTCACAAATCCTGTTGCTTTCATTTTGTGCTTCACATAGTAGGTGCCATGGTCACTGCAGAAAGGGCGACAGAATATTCCTCTGTAGCTTTGTTAGCTTATCCTGTGAGTAGCAGGAAATAAAGCTGGGTATCATACAATTTCTTTGCTAGAGATATTTTTAATATCCTTTTCCCCCTTCTCACCCCTTTTCCCCTGCCAAGTGGCAATATTAGGGTGAACATACGCGTCAGGTTCAAACTGTGACTTTTTATTTTCTCTTTCAGTAAAGCTATCTCAAGATATACCCAATAGCTGAGAATATTGAAAAAAAAAGTAGCACCAGGCTGCTCTTGCCTGTAACATGAACACCCACAGACATGAGGCAAAGGAAGCTCATTAGGTGCTATTCTGGGGCCAGCTGCTATGCGCATGGGGTGATCTGCCCAGTCCCAAAGTTCATTGCAATATCTCAATACAAACTGAGGGCACTCTTCCTCTCCCACATCCATCAACGGGAGAAGGATGGGGTCCAGCAGGGTCTGAGATGGGCAGAGGTGTTCAAAGCCGTGCGCACAGGTGCACCACCAGCTGTCCCCTCCGTCCCTGCCCCATCCCCACAGCTCAGGGCGCAGGGGAATGGGGGCCTCCCAGGATTAATTACTGGGCATCCCCAGAACACACTGTCATTACAGCCATAGTACTAGGTCTTTTCTTCATTTAGCAAAACATCAAACGCATTGGATAGTGTGTGGGGGAGTAGCGAGGAAGGCAGACCTGTGGTTTGAGAGAAACAAGGTGGGCCTGGAGATTGAAACTGACCCTGTCCAAGGTTGTCACAGTACTTTAATAGTGAATTCATTTCAGCTGGGTTTCCCCTGCACAGCACTGCTGACTGGGGGAATGAGCCCTGCGCTGGAGGGGCACGAGGGTCCCTCTGGGAGTGAGACGCCAACTGATGATAAAGAGCTCGTGCCGACATCCTCTGCCACGATTTTTATTTGTTTGTAGCTGCTCGTCCTTTGTTAGCACACATAGCCGGCAAGGCACGTGTGTTTTGTTTCTCTCATGTGATTTTCCCCGCCAGTCAGCATGGCTTATGCTCAATTAATTCCATCAATGCGGGGTCCCCCCCAAGCCTCATCTGCACTTGTGTGGTGTGACAGGCAGCTGTGAATGTACCACTGGCTGCGTGCAGACAAAGGCATGAGGAGGCTCCGCCAGGGGTCCATTAGCGGCACAGACAGGCCACGGCCTCGGCTGGGAGCAGCCCCTTGGCGGGAGGCTGTTGCCGGTTGGGGAAGCACTTAGCACAGCCTCTTCCTCCCTCCTGGTGAATTAGCACTGCTAGGTTGCAGTGAGCCCAGGCCCTTCTGACAGTGCCTCACAAACACCAATGCTCTCCCTGATCCCAGGTAGCAGGCCAAGCGCTTTGTGAGACGGGTGCTCTGAACACCTCTACCCCATATGCCCCAGAAGCAGGGGGGACTTCCTTTGAAAGAGCACTCAAGTTCACCTCCATCATTTCATCCCTTCTTCACATAACGGCAACAAGTCTGCCTGTACCACAGGGCCATGTGAGCCCCCAGCAGAAAGGTGAGATGCTGGGGGGGGGAACTCAATGTGCTGAGGAAGAGGGAGCAAAGCAAAAACAACATTTCCATCAGAACAAAATTATCTTTCTGAGCACTGGCTATTTCAGAGGCACGAGGCTGTGCTAATTGGGGTACAGCCTAATGACTAATCCCATTAGAAGTGTTGTTTACAGATTATCCCCTTGTTTGAAAGACTAGAAAGCAACATTGGAGGGAAAAAAAAATATCAAAAAGGAGAGAGAATATTTTTTTAGAACTGCTGTGCCACGAGAATGGGAGAGATGTTAGTTATATTGAAACACTCTTTCAGCCGACAAGGTCACTTGTGGCAATAATCCGCTCATTAGAGGTGTAATCCATCACTCAAGTAATATCAATTTAGTGCCAGGGTTTTAATGCAGGTTGTACTAATCATTAGCGGCAGTTTGTCAACTGCATAATTCACAGGGGATTGTGGGTATGCATGATTTAGCAGGCGACCCCTGACCTCTGCTGAGTAAGAAGCCTGCCTTAGAGGCAAAATCAAGAGGGACAAAAAGCAGTGCTCACTCATGAACAATTATTATGCTTAACAGCATGACTGTCATTTTAGAGGGAAAGGGAAAAAACAGTATGTCCTGAATAATGAAGGATTAAAATTCACCTGAGACTCAGCTCCGGCTGGGGCTGGGGCTCACCACCATCGCTCAGCAGGGCAGGTGGGCAGGCCTTGGTCATTGCTTCCCCTGTGAGCACCCCGAGAGCAGAGCCCCACGCACCATAAGGGGCCATGGCAGCACCAGCACTATTTGTTCTCCCACGCTGAAAATACAGGCCAACTCCATCCCAGATGCCAAGCACTAGGATTGACCTGTGACTGTCATAGGTGAAAAGTATTAGTTAGGAAAGTCTGCATTAGTGTCAGAAAGGTAGAGGATTTCCCCTCAGGCTGTTAATTCATTTGGAGGGAAGAGGAGAATAACCAGAAGTGAATTTCTGTGCCCACCTGAAATCTACTCAGAGAGTTAAATGCGTAGTTTGATTTACCAATCATTATAAATGTAGTATAGCATCATATTCTCTATTTCAACTGTTGGAAAAATCCATTTTTTTTTTCACATCCCACTCGGGAAGTTAGCGGTGTCTTGCCTCGCCGTACTGCTGCCGTGTTATAATAGCAATAATCCTCTTCAAATCTGGCAGCTTGGACCGGCGAAGTGCCCTAAGCTTTACTGCAATTAAGGTGCTTTTTTGCTTGCGACAGTTAGGAATTGGCTTTGACTTAAAAACTGAAATTTAGCAAGTGATTTAATCTCTAATGTGCTCTAATTGCTTTGGGTATTTGGAAAATGGGGGGTTGGGTGGGAGAAAGAAGAAAGAGGTCAAACAACTCAGTAATTTAACAGAAAAAGTGCCAAATGAACTTGCACATCAGGCACTTTTCTGCAGGAGTTTTAATATGCATGCCAGCCTCCCACTCACAGGTCTTGTTGATAGCGCGTCTGTGTGTTATCTTTAAAAACTCCAGATGAGAAAAGAGGTTGAATGAAAGGGCTTGCTCGATGTTCAGAGATGCCACTGGTGCTGGCAACAGATTTGCACTGGCCTGGTTGCAGGGAGCCAAAAAGAGAAAGAAAGTGAAAGCAGCTGGGCAAGCTGGCAGCGCTCTGCAATGGCGAGATGGGCGGACAGACAAATAAGCATGCCATACACTGAGAATTTTCTACATATGAAAACCACTGGGTGTGGTTTAGGGGCTGGGAGTGGATCAGGCTGGCTAATGGCATCCACTGGGGCAAACTCCCTGAGTACCGGGGCTGCAGAGCCAGATGTATAGGATGGGCGGGATGCAGGGCTCCTCGCAGAGCCACCTCCTGGTTCTTTCCATGGCCTCCCCAGTATCACAGGGTAAGGAGGAGGCTGATGGAGGGAAGTGGAGTCAGGCTTGCTTCATCTCCTCCTTGCAACAGATATGACTGAAGTGAAGCCCAGAGCTAGAGAGATGGGCTGGGGTCTGGGAGCACAGCCCCTTCTGTTTCAGGGGTGATCGAGCAACCTTCTGCTCCCTTCTGCAGCTGCCCGGCATTCAGTCAGCCAAGGAAAGCTTCTGTGGGGCTGATTTTGATGTTCATTAACGAGGGAAGTCAGTGAACAATAAATACTTAAGGTAAAAGCAGTGAAGTCAGGAATTCTACTGCATTTCCTGTAGGTCAGTGACAGCACTGGCAGTACTGACAGGATAGAAATCTGTCCTTCAGGTGGTATTGTCACTAATTTGAGGGACCTGGCTTATCTGCCTCTCTGTAAACGCAGTGCACAGAGCTAGGGTCCTCCAGCAGTGATTCAGCCCACTTAAATCAAGTTCCTGCTTTGAATTACCTCCCTCAGGTATGCTCTGCAGACTTTGGTAGGTGCACCAGGGGGTGTCTGTGGCTCCCAGGCAGTGTGACATTGTGGTGTGCTTGTTCTAGCTAGTGTGTATATTTCCCTGGCCTGGGAATTGTCCAGTGGATCTTTGGTGCTGGTAGTGCAGCCTGCTGTACTGCTCAGCTGAGCAAAAAATGGTGCCTGCTTTAATGGGAGCTGAATTGCTAAACTCAGGTGTTTGAGCTGAATCACATCCAAAGTGAGTTGTTCAAACACTGGGAGAAACAGGAAATTGAACTTCAACACTGAGTCAGGGCCCTAATTGTAGTTCAGCCATCATTCAGTGATTCCTCCTGTCTCAAATATTTAGGTTGTATGGGTTCTGAGGCAAGAACTGTCTCCTACTGCAAAGCATACTTCACTTCCATAATAAAAATAATTAAAATTCACAAGGATATCAATTACGCAGTGGTTCACATGTGAATAAAATGAGCTTTTGGGAAATGAGCAATTTTCATTTAGTTAGATATAGGACGCCAAATTCCTTCTTCAGGTACATAAATACAAAGAAGGCGGCAATGAATCCAGCCAACATTTGCCTAATGAGTATTCTCCTCTGTTAGAAGTCAAAACCCTCCACAGCTTCAGGCAATATTCTTGCCCATGGACCTGGGAACAGTAAAGCTCATGTCTCCTGTGGACTGACCAAAAAAGGAGGCAGATATCAGCTGAGCTTCTATTTGTTTAACTGTATTTTGATCACATTCTTCATATAACTGTAACTTCTGTAGGTAAGATTTCTTTTTCTTCCCCCCTTTTGGTCTTTTTAACTTCAAAAGCTGCTGTTAGTAGGAAATTGGGGGAAAAACAAACTAAATGAAGCATTATACAATCATTAACATTTTGATATTTGAGTATATCAGAGGATAACACAGTGCCCATCTGGACTGCCTTAACAACATGCTTAATTGCATTATATATGGAGAAGGGATTCAAAAGAACAAAGAATTCTAGCTATTCTATTTAAGTAGCCCATTGCTGTGGTATCTAAGCACAAGAGTAGATCAGAGCATAAAAAAGCAGACTGCTAAAAGCTATACATCCTGAATCTCGTGCACAGTTCTGTGTCACGATTAATGAACTAAGCAGAGCTGCAAGCTGGAATATTAGTAGCAACAGATTTACTCCCTCTGAGTGTTCATAAGGACACCAGCTTAAACGATTTCCAAAGTGAGCTCTGCCCACGGTGGATAGGCCCCAGAACATTTGCTGATGTTTCATGCACAGCTGTTACTGATATGGGAGAGGGTTTTAAAGGTATCTCCTAGCCTCAGGAGGCAGCTCTAGTGGAGATTTCTAAAGCATCTAGCCACTTCACTCACACAGAAATCTCATGCTGGCCATCCTGTAAGCTGCCTATCTTTATTGTTGGGTATTCAGGCACTCAGCAAAAACCTGGGGTATCCTTGTGTCCTGGGGATTGCATCTGGCCTTTGAGGGTTTCTCCACTGCCTTGGAGATAGAGACCATACTGGGGGCTGCTCTGTGCTGCCTGCTGGCTGTGGGACTGGAGGTGCAGGTGCTGACTGCTGTCTTCTAGGGAAGTGCCGGGGGAACTCATGGGGTCCAAGTCTGATGCAATCTGATAACTATGGGTCTGCCTTTCCTCTTTATTTCCCGGAGCATCGTGGCATGGAGGATCATTAACTTCCTCTCAAAATACAATCCCACCAGCACTGCTGTCTTTGGCAGAGGGCCTCCAATTAGTGATGATCTGCATTGCTGAAACTTGACGAGAAGTGGGTTTGCAAGACACTGGAGCTATTGTTTCCCAGTGGTTGTGTACAGATCTGTGTGAATTCGCCAGGAGGCTAAGAGCACAGCAGGTAGCCCAGACTCTGACTCAACTCCCAGTATCAATATTTGAACTAGTGCCTCCCTGGGAGAATTAGAACCATGTGGAAAGCATGAGTGCAAGAACTGCAATCGGTGAATCCTACCTCTCTTGCCTGCTGGCATACAGGGTGTTAAGGGAGGTCATGGACAGGTTGATGGGTTCTCATGCCGGTGAGTGATGCATTAGGGCTGTAGCTTCCTGGCACCATTTAGAGCCAAAAAGCTGAGCTGATCCTACAGCTGTTTTACATTGCATCTTTACTGGAGTTGGGAAATGGCAACCAAAGGGTTGGTGTTGGTTCTCCCATATCTGCACATCCATAGTCTCATTCAGTGTCAACAGCATCCCTCTGCATGCCAGCATCCATTTTGAACTTCTTGATATGATGGAAGTCTTCATTGGTTTGACTTCTCAGGCTTTATCTTCCTGGTTTTACTTTTGTTTCTGCTCAGCTGGTTTTTTTTGGATACTGATTTATTTTCAGATGTCTTGTTTCTAACCACATTTCCTTTATTTGTCTTTTTTTTTTTTTTTTTTTTTTTTTTTTTTTTTTTTTTTTTTGTGATGGTGTTTTCTCAGGGATTGTCTTTCAAGTAACCAACATCACTGCCTCCAATAATAGCAGGTATAGATGAGTGTGGGTGTCTCACATTATACCATTTTCTAGCAAAATTGGGCATGTAAAATGATATATTTGTACACTGTACTGGAACACTGTAAGTGGCTCTGTGCATTTGAAACCCAGTTCTTGGACTCATTACAACTGACATATGCAAGCATTTCAACTAAAAAATTTCAGTAACTGATTTCTCTAAAATCCCAGGCTGCAGATGAGTCTGCTAAGGAAGAAATGCTGGTCTTTTTTTTCCCTACTGCTTTTAGTATTTGCTTGGTATCATTAATATAAATATGCAATCACTGAAATCAACACAACTGAAGTTAACAGAGCAACTCCAGATTTACATCAGTGTAAATGAGAGCAAAACTTGATCCCTCACATGTAATTTATCTTTAATTCTGGTTTAAGTCTCTCTCATCTTGCTGAATAAAAACTGATGTTCTTCTCACACACAATCTGTATACCATTCATTAGTGTCTTTTCTGTTTGGAAGAAAGATTGGAGCCTGTGGTAATGAAAGCTCAAATCCTGGGGAGCAGTACACATGGTATTTTATTTTAACTAAATGCTGCATTGGTATTCTCATGAGTGGCTTTGCATTGCTTGAACATTTATGAGTAGCTTGAACTAATAAATCTCTAATTAGCACTAATTACTAATTAGATTATTGATTCCTCTGACTGAGGATTCCTCCCTGGTTTTATTCATAAGCAGAATGTAATTTTAAAAACCCTCACAGACACATGCCCGAGCAGAGCTCAGCCTTGCCATACTGAGGAGTAGAGCTGAAGGCTGTGAGCAGCCTGGCTGCCAGAATTATACCCAACCTATCGAGACCAGGATGCTGCCTGGAGGGCAGGGGCACCTTGCTGCCATGTGGGCTGGCGCGATGCTGCCTACTTGCCCAATGCCCTGGGGAACCCCAGCGCTTTCCTGCTTCCCTGTGAGGCCTTCCAGTTGCACCCTGGGGCTGACCTTAGCTGCCCATGGAGGGCCCTGCTACAAAGGGAGGCTGAGGCCACCTCAGTGCTGAAAGCATTTTGAGGAGTCTTGCTCTGTTTGGTCTTGTGGCAAGACCTGAGGGAGAGCTATATGCTGGAGGAAGCTTGGGGCTCTGCGCTTTGTATCACACTGCCTGGGTCTCCAGCAGAACAAGCTCACACAACTGCTACCAGCACTGCCAGGCCACCTCACCAGCTGTCTCCCAGCATCCCACCCCTACCAGCTCATCCACAGAGGAGGTTTGGCTTCCTTCAAATGAAGGCAGAGCACACGAGACATGAAGATTCTGGCTTACTTCAGCAACAGGAGTGATCTGGTGGCAGCAAATTGCCTCGCTGGTGGGACTGGCAGGAGAGGCCATGTGTGCTGCTGCCTTATCCGAGAGCGTCAGGCAGTTTCCCTTGCAGAGGTTTCGCATGTGGTACATCTTCAATCTGTGGGCCCAGGCAAGTGCAAAATGTGGTGTACTTCTTGTTGGCATGAAGTGTGGGGAACATGGAAAACCTCCTCGCCGGTGGCTGCCCCCTCTCTCTGTTTATTTCTACATGCTACTCAATGTGTTTGTTTTGATCCTCGCAGCCCTATGTGGGCTATGTGATGAACCACTGTGGCACTTAAGATCGATGGTGCTACATTCTCATGGATGTTTTCACTAGCAGGCTCCAGCCCCCCCGAACATTGCTGTTGCATGCGAGTTAGCTCCCTAGGACAACTGCGAGAGATGTCTGCGTGTGGCAGCGAGGAGATAAGGCTCCCTGGATAGCAACATCTGGGGACCAGAGATGGAGTGCACTTGGCTGCGGGCCCTCAGCTCTGTAACCCGAGCTCCCCACCCCTCTGGTCCATCTCCTCCCCAAGCAAAGGAATAAAGAGGGAACGGAGCATCTCTGGATGGGAGTCCAGTCAGTTCATTAATATCAATGAGGTGCGTGTTATTTTTAGTTATTGCAGATGTGCTCGTACCTCATTAGCTTAAACACTGAAGAGCAAATAAATAGCTGCTTCTGTCATGCTTAGAAGAAATATTTTATAAATAGGTTATTGATTTGGACTTCAGAGGGACCCAGTGGGAAATCTGTCAGGCTTCTTCCAGAGGTAGGGGAGGAGGGGAAGGAACCACCAAAGTTAACTTCATGTGTGCTGTTTTGTACTGCTTGTCAGGAGAAAGCCAAAGGGCTTTCTGCCTGCACATAGGCTCGAGAGCTCAGAGAGGGCTGGTTCCTGCCACACCTGCAGACACTTTGCTGCTGGAGTGTCCCTGGGATGGCTGCTAAGGGGTCTGGGCCAGAGGAATGCTTTGTCCCGTGGCTGCAGGAAGGGACTGCAGAGGAATATTTGTTTGGCCCAGCTTACCTGGTGTTTTCCTTTTCATATTTAGCAGGTCCCCCAGATGTGTGTTGCAGGAAATAAGTAACTTGCCAGTGGTTTTGAGGTTTCTTGGCAAAAAGAAGATTACGTCGTTTTGCGCCGAAGTATTGAAGAGAGTGTTTTATATTTTGAATGTTAATGAGCATTTTTTTTTCAGACGGGAGCCATAAAACTGTCATTATGTCAGTGGTATGTCTTTGTTCTTAGCTTTGCTCGTGCTAATCAAAGACAACAGTGGTATATTTTGAGTTAATACTGTAACAAGAGGAATGGCATTAGTGGTCATCATCATGAGTGACTCCTGGACATGTGGTAATAATTTCTTAAGTGTTTCTGAATAGTGAATGAGTGAGAGAGAGGGAGTTCAGCTCCAGCTTTGTGCAGAATGGAATGTACCATTCAGCTGAAATGATAAATTCACGGCCTGTACTCGAGGGGCTGTATGAGCAAAATCTGCTTCTTAATGTAATTAACATGGCTTCTTCCACAGCGCCTCCTTCTCTCCCAGCATCCCATTACACCTCTCTATTTGGGATAAAACAGCGGCCTTCAGCATAAGCAGCCAAACGGGCGCAATCAGCTTTATGTTCTTAAGGAAATTAATCCACTTTGGAAAGGAAGCTCCCATCCTTTGAGTATTTGAGCTCGGTGTAGCTGGACGTAAATTTGAGAGCCTGCAGTGGAAAAAGCATTTCCCCCCCCTGTTAATAGATGCCCCCAGATTTGGTGAATACCTGGAAAGAGAATCGGTAACATTATATATTTAAGCACTAGTTTTTGGAGGAAAAAAACAAAAAAAAACAAAACAAAACGAATACCACCCAACCCTTTTTATTATCAGGCAGGCAGTTTTCATTTATTTGGTGAGGCAGTCTGTTTGCATTGGCTGGCGGGCTCCTGAATGGCTCCTGCATAACGAATCGCGCATTTTAAAAATTCTTTCCAAGGCTTTTATAAAAATACCCCCAAAAAGTTAAATAACTCCGACGCAGTTATGTGATCAGCCTGATTGAGTTAAGGGCATTTACTCCCGGTAAGCCCGGAGGGGTTTCGGCAGGGCCGCGCGTTCCAGCGTGGGGAACAACTGCTGTATTTTCATTGTCTGATGGCGTTTCTCAGAGAACGCTGAACAATATTAAACATTCAGAGGCTGCATTTTCCCTTTGTTTTGACAAATGCTAATAAGTAGCTAACTGCATGAGAGGGGGAAAAAAATCCTAATTCGAAACAGTTGCTTGATGGTAGAGCTCAGCAAATTCCCTGACCAGCAAGATGTAATCTGGAAAGAAAAGAGCGGAGTGGTAGCCCTCGTGAGCCTTTGAAATCACTAATAAAGTCATTAGACAATGTTTAGCTGAAGAGGAACGGCTAAAGCTAGGGGAAGACTTTTCTGAGGAGCTCTCAGAAAGAACATTAGCAGGCTTTGGTTTCTAATTAAGTGGTATTATTGGGAGCTTCAATAAAAGCCCTCGCATGGGTGACATCTTGTATTTCCCTCTGTATCAGTAGCCAGAGAGAAACTAAAAAATGGGAGACTTTTTAATGATAATACCTGAAAAGTGTTTTTCAGCAGACCCATACATCATTGTCAAGTGAAAAGATTAAACTTTATTGTTTCTTTTTGAACCAAGAACTCAAGGTGAGTGGAAATGTCTTGAAATGCAAAGTAGTTTGGCAGATAAAGTAAAATGGAGATGAAAACAGACAATAAAAAGACATTGGCTGTAATAGAGGAAAGAGCAGGGAAGTTCACTCTTTAATGTTGCCGGGAGAACTTTCTTTTCGCTATTAATGATAGCATTTAAATGTTACAATTACAAGCTTTTATTGAAATGAAACATTTCATTTCAAGAATGGCACCAAAATCATTTTTGCGTGAAATACGAAACATTAGTTATGTGATGCTGCTGCCAAAATAAACCCAGCCATTCATTTGAAATATCAGGAAACTCCATTTGAGAGGGTAGTTATACATCCATTGAGGATACTCTGTATATTATTTTTCCTTGCTATTAATAAAGTCTATTAACAACATAACTGCAGTTGATTCATAATGTCACATTTGTTTGCAAGTAATGGATGTAAGGTTAAAATGGTTTAACTATTACAATGTTTGAAAATGATTTCTGTTCCCTAAAGCCTCCTTTATTTTTATTACCTTTTTTTTCCTTTCCTTCAGCAACCAGTTGTTTTGCAGTTGTTAAACTGCTTTCAGCTGTAGATACTCTGCATTATCAAGACAGATGGGGCTTGCTGGGGGATTTCCACAAAGGTTGGTTGCTGAAAAAGTAACATCAGCAGCGTGCCTTGCAGAGATTTATTTACCTTGTCCCTTCACAGGCCAGGCCGCACCGTTCTTTGCTAAAGAAAATGCATATTCTTTAAAGAAATTGAATTTCTCAAGTTCCTTCACCAAGACTACTTTCAATATCTTAGGTTATTAGCAGTGAAATAATTAAAAAGAAGTCAGATTTGGTTCTTCCTCATAGTGTGCCACACATTTCTTTCTAATTGGACGATGAAAATATTACAGGTTGGTGAACTTCATTTTGTTTCTGGTCACCACCAGTTAATTTCACTTCCTGGTCCGCGGGCACTGACAGAGGGCTGCAATTACTATAGATTTTGTGTGGATGGCACTCAGAGAGCCTCATGATGGCTGGCAGCTTAAAACACTCAGACAGATGGATTCTTGGACTGCAAACACAGCAGGGGAATGCTTGGTTGGAACAGAACTATTTTAATAGGTATTTTCAAGCAAGTGTGAACGCTCAGGTATATATAATGTTTATATATATTTATAGTTCCTAAAAAGCTCAAATTCTAATTTTCTGCTCCTTTGAAGAACAGGCTGAATTTTCACCAGCATAACCACATAGAAGAGTTACTTCTGGCGTAGCTGCACCAGAGCAGAGGAATTGCACTCATTAACTGCATCAGTTTTCAAATGGCCCATGATGCATATGGAGACTCAAGCAATGCAGTGCATCTGTGGATCCAGCTGATCAGCCTTTTTGCAACAGATCTCATAATGCTTTCCGAAGGGAAGACCACAGAAAATAATACCGCATCCTCCTCACGAGATCAGCAGCCCAGGTGTGTGTGGCACTGGGCAGCAACACATGGTGCAGTGTGGCTGTGATGCAGCAGCTGATGTGCGGCACAGCTTTTAGTTGCATGACGATGCTAGATAGCAGCGGCAAGCAGCGGCTCCCAGATTTGTTATCTGAAGAGAGCTTTGCCTCTTCAATGACACGATTGTGTTAAACCCAGTACTCCTGTCTGGAAACAGCAGAGAGCAGGAGCTGAAATCTGTGATAGTGTCACTGTTCCCAGAGGTGCAATGACGGGTTCACTTTACAGTGCCATACCACACTGGGAAGCACTGCCCCCAGGAGCGCTACAAACTCTTTGTTAATGCGGATAATAGACTTCAGGACCACTTAAACCTCTTAAGACAATAAGGCTTGGGCAGCTGAGAGTATTAACTATGTAATTTCAAACACATTCAGAAAAGATTTTCCTTTCATTTTTCAGATGGCTTGCTAATATTTATGTTAAGCTTTTGACATCTGTGATGAACTATTATTTTGAGCAGAATGAATCCTTAGAAAGCTACAACCTGAGCGGCTAAACTACAATCAGATCAGTGGCTCAGGCAATTTGTTAACGCTGGATATGATGTGTGACACTGAGAGAAATGCTGTGGCTTCAAGGCTGCTGTCTCCTGATCTGCCAAATTGGCAAGCAATCCAGAGTCTTTAGGAAGCCCTGCTAAAATCTTTGCTCTCCCAGGAAAGCATTTCAGTTGTGCCGTTTTTTCTTACTAACTTCCCCTTTCCCTCAAGTGAAACAGCGATGCTGAGTGGCAGCTGCTCAGATAGCACAAGTAATATGTCTATTATTTTGCAGAAAATGAGAGATGATTACCCTTTTTGCTGACTTTCAGCAGAAAGAAGTACATGAATTTCTTTATGAGCTGGTTGTATTTAGTCACAGGGGAAGTACAAAACTCCGTCTGCTTTAGAGATCTAAAATCTCCACCTTACATGAAGGATATCTGACTTTCCTGACTGTTTAGGCTATCTGAGGCATAGGAATACAGTCTTAGGCAGTCACCTAGGCAGCTTCTACTCTCAGTGTCCACTCCAGGACAACTCGTCCTGTCCTAAAAATGACATCTACAGACTATGAATCCCTTTGCTGACTCCAGTGGGTGTCCACACAGCTGATTTAGCTGAGCATTTTAATAGATAAAATAAAGCAGCATGAATTCCACCCAACTAACCATAGGATGTCATGATTAAGATACAAACTTCATTTGTGCAAATGTATCCGCTCTGTCACATCTTCTCAGTGAAAGAAGAACTTAATGCCTCAGACCGACAGCTCAATAATGCTGTCATACCTGGCTCTACATATTGCGTATCACAAATTCAGTGACAGCCAATGACAGCCGTTCTGTCAGATGGCCTGATTCTGTTTGACAAGTAATGCCCTTTACCCCACTTTGGCAGTGGCACGAAGCCACACAGAAGATGTAAATAATACTTAAACAGACCTTAGGGCATCTAAGCGCTGCCTGAATGGCATAACACTGGTCTTGTATAAGAGAGAGCAAGTCCAGAGAATTTTTTTCTTGAATTCAAGGATGCAGGATGGATCACAGGCATTGTTACAGAGAGGTTAGACCCACCGAATAATAGCAGCTTTTATTATTCGTCACATGATATTTGGTTAGGACCAATAGATTTAGTGTGACCCATGAATTCACACTTTAGGTTGCATTTTGTTTCTTCAATGCACAAGGCTTTAAAAAAAATCCATACGCATTTGAGCGAGAATATATTCTGCCATCCCAATGGTCTCAATGATGATTTAATTGCTCCTCACTTCACATGGCAGCAATGTTTCTGCATGCGTTTAAATTGCACGATCTTCCATGTTACCATTACTCAGGCGCAGGAGGAGCATAACTCATCTAAGCTGACCTTTTTGCCTTTTTTTGTGACTATGTACATGACTGTGTACAAGAGATGTGTTACAAGGATAAATGACTGTGGGATTACACCCCCAGGAGGAAGAACAGGGACAATATTCTTACGTGTGTGGAAGGAACTCAGCCAAGGCCCAAATGCAAGCATATTTTATTTTTCAACTTCATCAATCAAAAGCTTCTGTGCAAAACACCCTAAATGACATCTGACATATCTGAAATGCTGGGATAAAGCACCACTAGCAAAAAGCCCCACAAATAACAGACAAGGTTTTACTGCTAGTAAAGCAGATCCTCTGCTGAGGAGAAACGTTAAAACTGCGTGAATTACACCCAAGCAACTGACAACTTTACTTAGCTATTCCATACATTAGAGGATAAATCTCCATTCTAGGAAGTTTCAATGCCATTTTAGTTATCCATTTAATCCACCTATTCATTTAGCAGGAATGGTAATTACGGGAAAATTGCTGCCAAACTATGATGTGCAATTAAAATTCAGGCTATTTTGTGTGATGCAAAATCTCCCTTTTTTACTATCATCTTACAAATCCTCTGATAGAAAGTTTGTGCCTTTTTGAAACAGAGCTTGTAATAATAAGCCATCTGGCTTACTTAAACATGAAAGATTAAAATGATATACAGTACGAAGGCTTCCTATTCAATTGCTAATGTCCAAGAACTCAACTCCAGTGGTGAAAGCTGTCATTTGGGGGGAAGAGGTAATTAAAAGATTTCCTTGTAGAGATGGGTCCTGGAGCAAGGGACTGGCACGTCCAACAAGCACAACTAATTTTCCAAAAGAAAGCAGTGCTGGCCAAATGTCTTGCAAGATAATCTTCTGTATCCTTTAGTTCACCCACAACTGCTAGAGTGAGGCTGAAAGGTAGGTTGATGACTGGAGGGACAAAAGCCACCAAACCTCGCTTTGTTTACCGTACTAAGCCAGTCGTGCTTCGTAACATGGACTTGACTGAGACATAAAACAATGAGGAGAAATGCATTGTGGTTAAATGGTGATTTACTCTTTTTAAAGAATAGGAGAAAGTTTGCAACTGGGAAACTGCTGAGTAGAAATGGGAAATCCAGATTCTGTGATGTTGAAAGTCCATCTTTGCCATGGTTTTATGATTTTTGGTTATCAGTATTCCACATCATAACATCATGTAGTGCACTGGGAGTTAAAGTGTTCTGGGTACTTATCCCCGAAGAAAAGAAGAACTACATTCCCCAGAAGACTGTTCGCTGCATTGTTATCATTTCTGCTCAGGGGGAACAGATATAAGGCCTCGGTAGGTCATCTGACTGGGCTCTTCTTCGTCAGACTCTCTCCCTGCTGCTCGACTGGACTGCGCATCTCACCTCAGCGTTATGGTGAGGCCTACCCAGCTTTTGGACAATCCCTCTCTCTCATTATATTTGATTTATTAGCTTCAATTCTAATTATATTGTACTATAGTGTGTTATCTTGCATTCCGATACCATATTTAGTAAATTAGTTTGTTTCTCCTCAGATGTTGCCACTGTTTTTAATTATTTTGGGGTCCCCTGTTTCCCTTTTCCGGAGGTGCGGATTTTGCGAAATCCCTCCGCCCCGCTAGTCACGGAACCGGGCCGAACCAGCCCGTAAACCGTCGACAGTCTTCCAAGAAAGACTTCTGAAACAAATGCATTTAGTAGCACTTATCCTCTACAATTGGTAAGAAGTTAACTTGGGGCAGAGCACTTGGGCTTGTGCAGCACACAAACCATCTGAATCAACAGACTTATTGTTGACTGCCTGCAGGGGAAAACAAGGGACACCTCTGCTGCTGCAGTGTCATGTCCTGTTCACTTCAGGTACAGCCCCCCACTTCTGCCTGCAGAATTCCCCGACTGGAAGCAACTGGCAATCTTGCTGATCAGATGAAGGTTCTACCCTAGGGTCTGAGCCCTAAGTGGAAGCAGAACTGAGTATGAATTGTTCCCAGACAGTGCTCCATATGGTCTAGAGCACTGGTAGGGAGTGTAGTATCTCTGACTTACAAGGCAAGGCCTAAATGTTATTACATGAAGACTGTAACCCTCCCAGATGCAGAGATCATGTCTCATTCCCTATGACAAGAAGAATTTAATAGAAAAGGTAAACTCCCTGAATAATTTTGAGCTCCATGTATCGTTCATAGCAGGGATCTACTTCTCAGTTGAGTTTAACAGAACTGCTTTCAAAGTCTGTAGAAACATAAACTTCACCTACTCCATTGCTTACTGTTCCTAAAAAATTCTACTTAATTATGACTGGACTATATTCTCTATTTTTATCAGACTTTGTCAAAAGGGAGATATGTTAAAGTGCTGTGTGCAGGTACAGTACTTCGTAAACAAAGAAAGAGTGCTAAATCTAGACCCCTCCCATAGAAGACACAATCCTCTCCTTTCCAGAAGAGCCCTTTTAATGAAGATCCTATTGCTATTAATTCTACTTTCAGGCTCCATTTAGGCTGAGAGGAGGAAATAATGAATCACGACATAATGGAAGTCCCTGTAAAGCACTCTGCTTACCACACAGGAAATCAGACTTGCATGTGCATTTGTTTTTGTTTTTAGGGCTAGGTCTAACAAAAGCAACCAATGGGAGCCTATTAACTTCATAGTGTCTTAACTTTCTCTTCGGGCCTTGGCTATCTTCCAGCTTAATTCCTCTGAGTCAGCAACACATTCAAACCAGGTTAAATGAACCCTTGGATAAGAACCTTGACTAAAGGAATAATTGATCTTTCCACCCCAGCTCATCACCCCTTTAATGAAAAGAAACCAAACAGACAAACAAAAAAACAACAGAAGAAGGAAGAAAAAAATGAAATAACAATAACAAAAGCAAAAAACCAACCCCTCCAAAATGCAGTAAACAAACACACACACACACAAAATCCCCATGTAAATGCAATGTGCAGACCAATGGATGAAAAGTGAGGAGCACAGGAGTGAGCTGGAGAAGCAACCACATTAGTTTTGTGAAGCAGCTGATGCGAAAAGCAATGCATACTTTGGCAAAAGTGAGAATAAAGGGAACTGAGAGTGAGGGAGGTGTACAGACTGTATTTGCTTACAATAAGGAACTCCCTTTTGCCTTCAGCAGTTTCTCATCATCTGCTTTTATGACACCCTTGCCTTTTTAGTCTCTTTATTGTAAAGCAATGGAGATTGACATCTCCCTTTCATGTCAGGGGAGATTGGATCTCCCTCCATCAGGAACACAAACAGCTGCAGGAAGAGAGGGTGAACACACTCCTTCCTTGACCTAGAACTTCTCCCATTATAAGGGGACTGAGAAGGGGAGCAACAACCCTGGTTGGGCTCTTGCTGACCTTTCTGTGAGAGAAGAGAATACACAGACAAACAGAACATAAGGGACAGAACACTGAAAACATGCAGAAAGTGGTCAAGAGAATTTACTTTGGATTTAGCCAAACATAATGTCCACTGCAAGCCCCATTTCTGTATTTTCTTCATGATGAACAGATGGATGGAAACATTGAAAAAAATGGTTAAAGAGCTATTTGCCTTCTCACGATAGAACATTCAAATGTCTTTTGGCTTCTCCACTGACTGGCCCTTATATCTGCAGTGCACTAATGCTCCAGGTTGGTAGTTTTGTTGTTTAAGTAAAAATAGAGCTGTTCACTGCCAATGAATTAAACCCAGCTTTCTTGAGAGTTTCTCCACAATATCCATGAGAAATTTAAAGCTACCACAAATTTTATGTTTCTCTCCAAAATCCAGGCAGACCTGAGAAGAAGAATAAACCATCTGCAGTGTAAATATATCCATCAGCAGCGGATTACAGTCCTGTAGAAAGTGCTTAGGTTATGTGGTGATGAGGAGGACATCAGTGAACCAGGAGAAGAAATAAGAGATCTGCACAAACTTCATCACAATCTCCACCTTGTTTCGTCACAGCACACCAGAGGCCCTTTGGGAAAGGGACCACTGCTTTCCTCTGTCTTTTAACAAAGCCGACATAATAAGGTTGCATTATTGGCTGAGATTTCAAGGCACTATCAATGATGTAATCCTCACTCCAGAAAATTCCTGTTCTTTGCACAGAACTTGCGTACACAGAATAACATTTTTTTTTCCTGAAAGCTTTGTGAGAGACTATTTTCCTGTTGAAAGGCTCATTGGGGGGAATGAATAAAGGACCAGCTTTATCATTCTCCAGGAATAATGCAAAGTTGTGGCTATTTTCACAATAAATGCAGGAAAAAGGATTCTGACAGGTGCCTTAAATACTTTGTATGTCTGAGATTTCTAGTCTTTTGCATACTAGCTAAGTATAGCTATGCAAAGTGACAGACCAGACCTTAGACCCTTCACTTTGTTTGATATCACAGAATCACAGAATGGCCTGGGTTGAAAAGGACCTCAAAGATCATCCAGTCTCAACCACCCTGCTTGACAGGGTCACCAACCACTAGACCAGGCTGCCCAGAGCCACATCCAACCTGGCCTTGAATGCATCCAGGGACCGGGCATCCACAACCTCTCTGGGCAACATATATCTATTCATCTCTTCAGTCATTAGAAGAATGAGCAATTAGAGAACTGCTTAAGATAAACTACAGAAGGAATAAACAGAATAAGGTTTTCAAGAGGATGATTGTCCCAATTGTAAAATATGTGCTAAAAACTGAAAGAACTACCCTCTGAAGTGTATCCATCTAAATTGTGTAGCAGCTGAGTCATTTCTTCTCTGATACTCCTTCTCCAGCCAGTCATTTCTTCTCTGATACTCCTTCTCCAGCCACACCTTGTAAGTGATAACTCATTAGGAATGAGATGATAAAGCCGACTGACTTCAGCTCTGATGTCATTAGAGAGCCTTGAGTTTCATCCAAGAGAACTACAGTGTACCCATGGTTAAGAAGAGGGTGAAGAATTTTGTTCCTCTCTATTTTTGGTACCAAGCCATTTGGCCTAGAATGGCTAGAGGCTGAGTAAAGAAGGCATGAGTGGAAGTGCCACAGCTCAGCATCCTCGGTGTGAACCAGTGCATAAGCACTGTAGGTCTTTCAGCAATGGCACTTGCAATTGTGGTTCACTTGGAGAGATCTGACACTCCAGAGATGTTCCTATGGCAGCTGACTTGGCTGATCAGTGATACGTACCATGATGAATCTGTTAGGTTATCTGAAGGACACAGAATGATTGAGATAGCAAGGAGAGGATGGAAGGAAGCCTTTTTGAGGTGAAAAGTGGTGGAGCTGAGAATGTATTCTACTTTTAGAGAGACCTAAGAAGAAAAAAGTCACATAAAGTAGAGTAGTAGAATTGCTGCTGCTTAATCTGTGAATTTCAGGTAAAGGAATAGCTCTTAATTTCAGAGTGGTTCAACAAGTGGTCAAGACACTTTTAAAGAAAGCTTTTCTTAAGATACATGAAATTCAGTATCTGGTTCAAATGGGGAATTTGTCATTATTTGATTGTATATCTTGATAATGAGAGGAGAAACAATACTTGAAGGCTACTCATTGACAACTTTACTGTCAAAAGCAAATCAAATAAGCTACTCTGCTGCTCACATTTCCCTTTCCTCTTTCAGCAGTGCCCATTTTATCATTTATTAGTTTTATCTTGATATGGATTGTTTGCATGCTGCCATATGTGATCATAGTAAAAACACCTAACTAATTACTGTTCTTCAAACACTTCTTTAAAATTCCTTTCCTTCAAAGCACAGGGCCATGATCAGATTGTCCTGATAGTAGTCTTGATGCTGGCCCTTATCTTACATGAGGAACTACTTTGTCTCCTACTTTTGTTTCCTCTTGTCTCCTTGGCCTCCTCATTTATTGCATTTCCATCTTCAATTGCTGCATCCAGCAGCTGCAAACTTTGTAGGGCAGTGACTATCCCTAATTCTGGGAGTTACTGCAATTCAGAAAGCTTATCAAAATCTACCAACAGTTAATTCAGTAAAGCACTGCTGCTTAAGCTGGAGGAGTAAGTCCAAACTGTGCTACCAAACTGAGTAACTCCAATGAAGTCAACATCTGCGGCATATCATCATTAAACACCCAGAAGACACTGTGAAATGCTGCAGGCACAAATAAGGACAGTATGCTGGTGATGCGTGTAGCTCTCATTTGAAGCAGACACTGACTCCAGTTATCAGGGAAACGAGAAAGATCTGAACGAGGAGAAGCTGGCTTAAATGCAGCCCAGAGAAAACAACAGCTGTGCCCTCCAGCACAGAGGAGCATTTCAAAGCCAGTTCCTGGCTCCTGGAGAGCCCTGGAGTCACTGGGTAGGATTCTCCTAACAGGTGTGGTGGAGTGTCAGTGCTTTCAGTTGGTTAAATTGGTAGCACCGCCTTAATGAAAAAGATACTTGTCTCTCACCTTGAGCAAAAGATATATATTCCTGCCCTTGAGAACAAAGATCCAGTGCAACCATGCCCGTCTTCTGAGACTAGATTATAGCAAAGTTTCATACCTCAGTCTGGAAGTGGAATTCCTGAAGAAGTTGCAGCTGAGTTAAATCACAGGAATGTGCTACTTTGCATGTGAATCTGACTTCAGCTTCGGAGTCTGAAGAGGCCCTCACCACTGGAGGTTTTCTGTCCTCCTTTGGGGTCGACAAAGCGGTGGTGCAAGTAGGTGGTAACATTGCTGTAAGGAGGTCACACACAGCTCTAGAGCTTGTGTGGGTAGCGATCTTGTTCTCATCTCCCCCATGACAGCGTTCCAGAAAATGTTATAATGCGCCCAGAAAAAAGCTAAGTGGGACTGAGACTGGGAGCCTAGTCACTGCTCTGCCTGTTTCCACTGTTCTGCAAATATGAGACAAAATCTGCACTTTTTCATCTCTTCAGAACTGAGCTTTAGCCGTGTCTCTTGGCTCTACAAGGCCAAAGGCATCAAGCTTTTCACAGTTTAAAAATAGTTATTGTAATGGCTGGCAGCAGCAGGAGTCAAAATAGCAGGTCTTTGTATTAAGAGTCTTTTGGATAGGGCTCTTCTACCTCTGTAGCCATCCTATTTACATGGTGTCTTTTGGATACATCAGTCTTTTCTCATAAGTTGTGTTATCCTCAGAATGATTGCCATGTGAGGTGTTTGTTTTCCAAGGATAGGCTGTGCTGAGCCCAGGGGCTTTCTTTAGAATGGGACCATTTTAGTGGTGTGAGAAGTTCAAACCTGGGAGGTTCTTTTCACCCTCCTGGTAAATGTGTGCATGATGCGATGCCACTTCATGCAGAAAAGTGTAACCCGCTGTCCTTATGTTTTATGTCATCACTTGCTTCTGCTTTGTATTTATTTTGTTATTAATGCTGGCTGCTTTCCAATAGCTTCTGGCCACAATGACTGCTGCAATCTTTTGTCAGCTAAATCAGATACAATCTGCAGACAGAAACATATTATCATGTACATCATTTTCAAATAAAGCTATGCACATACAACACACTGTTGTTTTATATGGAGGTGTACTGAATTAAATCAAGGATGCTGTTGAGCCCATCTAAAAGAATAACTGTAAAAAGTCATAATAAGATGATAAATCATCTGAGTTTCAAATAGAATAAATACAGGAAAAGAATAAGTCAAGAGTGGTGGTAGACTCTTTTCAGTGGTGATCAACAGTAGAACAAGGGGCAATGAACAGAAACTGGAACACAGGAGGCTCCATACTAATGCAAGGAAGATCTTCTTCACCATCAGAGTGGTGGAGCACTGGAACAGGCTGCCCAGAGAGGATGTCGAGTCTCCTTCTCTGGAGATACTCAAGACCTGTTTGGACGCCTACTTGTGTGCCCTGCTGTAGAGTGCCTGCTTTAGCAGGGGGGTTGGACTTGATGATCTCCAGAGATTCCTTCCAACCCCTACGATTCTGTGATTCTGTGATAAGGCTTTAAAGTGATAATTTCTAAAACAACTAAAGCAATTAAAAGTGATAATCAATTCCTCTATCCCAAAGAAGAATTTAAGGGAAATATAAGATTAGTAGGTTAAAATAATAGGCAAGTTTCTATATTTCACCATGTTGAAGAGTAGACTATGTGAACCAACAAAACTCGTAACCTGAGAGAAACCTTCATGATTTAGGGGCTAATGATGTTTTTGTGAAGTCAATGAGTATTTTTACTTTGACTTTCAGGGGAATAAGACTATGTCTCAACTGCTTCAACATCTTCTTTTTTATGTCATTGATGAAAGCAATATTGCTGTCCTTACATCCATTTGGGAAACTGCTGCTGCAGTGACCATTTCCCTAGTCCATTGCTTTGACTTCCTGCCCACTCTGGATTTTCTCTGGTCTTTTTCATCAAACATAAGCCACTTGTCCTCTGACTTCTGCCTCCTGCCTGATAAACTCAGCCAAGCATCTTAGGGTATGCAGCAAACTCCAACCTCAAAGCAAATTCCAAGGGTTTCCTTCCAAGAAATAAGCTTTCTGAAGACCAGTGGATAGAATCCCTTGAGTTTAGAACAGCACCGAGGAAGTTTATTCAACACACTCTTGCCCCTTGCAGCAGGCATCTCTGGGAAGCATTTGTTGTAGGACCTTTGCTGTCCCTGCAAGCAGTTCACAAAGTGTGAGGGGGTGAGGGCTCACCTTGCTAATCACCCATGGCAGTCATCCCATCCTCAGTACCACTTTACCCGGCATCCTGCCCCTCCTGCTCCAAAGGCAGTGTGCTCCCCAGCGCTGAGCCTCTCGATTTCCCTTGCATTCTCCCAGACCACTGAGGAGGGGTCTTACTTCATGCTGGGGTAACACTGCTTCCCTTTCTCTCAGGAGCACAACGTGGAGCAGGAGCTGGCACTCATGCAGAATCCAAAGAGATGGACAAACCTGGCTGAGCATATGAGCACAAAAATCAGCATATGTCTGTGATAGCATTAGTATGAACTAAACTAACCTATGCTGACAGATGAAAGTGAAGCAAAGCCAGAATCAATTTTCTCAGAGCACAGAAAAACAGGAAGGGAGGCTGGGTACACATGGGTATGTGGGGCACCAGCCTCAGCCATTCTCCTGCACTGCAGCAGCTTTAGTGTGGTGGCTATGTGCTTTCAGTACTTGCTTAAAATGTGTGTTCAGTGCTCCCAGCCTGTAAGAGGAAACTGTGTATAGAGAAGGACTCTGTCCCTTAAAGGGCAGTATCTGTGAGCAAAGCCACATGAGCTCTTTTTGAGTATAGCAGCTTAAGGGAAGGTGGCAATACACAACCCCTCTCAAGGGCCAGAGGCCTGCACCCTATCTTTCCCACTCTGAAAATAGCCCAGATTTGTAGGGAAGTTCCACAACTTGTGATCCATTGAGAGTGTGAAGAGTAGGAAAAGGCAGAGGAGGAGATTTCAGGTGTTACAGGATGCTGTCTGGATTTGCTGGCTGGTGGTGGGATAGCAGATCAGCGTGATGAGCTGAGTGGCAGCATCCGAAGTCCTGGTTTAACATAATACCTATGTTTGTAGACAATCTGCTACTCCTTCCTTTTCTCTTCTCAACTTCTAGTAATTCAGATGGAAGAGGAATGGCAAAGCAGCATCATTACTGTCATACAGGTTGATGGTTGGACTTGATGATCTTGGAGGTCTTTTTCCAACCTTTTTGATTCTGTAATTCTATGATACTTTTAACTGCTGCATAAGGGCCCTCCCTCTCTCAGGCACCTCCACACAGGAAGCAAGGCATGACACTTCCTGACATGAAGTTTCTGACTTTATATTGATTTTGCCTCCAATTTACTGGCAATGTTACTTGGCTTTGTGGAAAAAAAAAAAAACACCCACCCAATTCTACTCCAAAAGAAGCAGCGGTTAAAGCCAATAGGACTCATGTTTTGGGTCACTGTATAAGACTTTTTCTTGATGCAGTGTGCAACCTCCTGCTGCAGTGGAGATGTGGCATATGCTGTGCTCCCTGATGCTGGATCTGCTGCAGCAGCTCTTCTCACATCTCTAGTTTCATCCAGGCCAGATGCCTGCTGAGTGTGACCAGAAATATGCCTGTTACCTGCTACCACTGTTGGTATAGTGGGTTGGAAATTGAGTCGTAAAGAAAGCAAAAAGGCTTGTGGATAGGAAAAGGTTGTCTTAGTCAACCAAGGGATGGGTGTTTATATCACTGGGATTCAATTTAAGCACCTCTAATGAGGCTTTGTTTGATGGGGAGCATCTTCAAGCCAGTTGAAAGTCTTCAACATCTTTTGACAGAGGATACATCAGGACCATTATTGAATTCCCAGTCTGTTTTCAGCCCCAGACCTGAAGCACATTTATGCTGTGAGCAGGGAGGCCCACACTATGCTACCCAGACTCTCCTGGGCCCGCAACTGAAGCTCTCACTGGCAGTGAAGTCTCAAGCCCTGTATCCAATTTAAACTCCCCCAACAAAATCCCATTTCTTTCTAGACAAACTTCCTTTCTCTCAGTCAGGTTATCATAGTTCTTAGCTATTTTTTTTTTAAGACTATTCACTTCAGCTCTCCTACTTTCTGTCCAGAATTCACAAAGTTATCCTTTAATTTATTCCCTCTAAAATGAGCTAAATCAAGAGTGACCAGTCTCTGGGGGCTGCACCATTCTGTAGCAAGCCTTATGTAAAAGACACAGGGTATATTTTCAGCACTGCATGTTGTTATTAATGAAGGCTGTGACCACAACTCTTTGTCCATCACAATGAAAATTTACACTCACATATCTCATATATTTCAGATGTGGATTTTACTTGCGGTATTTTTGGATATTCTTTGATTATTTTTTTTCATATTAGGGGAACATAGCGATAAGTTCCTGCTCAAACGAATATACAACTAGACCTCATCTGATTCTAAAATTTGCTAGTTTTTCCTTTTTGGGCTTAAAAAATTTGCCTTTCAGAGCTATTCAATAAGATAAATGTTAATGAGAAAAATTTTAACAAGGCAAGCCCTGGCAGTGACCCTCTCGGATCTAAGCACGGCGACAAACTCAGGGCAAGGCTGATGCATGAGGAACATCTTGCAGAATATCGCCGGCCTTCTGTTCTATCAGCGCTATAGCTCTAGAAACAAGGCTCTTAATGAGGAAAGATCAATCCCAACAGGAAAACCTGTGATATCTGACATCAGTAGACAAGCATCCATGCTGTACAAACCGACCCCCCCCCTACGCCGGTCCCCGCTAACGAAAAATAAAATAAAATAAAGTAAAATGGTGTCATTTTCTCTCAAAGTTTAAAGACTCAGGATCACTTCATGTACCATTTAACTACCATTTCAGTCAGGCTTTTGAAGCTGTTTAAGTTCTTTTGTACCCGAGTTGTTTAATGTTACTCAGACAAGGTAAATCAAAGTCTAATAGAGTGGAAAAACAGTAAAGGCAGAAAATAGGTAAAAGATAAATCACACAGGAAGTTTTGCTTTTTTTTTTTTTTTTGTTATTATATTCATTGAGATCAAAGTCCTTGTTTCAGCTCTAATTAACAAAAGCTAATGCAGATTGGAGACCTTCTGGCACTGAGCAGAGCCTTGGAGGATACAGTTGAAATCTTCTGAAGATTTAAATAATTAATATGACACCTTGAGCTTCGGATGGGAAAATAAAAAATAAAAAAAGAAGAGGGGGGAAAAAGGAGCCCCATGTTCAAGTTTAAGAACAATGCCATTGCCAAGTTTGATACCATTTGTTCTGATGAAAATGAGCTGAGTAGACTGCGCTGACTTCATTGTCTGGTACATTGGCAGTTCAGTGGATTGTTTCACCTTTTGTCATGCTAAGGGAGCCTTTTGTGCCGTACTTTGTTACCCCCAAGTCTGCCCCAGTTGAAGGAGGATAGAAAAAGGCAAATCTGCTTTAGGGACTTGGAGGATGGTCATTTAATGGTTTTTAATCCTCTTAATCCACGTAAGAATGGAGATCTCTGAGTGAAAATCCCATCCCAGAAGTCCTTATGATTCAAATGCCTGGCTCAGGAGACTGTCTTTTGAAAAAACATACAGCAAAATATTCTCCACTACTGTGGCATTGTGGTTTATTTCTCTCTGGTTTTCCAAAGCTGTCTGATGCAATATTAGCAAAATGAAATGGAAACCCACTTCAAATCCTGTGAAGTGTGAGAACAGAGAGTGCCCAGTGCCACCGTGTGTATTTGGGGTACTCCAGAGGTTCGATTTGATTTCATAAAAATGATAAGGACTCTTTTTTCCTAATCGTCTCAACTGTATGCAAATCTACCCTAGATTTTGGGCATGCACTAATGCCCTCACCAAGCTGTTTTCCACTTGGTTATTTTCTAGGTAAATGAAATCCTCTATTGGCTTTAGATATAGATTACTTCTAAACTGTTGACATAATCATAGCTAAGCCTTTCTGCTGAGCTCATTATTACTCCATAAAAGCATGATTTCTTTTCTCCTCCACTAAAAATACACAAAAATCAATATATCTAATTTGATAAATCAGTAAAGAACTGCTAAGGGGCAATTCTCATAAGTAAAATTAAAGAGGATATGGAGATGGAACAGGCTTTTCTTGCTGTCAGCCTGTAGACCTGCCATTTGCCACCACAAGTTGGCTTTAAAATCATTTTTCAATTACATGCACATTGTGGCTTTTCATTTATTTTTGTAGTTCATCACTTCACATTCTAGGACTGGTTAAAAAAAGGAAAAAATGCAGCTTGCAATTTATAATTGACTATGCAATAGATAGGGAAAAGAGGATGCTAAAAATTACAAGATTTCTTTAAAAAAATGAATAAAAATGATAAAGTTCCCAGTGCAATAATGTTCATCTAGGTAGACGGCAAAAACTTTCAGCAAAATAACATGACAATGCTATACCAAGGCATATATTAAAAAATTACAGCTCATTAATGCAATGTTTTCTGTTCCAGTCAGTTCACTGACAGCCATTTTTCAGCATCTATTTCTACAGCCTCCCCCCCCATCCCAGATCCCACCCAAACAACAACAGAAGAAAAGAAAAACCCACAACTGGTTCATAGGATTTTAATACAGTTTTTCTGTCAATTCAACCATCATAAGAAAGCAAGGTTTCTAAAATCACTCTAGCTACATGTTAATATTAATGTACTCAGTGTCTGCTGCAAGAAAAGCTGGGCATTATTCTGCTTTCTTCCCCACAGTTAACAGATAAAGGTAGTTAGCAATGCTGTTTGTTGCATCCTATAAAGCCTTTGGTTGTCTCCTTGCAGAGGTTTCTATTTATCAGTCTGAATCATGCTATATCTAGTCAGAGGGATAGTATCTGTCACTGAGGCAGTCGTCGGTGCTGCACACTTTCCTGTCTCTACACCATCTATTTGTACAGCATCTGCTTATACTTACCTTTATTGAGCTCCAAATGGGATGTGTGCTCTTTTGGGGATCTCTAGGATGGTGCAGCCTGGGGACAAGGGTTGCACAAAATGGCAATCTGGCACATGTTTCTTGGCTCATCCTATCCCTGTGATCATAACATCCTTGGCGATGCTTTGCATTTTCATTTTGCTCTCTTCACAACAATTAACAGTGCTATGGGAACTCTTGGCTAGTTTTTATGGCAGAATCATAGGACTTAGAAGGGAAGTCTAGAGACCACGTAATCCACTCCCCCTGCTAAAGCAGGTTCCTTACAGTAGATCTCACAGTAAAACATCCAAGATGATTTTGAATGTCTCCAGAGAAGGAGACCTGTCTGTTCAACGGCTCTGGAGCCCTCACAGTAAAGAATTTTCTTCTTATGTTCTCATGTTTTCATATTCCTGTGTTCCAGTTTGTGACTGTTGCTCCTTTTTCTGTCACTGGGCCCCACTGGGCCCCACTATCTTGACTCTTGCCTTTTAGATATTTGTAAGCATTGATAAGATCCTCTCTTTTCTCCAGTCTGAACAGACCCAGATCTTTCAGCCTTTCCTCATAAGGAAGATTCTTGAGGCCCCTAATCATCTTTGCAGTCCTCCGTTGGATTCTCTCTAGAAGACGCCTATCTTTTTTGAACAGGTGAGCTCAGAACTGGATGCAGTATTCCAGCTGTGGCCCCACCAGGGCAGAGTAGAGGGTGAAGATCACCTCCCTGGACCTGCTGGCCATGCTCTTATTAATGTACCCCAGGATACCATTGGCCTTCTGATGCATGTGAATATTCCTCTCCAGGCGTAGGACTTGCCCTTGTTGACCTTCCTAAGGTTCCTCTCTGCCAAACTCTCCAACCTGTCCAGGCCTCACTGAATGACAGCACAGCCTTCTGGTGCGTCAGCCTCTCGTCCCAGCTTTGTTTCATCAGCAAACTTACTGAGGGTGCACTCTGTCCCTTCACTGATCATTAACAAAGATGTTAAACAAGACTGGACCGACTCCTGCTGAACACTGCTAGTTACAGGCCTCCAACCAGACTCTGTGCCACTGACCACAGCCCTCTGAGCTCTGCCAGTCAGCCAGTTCTCAGTCCACCTCACTGTCCACTCATCTATCCTGCAGTCCCTAAGCATACCCACAAGGATGTTACGGGAGAGTGTAGAAAGCCTTGCTGAAGTCGGGATATACAACATCCACTGTTCACCCATCATTTACCCAAAGGTCATGACATCTTAGAAGGCTACCAGATTGGTCTTGCATGATTTCCCCTTGGTGAATCCATGTTGACCTCTTCTGATATTCTTCTCTTCCAATTTGCTTGGAGATGTCATCCTTCTGTCTCCTTCCCAGAGACAGAGGTGAAGCTGCCCAGCCGTGAGTCTGTGACTCTTCTTTCTTGCCCTTTTTGAAGATTGGAGTGACACTGGCTTTCCTCCAGTCCTCAGGTATCTCTCCCATTCTCCATGACCTCTCATACATGATAGAGAGTGAAAACTCTGGCCATTCTGAGTGAGACCTTCATATGTTATTCATCTCCTCCACCCAAAAGATTATGTGCTGATTCATCTGTTTTTTAACCTCTCTTTCTTTGACTTCACCGTCACCTGTAGCAATTAACCTCCTAGATCTACTGTCATACCTGCAAAAGGCTAATGCCAGCTGAGGAAGGTGTCCATTTGCAGAAAGGTGAGGACTGAGTCCAGCAGAGGAGCCATGTCACTAATGTGGCAGCCAGATGGGATGGTCAGAAAACCCTCAATGAAACTTCCTGGCTGGGACACGGTTGCAAGTTGCAAAAGCAAGGCAGGATTTGTTTGGATAAAAAAAGTTAAAATATCAGTGTTTCTTTGATTGTTTGTAGGACACTCCTCTCTAAAATACAGTGATATCCACTCTAATTTTGCAGTCTGTGATTCCCTGGAAGTAGTGTAGTGTAAGACATACCTGAACAACAGCAATTAAGGTCTGAGCTCAGGTTAAAAAATGGCTCTGTTCTCTTTGGAAAACAGGATGTGCAAATATTAAATAGGAGAGGGTTTTATCGTTATGAAAAGGAAACACAAGTAGGTAGACAAATATTTTTAATAGGAAACTGAGAACGTAATACACACATGAGGGAACTCCAGCACTGCTATTCTGTGCTGGGAGTAATAAACGTATGGAATAAATTACCAGGTAAGGCTAATGAGAGAAAGAGTACAAATAATGAGTGTCAAAATCACCTACCTATTGTAGAGAAAGAATTGTGGAGTAAGAAGGAGGTACCAAGAGAGGCAGACGACGAACTGTCAGGAGCCGAATGTTCTGTGCTGAGGTAGACCTGCCTTAGTTATAAACCACATTGTGTTTGCAGGAACTCATGGGCAGCAAAAGTCAATGCCAGCCTACACACCCTGAGGTACCTTTGTGCTGTGCTTACCTTTGAGACAAGAGTTGCTCTGACCATGAGCTTCTAGCCAAGCGTTGTGGCAGAAAATGCCAACAGGAATGGGTTACTTACACATTTAGCAGGCTTTCCATGAGCCTGGTTATGTAGCCTTACACCAGCCAGCTCTCCACTGGGAGACTTGCTTTTGTCTCTCTGTCTTCTCTGTCCCCATGACCCACGGTTCTTGAATAGGCCAAGGTTATTCCTGAAGTAAATGGTTTTGTTTCCTCTTTGGAGTCTGCAGTATTGAGACCACCCTACAGATGCGCTGGTATAAATTTTTTAAATGGCATGTAATCTCCCCACAACATACAGTTACTGCCTTAGGAAAGCACAGTATGACTACAGTTGTCTGGCTGACAGCTACCTGCTTAAAAAGATAGGTTCAAAACTATTTTGGAATCCCTTTTGAATAGCAGTCCTTTTGGAAAAGGAGCACTTTTTCTTTGTTTTTTTCTTTGTTTTCTCTATGGGAGCCTTCATTTTGCTAAGGTAACGTACATTACTAATAACCCCTCTTGTCCCCCAGAATGAGAACACTTTTTTTTCAAACTGCTCCTATTATTCAGTCTGGCTTTCCAAAATTTTCTCAGCAATTCTCACTTCTTACACACCACACACTTCCTAGACATGCACATACTGTTCTTCAGACTGTGCTATATACATTAAACTGTGGATTTATAAATGACTTTGTTCTCATGAATGGTTCATGTTTTTGACTAATCATTTGTGTATTTTTTCGTATCCTTACATGGCAGATTTCTTTAAAAAATGTATAAAATACAGCATCAGCAGAAATATTGTGACAGAGGTGTATGTAGAAGGAGATAGAGACAATAAACAGACATCACAGACCCCACATTGTGATGCAACGAATCACTTTAAAGAATGGACAGTAGCCCCTTTTTACCAAACTACAAAAGTAGCAATAACTCCCTTCCCAGAGGTACCACTGTGATCAAGGAAAGGACCCCTAGTTGTATTTTTATAGCCTTTGCTTGAAATGTTTTTGAAGGAAAACTCTGACTTCTAAGGAGTTCTGAAACTGTGTGGTGTCTCAAGACAGATCTTAATGAAATTTGCTGCTATCAAAACTAGACTGCCTAGAATATGGCAGAGCCTATTAGGACCGCAATAACAACATTGATTTTAAGGATTTTCCCCTCCCTCCAAATACACTGTACACTTTTTTTGATGTGTGAAGAGACTGAAGCTTCTTAAAAGATATTTTCAATGGGATAGTTCTGAAGACTTCAGATAAAATATTTCAACACAGTACCTGCAGGGACAGGAGAAATTGCTTCAGTTCATTTTGCCTTAGTTAGAGTCGTGTTAAATCAAGTGCTCTTGGCGTATGCAGGACTTTGTAGACATTCTTTCAAAAGTGTTTGAAAAGCTTCAAACAGATGAAGGTCTTCAAAAGGCAACTAGCACATGGGACTGACATCAGTAATGCTCCAAAGACTGTCCAAAAGGACCAATACATGATATAAATGGAGCTTTATTACCTTTTTTTTTCATCTTAGATACTAGGCATGTTCTTTCTTTGTTACATGGTCTCTTTGCTGCCAAGAGGATACCTGATATGTAGCCTGATTAGTGGGAGATAGGAGGGCCTGATTCTTCACAGCCTTGAAGGGGATATAACTACTTGCATGTGGCTTTAGCATGCTGCCATTTAACTGGTTATTTGTGAAGTTTCTCTATCAGGAGCAGTGGGGACACAAAGTGCAGTGTAAATCAGACATGGTGACATCTGCTCTCTCTTCTGCCTTTCTTTTTGGTGGTGTGTAACATTGCACAGCCTGATATGAGTGAAAAGATGAGTGCTTCAATCTGAGCAACTGAGGGAGGTAAGTGACATTCTTCAAGATGTGGAGAGATGGGGACCTCTCCAACCCTGTTAACACAGGCAGATCCCATTATCTCTTAGTGGATCTGTTCATGTAGATAAGGATTTAAAGACTCAAATTCACAAACAGCGAGACTTAAAATGACGTTCCACGTGTAAGAGGAGTGTCCACTGGAAACACCTGCAATAGTACATGTTCCTAGAGTATGAAAAAGAGAATCTGTTTGCATGTGTGTAGTTAAACTGCACATTGCAATGGAGGGAAACAGCATCCAGCTGTACTACTGTCTTTCTGAAGTGGGGAAAGTGTATGATATTTTCCCTCCTGCCAGAGATCATCAATGATCCAGTACAAGTCTCTGTGAATATTGGCTGTCTGCAAAATGAAAGGCTTTTTTTTCCTATGGAAAATGCCACTGTGTTTGTATAGAGAAGACAGTGATTAGATTTTACCCTGGGATATTAAGAACTCCTTTAAATACACTATTGCCTGGCCCTGAAATTCACCCTGGGAGCCTGCTTCAGTCTTTGAGAAGAGGAAGAGAAGAGGAACAATATGACCACAGGCATGTATCTAACCAAGATGATGCACAGCAGTGCTGTGGATGTTCCCAGTGGCTCAGGGTGACATACCTAGGTTTATCATGTCATTTTATTCTTGTCATTTCTTGTCCCATGGAGTGGGAGAAATGTGTATAACTGAAATAGGCCAGCGTGTACGCGCTTGTAATAAGGTTGCTCAGTTGTCTGCACAGTCTGTTACTTGTGATAAATAATCCTCAAAGTGGTGTACTCTCATAAATATGCAGCTCTCGCTGTGCAACTTTAAAGAAAATCTTTTTGTCTCTTTGGTCATAGACTGAGAGATGTACTTACTCTTGTTAGTGTGAGCCAGAAGATTTATAGCAGAAATGAGTGTGACTCATAGAGTTTTCCAACGGCCCAATAAAGAGCTTACATATAGTAATAATACCAGGAATGGCCTTTAAAATGAGTTATAAAAGTAAGTTAAGATAAAAGATTCACCCAAGATTATACACTTTCTTGTTAATGCTAATCATATTTACAGAGTGTTGCTATAGCGACCAGAGAGCCCAGATATTTCCTTTCTCTAGGAAAGCAATGACTTCCTCACATTTTACTGTCAAATCTTTCCTTTTGCAGTTTGGGGCTTTGAAGCAGCTTTCATGGGGGTGTTTTCAAAGGGAATGAAAGCAGAAGGCATTTGCTGCGTGGCAAAGGCACTTGTTTGCAACCTCTAACCTAGGCAACTGAGAAAGTTTACAATGAAGGGGAAGAGACAGCAGGTATTATTTATTTCTATTCACTTGGTGCTCCTTTTAGTATGTTCAGTTCAAATTGAAATTTGCATTTCTAGAATGAGAACTCAGGAAAAGCTCTTTATTTTAAATTAACTTTTACTGAAACGTTCAAATTACTCAAAATCAAACTTTGAGATGAATCACTGATGGAAATCCTTTAACTTATGAAGAATCATTCAGATTAGACCTCAGAGGTCTCTGCTCCAAACTCCTGCTCAAAGCCCTGAGGCCAAACCAAGCTGCTCAGGGCTATGTCTGGTTGGGTCTTGAAAACACCCAGTGGCAGTGGTGGCAGAGCCTTTCAGAGTAACTTGCTTTGCTGCCCTGGCTGTCTTCAGTGGAAGAAAGCTTCTCCTTATAGTCTGGTTGAACCTTTTCTGTTGCCATTTTGCTGTTTATTTTCTCCTCTCACCATGTACCACTGTGAGGGGCTCAGCCCCATCTCCTTGGTGGCCCCTTCTAGGCCAGCAGGTACTATCAGGTGACCCCAAAGCTGTCCCTTCTCCAGGCTGACCCAGCCCAGCTCCCCCACTGCTCCTCACAGGGTGGGTGCTCCAGACCCCAACACCTTGGGGCCATCCGCTGAGCTCCTCCCAGTCTGTCCTTGGCTGTCCTGTGCTGGGGGCCACAAAACAGGATATGGTATTTAAACATGTTCTAATGAGTGCTGCGTAGAGGGGAGTAATCCCTTCTCAATCTGTGGGCCATGCCCCCTGTTCAAGCCTGCTAAGGAACACTGTAGGCACAGACTGAATTTGCCATTCACCATGTTCCTCCAGCAAAGCTGTTCCTCACCTGCTATTCCTGATGAGGGAATAATCTCCAGCTTCTGTTTTTTTCCACTTCCCACCTTATGCTGAGCTCTTCTTTTTTTTTTTTTTTTTTTTTTTTTTCCTCATTACATCTTCTAATGTTTGTAAATAGCCTTTTCCAAAACCCTAGGCCCATTGCCCATGTTAATCATCCTTTCTTCTTTCTCTTGAAGGTGAGCTATGTATTTTTGTGCTAATTTAAGCTACAGTGGCTCAAAGCACAAGCTCTCTTTTGAAGCTTTGGCATCTCTGCTAGCTTCTTCCTTACCTGCCTATCTAAAATATTTTATGGCAACGCTTTTATTCACTCGAGAGTTATGCATGATATAGTCATATCTCCATCTGACCTATACACTGAATTTACCTCCAACAAAATGGATTTTTTTTAAGTGCTGTGTTTATAAATCTGGCTTGAGATATTCATCCTCCACTTGCATGTCAGTGACCAAATGTCACTGTGATCTCCTATCTGGCTGATTGGCCAGATAGGTAGAGTTATGCTCCCCTGAGAAAGGAGAGAGACTGTGAGATCTCTGGTGCAGCAAAGTACTCTGTTAGAAACAGCCACTCTGTCTGCCCCTTTCTTCACTGCTTGAAGCACGGCATCAAAGGTGGGAAAGAAAAAAGGTTTCTGTTCTTACACCGGTCTTCTCAAGCTCATATTCCTATTATAACTGTCTCAAAATGCAGAGCAATGAGACACACTGCCTTCATTTGCCATCAGAGTAGTTCCTGGAGCCCACAGCCTCTTGTACAAACCTGATAGAAGCCTGCTTTGGTGGGGACTATGTCTTGGCCGGACTATCCAAAAGGATGCTATACAAGCACTTGTCATTGATTGCATGTCTTGCATAATGTGTCAGTTGCAGTTGGTATATCTGAACTGTGGGCTGGTCTGGATAAAAAGCCTTTGCATTCTCAAGATGAATGCCCCATAGGCAACTGTAAACCAGGTTTATACTTTTTTGTTTTAATCATCTAAATGTTAGAGGAAAAAATGTTTAACAGTAAATATTAGCATGTATGTTAGTCACTTGGAAAAAATATGGTTTCTTTTAACTGAAGGTAATTTTTACCATGCTTATGGCAAGTCTATTTATTTAGAGGTTTCTAAACTGATGCATTTGCATTCCTAACAGCCAGAAACTTCTCTTAGCTTCTCACTTGGACATGGCTGCTTCCCAAGTAAATGAACTATGAACTGAGGAGAGGAACAGTTGTGTCATCAGTCTTCATCTTGGGTAGAAGCTCCTTCTCTTTGCTCTTTGTAGAATCTCAGAATCAGGAGTCTCCTTGGCTTGCAAAAGGCTGTCCAGATTATAAACACAAGGTGACTTCCAGCTCGTTTGTGCATCAAATCCTTTGTAGCTTCTGATAACCATTGCTGAAAATTGTCCAGGATAAGAGCTAAGAGGAAAAAGTAGCTAGCTTGGTGATGCAGTCTTCAACAAAAACACTGAGAGGTGAAATAATAATAAAATCTCTGCAATGTTTTACAAAAGAGCAAGCCTCTCTCCTGTACTCATGAATGTCAGTTGAAATGACCTTTTAACAGTGGCAATATGTCATGGTTCAGGGAAAAACAGAAAGAAAATGTATTCTTTTGGATTATGAATGTCATCAAAATGCTGGTTGGAATCTTTGGATTTGATGAAATTTGTTTGTTTGTTTGCCTTTTTTTTTCATCAAATGATGAAGATGGGAAAGGGCTGCATTACATGAGGCTTTGTGGTTTGAAACAGAATAAAAAAAAGTCATTGTCTGATTGATCATTTTTTCTCTGGAGCACACATTAATGACTGCAGTATTCCCATAAATTCTTCCTCTGACCTTTCTGTCAAAGTATGTATGACAAAATGACAAGAGCATTTCTCACAGCTTTTGGAGCAATAACAGGTTGTGTATTACCCCTTGAAGCTAGTCTGGCTTAGTTTTTCCCCAAATGTTTTTCTTCTGTGTGGTAGCCTAAATCTCTTGTTCTCCAGCCCTTCAGGATACATATTTAGTATTTGTCCAATGGGTGATTTTAATAAATACTTATATTGCATGTAAATCTTCAGGTATTTCCTATTTTGATTATGCCATGCCATGAGTTCATGAATCTTTCTAAGTTAATTCTAAGCCTTATGAAGAAATTTCTTTGATAGATGGAGAAAAGATCCATATTTGAGTGGAAAAAAAATTGATTTGAAGATACCAAAATAGTTGTTCCTATATTTTATAATAAAAAGCAACTTGAAGTCAATTTAGTTATTTTCTTCCAAAGAAAAGGTGACTGTGAGCTCACAGCTTCCACAAATTGTGTTATGCTTGATGGAAATGAGGTGATGCTAAGAAATTATGGCACTATTGCAGTTGTAAACCGTAGTTTGGAAACATCAATTCTCCTCCAGATGGAATGTTTTACTGAACTGTTTTTCACACTTGCTGGATGAGATTTCAGAGTGATATGTGGATGAATCTATGAATTTCAGACTGAAAAAAAAGAGTTGTGTGACTACTTCCCCAAGGCATCTCTGAAGCTCAATTGTTTTGTCTATATTCATTCCCAAAGGGTAACTGTGATGATGAGAGCATAAGCAGTATGAAATTTTGGGGCCAAAATAATCTAATACTTGTCATTGTAGTTTAGAAAGAAAAGGATTCACTTAAACAGTCTAACATTGATTGATACCAAGTGAGACATCCTGACAAAGAAATAATTAACCACCTTCAATGTAATGTGAGGATGACTGGCTATACTCTACACAGTGTCACAACCTCCCAAACGACAGGAAGAAAGCACAAATGGATATTCAAAGCCTAAACCTTGTCTTCTCTCACTTGGCTGCAGGAAGGGAGGAGAAAGCTGCTATACAATAGCCAAGTGTCCATCTCAGCACGACTGGGGAATGAAGGAGTGACCATCCGTAATGTAGCAGTCATTGAGGAGGGCTAAGAACACATGCTGCAGGCTTGTAACAAGGTGGCCATGGCCATTTTGGCATGTCCACATTCACATGCTGCCTGATGCACCTTAAGGCATTCATACAGCAAATGCATTGGCACAGGATGACCTGGAGCTTGGGAGGGCAGGGACTAAGCAGATCAGAGCAGAAGATGGGGCACTGTTCACCAGCCAGGGTGGGACCTGGCTGCTCAACCCAACAGGTCTGTTTGCTGGATGTCTTGCTGCATTCGATATGTGGCTCACTGATCTCCAGATTATTTTATTCTGTGGGGAAAAATGAACAACAAAGGCTGGAAAGTCTACTGTGAGTCTTTGATTTAGTGATAATTAAAAAGCAGCTAAGTTAGATTGTAAGGTACAAAGAAACGAAGGCCACATTAAAAGTTTACAGATGGTGATTCATCACATGTGGCAACAGGATGACTTTTGATATTACTTGGTATCTTCCTTTGGTGTTTCAAACTGAGCTGCGTAGAGTGGCATAGGTAATGATGTACAGAGCGGTCTTCTTATGAGGAACTTCAAGTAAAAGAGGGACAGATCTTCAGATGGATCTGTAGTCAGATGTGGCAATAGTGATGCTAGTTTACATGAGCTGAGAGCTACACTGGTTTTTGTTGAGGAAAACCTCAGTGCCAAGAGCATTAAATATTAACTTCAGAAAAGGCTGTAGGAAAGTGGTGTGTTGCCAGCTCAATCATCTAACAGATCTGTCAAAGAGACTCTGGACCAGAAGTAGTAACTGAGATTTTTTGGGTCTTAGTAACAATACTTTTCTTTGACTTTGATCACTTAACTATAAAAGCAATGGAGATAATGATATTTTCAAATATACTTTAGCAGTTCAGTAAGGACAAAGTCATGTACACCAACGGTGGAGATTTCCTGTTGGAATAAAACTGAAATCATGGAGTTTTCAAATGGAAATTAAATATAAAATTGTAGAGGTTTCTGAAGTCACATTTGTTTTAGTTTGTTTAATAGATTACTTCAAGAAGTCCAAAGAGGCAAGAAATATAGGTAGGAAGTCACAAGGGTTTTTCTTATCCAGGAAGCTCAGCTCTGTCCAGGATGTGGTCCATATGATAAAAAGTAGGGAAAACCATTTGTTGTTGTCTAAACTAGTGCTAGCAAGTCTTGAAACCCCTAAGCATCCTGAAACCTGTTTTGGATTTACATTTTACTTTCAGATATGCATGGTAAATTGTGCACAAGATTGAGGATGGAAGGTGAATACAAATTCAAATCATGCAGCCTAGTTTTAAGGAGCATGAATTCAAATTTTATTGCTGATGTAGACGTCTGAATATGTTGGCATTCTAAGCACATCCATATTTGCAGTGCTGGGCAGCAGTCTAATAATTTAAACCAGTAAAAGAGCATAATGCAGAAGGACAATATTTGAAAAGGGAAATTTTGTTTTGCTAAGTGATAAACTGACACCTGGAAGCTAAATGTCTCTCTGGTTTGACTTCTGGTTTCTTCTAAATAAAGACTTGTTTCCTGTATATTATTACCACTGGGTGAACCAAGGAATAAACATTATTTTCTTTTCATTGAATTGCATTTTTGAACAGAGAATGACATTTTTTTTTTCCTAGAACAAAATCTAACAACTCACTGATATCTTGGGCACTCACAAGATGGATAAGGCTCTAAAAGTACTTTTCTGCAGCACGTGCAATGGGAATGAATTGGGAAAGTGAAAAGACGTTTGAGAAGGGAAAAGTGAGAACTTGCTATCTCATAAGTTAATGTTCTGGATCATCTCTTCTGTCTATTCAACTTTCGTACAACATGTTGCTGCATAGAAGATGATGAACAGAAGACTCAATTGGTATTAGAGACAAGGAACATTTTAAAATAAGAGAGAAGTTTCAGTTAACGTTACTGACTCCAGGAATTGTAAAAGCAAGACTGTTATGGAGCAAAATATGGTGGGGATAACTTCTGGTTTTGGTTACTAAACACTGAAGGACATTGATAGAAATTCTGCAAATGTAAAAATAGATGAGTGTTATTCATGGAATCCCCTTGAACAGAGGACAGAACATCTAGTAAGATTATGACCAACAGCTACCAGCACAAATGTCCTTCCAGATGTCCCTTACAAAGACCCTAAAATCAAGAGATTGACTTAATAACAATGTGATTGTAAAGAGTAATCATTTGTGGACATTTTTATTTGCCTTATGATATCTAAGTCTCTTTTATTTTTCATTCAAGCTTTTCCCTGCAGTCCTGAGAGTGAGAAGCTTCCTTTCTTGAAATTAAAGTTCGAATTTCCATGTAAGTATTTCTGGAACTGAAGCATTAAGAAGAGCACTGTCAGGAGATTTGGAGTAAGCTCTCAAGAACTGATAACACTGGAATTTATGTAAGCAAGTGTCATTCATTGCTTGGGGATTCATTTACTGATGCAAGTTTAGGAACATGATAAGATGGTCCTTAGAAGTCAAATTCAGTCAAGAGTTCAGATGGAAGAGAGTAATAATAATGATAATGGCATAAATATAAAGTCAAAGTGATGCAGGATATAATTATTTCACAATGTGAATTAATTTGCTGTTTTGCCATGTCAGTAATTACTTGCAGCAACCTCTGAACTATATTTTCTTGACTGAGAGCTCCGCAATTTGATCTCATAGCATGGTGGGTCCACTGCAGAAGTGAATCTTCTAAGTTTTAGGGGGATTTAAATATGAGATGTCAGACAAAATATTTTCTATCATTGCTGTTTTTATTAAATGCTCTCTTGAATGTATAATTTTTTTGTATTTCAGTTAAAGAAGAAAAACTTTCAAGTTTTCCTTGTGTATGGGAACTGTTGAATCATGGCCTGAACCTCTGATTGACCACCTGCGGCAAGCACTGAGTCAGCTGCGGGAGCACAGGTGAAGGCAATTCACCTGTGTGACCGGAAGGGGTGGAGCCAGGCTCTACCTCTCCTAGACCCCATTTAAGGGCTGACTGCCACTAAGGAAGGATCTCTCTTTGGAGATTGCTCATTGTGGAGTTTCCTACAACACCAGTGAGCACTATCATTTATCTCTGATTATCTTTTCCAACGTGATAATCTTACTAAGCCTAACTGCTCTGTGTACTCATTGATCATCTAATACTTTACAACATCAGTATACTTATTAACCTTACACCTTGAAATAAAACCCTGACAATTCTTACATCTTACAGACAGTAGACATATTTAACATCTTTGGTAAACTAATTTTCATTTTTTTCCCCAAATGAAGTATAAATAATGAATAATAATAATATTTTTCCCTAAAATATTGAGAAATAAAACTACGGATTATTTTTCAGCCCAAACTCAGTATTAGAAAACTTTCTATGTCTCCTCAAATATGATGTATTGAAGTTCAGTCCAACTCAGTTTTCTATCCCGTGCTCTGGCCTTACTTCAAATACTGTAATGCCACAGGCTGTATTGTTTTTTTCACTATGTATTGAACCCAGAAGATTTTCTCCACTTTTGATATCTGATCAAAATCACTCTACACATCACACCAAGATTTGCTCCTTTTGGTGCCATCTCTAGGAAAACCCTGGAGAACTCTGAGTGCCGATTCTGGTAGTAGAAGTTGCACAGGTGTCCCACACAATTGAGCCAGGGAGAGCCAGGTCTGGGCCATGGAGGGCTATGAGGGCAGAATTTATTGTGGCAGATTCCCTGTCAATGGTGGTGTAAGCTAAAAGCTCCCCTGTCGGAAATGAGAGTGTTATCTGGGATATGCTTGTCAGAGAAACTGGGGGAGAAGCACACCCTACCCTGAATAAGAACCTATAAACAGCAAAGGAAATGGAAGGGCTCAGGGATTGGATGAAAACTGTGTCAGGAAATCAGTGTGACTCCAGTCAGGCCATGGCATTCAACGTATCTGATCGTTACATCGTATTATTGCAAATGAAATGTTTCTCTCTTAAGAAGAAAAAAATTACCTTCGCCGGCAAGTTTTGCTTTTCAGGCTTTTGAACTGTCTTTTTTTTTGTGTGGCAATCCCTGGCCTTTAAACTTTTGAAAACAATAGTTCACACTCTTCCACATTCTTCAACTGGAAAACAAGGTTTCCAGGTTTTTGGCGGATCTCCATTTCCCACTACTGCATGAGCCAATTATTTGGTATTGATGCTGAAGTAAGCTGAAATGAAGAAACTCTCCTCTTGGCACCTGCAGAACAGATCAGCCCTGCCAAGGTTTACTGCTTCAACAACAGCTGTGTTTGGTGCTCAGACAGCAACTTCCTTAATGTCACTCATTTGACTTGAAAACAGCAGTAAGTGTGCACTTGCTTAAGGACTATTTTAATTAAGTTTGATTGTTTGCATATATTATATTTAGGGGTAAATACAGCTTATTTTAATTTTAAATTAAACTGAAAACAAATTGATTGAGAAGAATAAAATTTTAAGTTGTTTAAATGTAACTGAAACAAAACCAAATACGCCTTTTTTATTCCATACATTTTTAAATCTACCTTGCTACTGGGCAGGAGATAAGTGTGTACAAGATGTGATCATTTTACAATGGAACACTTCATCCCTGGAGGCATTCAGTGCCAGGCTGGATGGAGCCCTGGGCAGACTGATCTGGTGAGTGGCAACCCTGCCCATGGCAGAAGGGTGGAACTAGATGATCTTCAGTGTCCCTTCCAACCCAAGCCATTCTTTGATTCCATGATACTATGATTCTATAACTAGACAGAAAAAGATGCTCTCAGCCAAGAACCTGGCTGAAGAGCTGGACTGATTTCATTCTATCTTGAGAATAGAGTAAGCAAAGTCTGTATTTGCGGATCTGGGAGGAAATGTCCAGCAAGCTGCCCAAAGAAAGGGCTGAAAGCAGGAGTCCTGGATATTAGGGGAGGTGAATGATACCTGATAACAACAGGACAGCCATGGAAGTAAAACCAAGGCCAAGTGAAGGATAGTGGTGGAAGGAAAGATGGAGGCAGCACTCCAGAAATATCAGGGTGCTGCTGATATGGGTGAGGGTGCCATGGATGGATGCCCATATCCAGCACCAAAGGCAGGAACAGCAACAAGTCCCAAGGCAAGCTCTCTACCCTCCAAAGAAGAATTTGGCAAAATGGCAGCAACAAACTTCCCCCTGTCAGAGCACATTTAGAAGAGATAGTAACAGGGTAAAGGGCTCAGTATTTTGGACATGCTATGTTGGTATCTGTTACCACATTTAGGACACCTTGCTTTTAAAAGATTGAAAGCAGACCTGCGGCAGTCCTGCAGAGTGTACGAAGCCTCACAATTCTGCCAGGGCCACCATGCTGGGCATCATGGACACACCTCAGGATAAGCTGTGCATTAAGCAGCTCTGGCTGTGACAACTCAGTAAGTGCTGGCACACAGATCAAGCCAATAAAAGCTACTAGAAGAAACTATTTAGCAATTTGCATGGATGTGGGCCAGGTCTGCAGGGAGGAAGTGTTTGGAGGAGGTGTGGTGAAACCAGTTTGTAGGTACCTGGGCATGGTGCTAGCTGCAGCTGAAGTGCTGCGTTTATTTTCTTACCAGGAAACCAGCCCAGATTTACAAGCCCAGAGCCCTTTCCATGATTTCCCTGGTGTGTAGTATAGGATGCAGCAATTGCCTTGGTTCTTTCCTCATGCAAGTTGCTGCAAACCCGTAACGTTTCTCCTGTGCTTTTTGAGGTAGTGCCAGTAATCTCTGCAGTCATAGCAGGCCTCCCTTCTATTATGATGCAATTAAGAGGTTTCCTTCATGCTTATTATTTCTAGTCCAGTTTTGGGGAGCACCCAGGCTTGAAATGAGGCAAAAGCTTTAAGTAGTACTTGAGCCGTCTGGCTGATTTTAAAAGATTTGTAAAGCTTTAATCCTCTAGCTAGAGACTTAAGGCATACTTCTGTCATACTCGATAGACTGTGAGCTGAGGGAGCTTTGCTGTCTGGGGAGGGAGCAGACAGCTGCAGCTCCCATCGCTCTGATCCAGCTGCAAAACACCCAGCAAACCTGGGCTGGTGCTGCTGCCTGCATGCTGCTTGCCCCATTGGGTTACTGGGGCTTCGGGAACAGAAAGCCCTCTGCAGCCCCTTTGCTTACCCCATGGGAATCACTGAAGTTACCTGTGTGCATTATGCTGCTAGTGTTCACTGTGTAGTATTTGTTGAAAGAAACATGCCACCCCACCAAATGTGGGGTGAATTTCAAACCAGCCAGTCAAACATATTTTATTCCAGGCTTACTTATTTCATAGGATCATCAAATTATCAAATGCCTTGGGGTTGGAAAGGACCTCAAAGATTATTTAGTCCCAACTCCCTGCCATAGGCAAGGCTGCCATCCACCAGATCAGGCTGCCCAGGGCCCTATTCAGCCTGGCCTTGAACACCTCTAGGGTTCTACTGTTTACACAACAGTTCACATCTCCTTCTCCTGTGTATTTCTGCCTGCTGTTCATAGCCTGTTTTCCTTCCCCTATAGCTCTGCAACTACTGTGTCTTTAAAAGTTTCTTTTGACGAATCTAGAGAACGGAAGCCTACTGCCTACAGAGCCATAAAGCTGAGGCAAACAATTGCTAAATGCACAAAGTAAGCAGGATGGGAAAATGGGGAGAAAAAGATCTTTCTCTTTTTATCTTTCAGTGTTAATTATAGCAATCTTTTATGACAGACGTATTAATACTAGGCACCACATATGAACTTGATGGGCTTTTTTTAAGTACAAAAGATCTGCTCTTAGATCTGTGAAATATCTAGGTGAATCTCTATGGCCTTTTTATTTTTCATGGTCCAGCCAGCAAAAAGCTGTGAGGATCAGTAGCAACAGAAAACTCAACAATCTGCAGGGAACCTGAGTTTTAAGGGACAGAAATTTAGGAGGGAATTGGAGACAAAAACAGTGGGTACAGGAGGTGAAGGAAGAAAGTATGGAAATTTATCAAAGTGAAGGAGGCTATTTCATGAGTAAGAGATTACTCTGAGAAAACATTGAAGAGAGAATGAGAAGAGTGAAAGAAACAGACAATAAAGTTAATGTATTTGGCAAAGTAGGAAAGGTAAGGCAAATAATTACATGGGTAAATGAGTCCATGTAAGTTCTACTCTGATGCAGTGAAAAGAGACATCTCAGTTTTCTCTACAGAACAGCACCTGGCTCCTTCATGGTGCTCCTGGGTCAAGGAAAAATTGTTTAAACCCTGTGTGTGTTTGAAGAATGTTGCAAAATCAGGCCTTAGAAAGGGAAGAAATTATGATGAAATATGAGAATAAGGCTTTCTTACTGCATTTTTTAGTGAAACAAAATGTGTTTGGTGTTTCCTTCAGGTGCTCAATATGGTTTGACTCTTGCTTTATCTAGGTGTGATCAACAGAAGGGGGGAAAACAAATGAAAACAGAAAGATGAAAAATGGAAAAAGAGAGGAAATAACATTATGAATGATCTTGTCAACCTTGAGTACTGTCCAATGAAAAAAATATGACAAGCACATTTATTCTAGGGATGTTTTATATTTTTTTCATAGTTTTTCAGGTTTCTGTCATGGAAAAATTATTCGCTTTGATTCAATATTGATTAACTTTCTGATGAACTACATTTTGTTCTCTCCTCATTGCCATCACGCAAACAGTACAAACAATTAAATAACATGTGAAAGTCTGTCTAAATATTTCTGCTATTGAAGTCACTGCTATCACAGCGTCTTTGCAATGGGGAATGTGCTGCCTGCCCTCAGATCTTATGGTGAAACGTGGCTTACCCCTATATTATCAGAACTTTAAAACAAAGAATTATGTTTGCAGAATCAAAAAACAAGTAACAAGCCTAGCAACCCACAAAAAGACCCCAGGTCTGTTTTTGCCCAATGGATCTTCTGTTTGGGGATCATGAAGACTTTATCTGTACTACTGGGAAAAAGTGGGCTTAGCAGTGACCATGAACATGGGATACGGTAGCTCCTGCTTGCCTTGCTTTCCACCCAAGTAACATCATTACAACTGTAGAGATAAGTTTGTGGGTGATTCCAGGCCTGAGTAGCATGATGGATCTCTGCAGAACTCCCCATACTCTAAAAAGCATCCTCCAGACATGCATTTTTCTTAATCATCTGTCTGTACACCCTTCAAAGGAGGCTTCGCAAGTGGCCTCTGGGCTGCTAGTGCGAATGGACCCAAACTGGGATTAGATTTGAGTGGGATGATGTAGAGGATGGACACAGAGTGATGGGTTAGCCTGTGTATGAATCCATGCTCTTCGTTGTCTGAGTGGGGACTTACAACAGCGAAGTCTTGCTCTGTGAAGCAGAGTACTGCATGGACTGCAGGTTCAATAATGCCTAAAATGTCATCTTTTCCTCTTGTTTCCTGAGAATGAAGCACAGATGTGACAGAATGACTTGTCTATTGTGATCTATTGTGTTGTAGTTTTTCATCTTCAATCCTTGGTGTCACTAGGTTTCTTGTATTAACCTGCAGCTGTATTAGAACTATAAATGTTCTTTCATGGTTCTCTGTTAGTTTCACCCAACTTCAGTGAAACCGTTTCTTACTATAAAGGTTTCGTGACTGACATGACACCTCTCTCTCTCTTTTTTTTTCCTTTAGGTTGCTTCCTAAGTTGTAAGAGTTTGTCTTTTAACATCTTTAGAGGATCAGGCCTATGACTGTCACCTGCCCATCAGGTTTTATCTGTAGAATTTGTATGGATCATGTGGGATTGGATATGACTGCACTCCCCGCATTAGTCCTTTAGATCTCGGTGATTCTATTAATAAATAGAGATATGATTCCTTGGTTTCCATCTTAATGTCTGCTTGCAGTACAGGTAGTTTAGAAAAGGATCAAATCGTATTTTTCTTCCAAGGAAGGAGCATATATATTTCCCAGGTATATTTTTGGAAAGATTGAAAATATATTAACCATGCAGCACATATTTTTATATTTTTTCATCCATCAATTTTATTCTTATCCAGTGTGAAAACTGTCAGGCTGATACTTAGATTAATCTTCCAGGCTGCACACATCACCCGTAAATCACTCTGCTTCAATAGGGAAACCATTGGCTTGTGGAGCACTGGTGAGTATTTTTTATGGGCCGCCTTTTCCCTAGATGCAATAATCTGCCTGTCTCATCAGAGATACATTGGCATAGCTGACATACACTGAAGTGGCTGATCAAGAAAGACCTGCAATGAGGCAGGTGAAGATGGGAGTGCGCACTGTCTCTTTCAGCTGACACAGGATGAGGAGGTCTCACTTCCTGTTGCAATGTCTAATTATGTATAAAAGATCAAGCAAAGAGAAATTAGAATTCACAGACTGAATGAAATGGTGGAGAGTCACAAGTTGGTGATGAGCATAACAATATTTGCAAACCTTCACTTTCAAAGTGAGAGGAATTAATTGATCTTCATGTTTTGAACAAATGCAGTGCAACTCATGCAACTTTGACCTCAAAAGCTTGAGTGCTGTGCACAGAAATATCATCAACCTTTTTAATTCATCCTATAAAAAAAAAAAAAGTTTTTCCCATGCCTTTACCCAATGTATTTTTCTTTGCAAATTCTTTGCATATCAATTCCACAGGCTCTGCTTTCAAATGATACTCACTTTAAATGCCTGTTTCCATCTTACTAGAAAATACAGCTCATTCAAGTTTTCCATATTTTTTATTCTTCATTGTTTACAGTGTTAGAGGTTCGTATGCCCTTTATTTTCATACTGCTGCAACCACTTTCCAGTAAAATTCTCCATTTTTCATACCAGGCTCTGTCCTTCTTCTCTAGGACCATTGATTTCCATGGAATTTTAAGAACTCTTATTGTAGGGGAAAGTACTTCCTTTAGTCACCTCGTGTATTTGTTGATGGGTGCACTTGTGTCTCAGACTTTATATGTATTAAATACCATCACTAACACAGAACAGCTAAAGTTTACATCCTTGTATTTCTTAGTGGAGGTCTGTGGAGAGATTGTCCCTAAAATACAACTAGCTTAATTTTTGTTCTAAATGTCAAAGTGACATGGCAAAGTCAGGAGCACAGAGCAAGTGGGAATCATCTTCATGTAGGCCATACCCTAGAGTGAGTAGTTCAGAGGTATATTTGAGTTGGCTGGCTTGGTTCTATAGATTTGGGATGAGAGGGTTGTGCAGAATCAATGAATACCTCAAAATTTTAGATTATGTTAACATAGGAATATTTAGACCATGCATAACTAGATAAAATAATAAACAGCAAGGATTGTGGAGAAACAAAGGGATGATGAATGAGCATGGGAACAAATGTAGATATTTGTTTCTACATGGGGAGTTGGATCTCATGAAAAAACCCTGATAGGATGTCACCCAAGGTGGGTTTTCCTGCCACTGCCCAACCACATGATACTTGCCCAAATGGAGTACCACACTAAAGGAGTGCATCTGATTTTCTGGTTCCTTGGATCCATGAGACACTGTGAGTTCTCATCTGGTCTTTCCACATGTGGACTGGATCCCCAGTAATGGCAGAATTATTCTGCAGCCATGTCTCTAGTTTTGGAAGGTTTTATTTCTTCCCATATGAAGAAATATAAGAAAACATTTCTGCTAGTATTTTCTCTTACATACTTACCTTGGTTCAAAGGTTGTTAAAAACAGTTAAACAATCACATATTTCTCTTTCTGCCTGTAATGTGAAGACAACAGATTCTTAAGGTTAAAAGCAGTGAAAAGGTCAGAGAAGAAATTGAGATAATGCTAGGGTTTTTTTGGTGGTTAGATAGAGCCTACATCAAAGAGGTCCTTAAATTAGAATTAGCGTTCATTTGCATATCTTCCTGATGGGGAAATGAATGGGTAAGAGGCGAAGGAGAGGGAGAAGGGCTTCAGTGACAGGAAGGGGTCAGGAAGCAGAGGATGAGTGTGAATTCAGAATCAGAAAAGGGGAGTAGAAAGGGAAAAGCAGAACAGAGTGCTTCTGCACTGTATACCCTTTCTTGTAAAATAGGGGAGAGAATTTTGCAAAGAAGAGTCATAATAATGGACTGATGAAAGGTTTTATTGGAAAGAGATGGGTAGATGCAGATGTCTCTGGATGCACAATGGTCCCTATCCAAAGGGAAAACATTTTTTTTTCCACAGGTCTATTTGCAGACTGGGATCATCTGTGATGCATATACCCATACAATCTAGGAAGACTATGGAGTCTAAGGAATCAAGTGGTTCGGATGAGGATGGATGGGATTTCCATGATGTTGTAGAAACACCATTCAATGTGGATTGAAAGAAATACACAACAGAAACAAGAATTGATCCTCTTGACTTCACAGAATCATAGAATCATTAAGGCTGGAAAAGACTTCTCAGATCCTCTAGTTGAACCATCAGCCCGTCCCCACCATGCCCACTAACCATGTCCCTCAGTGCCACATCCACATGGTTCTTGAACACCTCCAGGGACGGTGACTCCACCACCTCCCTGGGCAGCCCGTGCAGTGCCTCACCACTCCTGAGAATAAATGGTTCCTAATATCCAACCTGAGCCTTCCATGGTGCAACTTAAGGCTACTACTTCTTATGCTATTACTAGTTCATGCCTTTTCAGGAGGGAAGTGAGATTTATCATAAGACAAATTCAGCATAGAAAGAACATGTTATGGTTACTTCTGAGATTAGCAAAAAGGATTTTCACATGGTCAGATTACACTAGATGGTCATCATGAGCTGGAAATTTAACAGCTGAGTTTATTGCAGAGCTCTGAGGGACAAGACCTGGGACTAGACTGGAAGGATGAAGTCTGGTCTGGTCAGGTCTTGTCCCTCAGAGTTCTGCAATAAACTCGGGGCTTGGATTCATACATCTGCACACCAACACACACACACACTCAACAATGAAACTCAGAGCAGTACAAGAACATGCAGAGGCTCCTGGGTGGGGGTGAAGTTCAGCTGGGCTGGATTTGCTAGGGTAGGGTGTGTGCTCAGAGCATACATGCTGCCATCATGAATATGTATTGCATCAACCCCCTCATAACTAGGCGTGCTGCCAGTCATCCTCTAGATCCACGAATTACGCCCTCCTGCCACTGACTGCACATGAGCTGAGACCCCATTTGGCAAATTTCTTTTGAAATTTTGATTTATATGCTCCTAAAAATCTTTATTACACTTCTTCCTTCCAGACAATTTACTTTGTTCAATATGTTTGGTTGTTGTTGATGGGGTTTTTTTTGTTTGGTTGGTTTTTTGTTTTTTTTTTTAAAGTTTAATTCCCACTTTCCATTTTTTCGGTATTTATTATGCCACATTCCCATGGGGCTGTGACTGGCAGGCGGGTCACAATATACATAACTGATAGGCCCATCTGTCTTCCTTTCACTGCATGCTCCCCCTTCTTTCTCTTTCTTTCTCTCTCTCTCTCTCTTTCTTTCTTTGCATGTGTCATAAACTGTCAGCTATTGGCACAGTCCTGTGTGAGGACTTACAGACAGGTAGCAGCCTAAGAGAAGGCTATCAGTGTATAAGGGGAATTTAGTGGCTTCATAGTAGGTTATGAAAGTAAATGGTTGCATGATGCTTTGCATTATTTCTCTTCAATATTTACATTTTTTTATCTTAGTAACACATGAAATCAAATAGAATTGTGTTCATGAGAAAAATGTGAGAAACCTCTTTATTTTCTGTTCCTTTTTTGTTCTCTATCACGGCTCCCTACCCAGCAGCATGAGAGATCCCCCATTACTTTGGCTCCCCAATACCCAAGGATTCCAGCGCTGGGGGAAAAAAATAAAAATAGATGCTAATCCACTCTGAAAAAGCAATCAGCCCCTGGAAAGCAGTCTGCCTGGCTTCTGTTCTCAGTAATGCTTCCCACCTGAGATTTTGGAAGCTCTCAGCTTGGTTATGTGCCTGGTTTTTAATTTTATTAAAGGAAAAGTGAAAGTTCAAAGTGCTGCAGCAGCTGTTCATGGTGGGTTGCAAGTGAGGGATTGTAGGGACCAGGGGCCAGGCAGTTCCTGATCCTGCAGCCTGCCATGCGCTCAGCAAGCCTTGGCCCAGCAGTGTGGCCAAGCATCAGGCTCTGGCTGGTTAGGCGCTGTGGCCATGTGCCTTCATCGAGCACTACCCAAAGGCTCAAAAGGATCACCGTCGGTGCTGGGGCAACACTTCCCAGCATGGCAGGGTGGGGTTGGCCACTTCACATGCTTTCCTTTTTTTCTGGAAAAAAAATCGTATTGTGCTTTGTGTCCTGCTTTCCAGCTTTTACCTCTCTGTTGTTTTTAACTGGCATCATTTATTGCTGTTTTAATCAGGAGCCCCCAAAAACTGAAAATTGAAAGAGTCATCCCACATTTTTTCAGCTCACACTAAAAAAATCTAACAAAAAAATCCATCGGCCTGTCTTTAACCTTTGGTAACCCTGACATTCTTTGCACTAAAGTGTCTGATATTAAAGCAGATTGCTTTCATGCCTACATAAGTAATATCATATGCTTCACATCAGCCTATGCTCAGGCTAGCTGAATTTCCACTGTATTATTGCCTGTGAATGTACACTCTGTGCATACTAATAATGGCCTATCTGAACCAGCTTGCCTTTCAACTTTTTTTGAAAAGGAGTTTTATTGGTTTGTGGCATAGGAATATAGTTCAATGAATGATGGTAATGCTTGTGTCTACTAGTGCTTGGTGAGTTGTGCCAGAGAAGTACTGCTGAGAAGAGGAACAACCATAAAACTTCATGGAATTACTGAAGAAAAGGTGTCCTCTTTCTCCTCTATGATTGCTCACTAATATCATATCTAATATTGGTGTACATAAAGAAGACTTCTAGATTTTATTGTGTAAACAATGTATTTGGAACTTTTTCTTTCTCTTTAGGCAATAGGTATTACGGGGAGATCAGAAAGGAGAACTTCAATATGGACATGATTTAGTGTGATTGCCAGGTGGTCCGTTTTTGTCTGAGATAATTCTTTTCAGTCCTGCTAGAGTTTCCTCTCAGCTCTTCATCCTGCCCCAAATGCTTTCCTGTGAGATCTTTCCCTGTTCATATCTTACTCTGATGTGCATAGGGGACATAGCCCAGGTTTCTGCCCTGTGAAGAATAGTCACACACATAAATCTAGAATTGGACTTTCTGCTGTTATTATCAGAATTCTCTGTTGTTTTTTTTTTTCCTTCTCCCTTCTAAAAGCCTGTGAATGCTGATTGTGGTATCACAACACATCATCTGGGGAGTTTCAAAATGGTTTTGCTGTCTTTCCAGTATCCGAAACCAAGTAATTTTCTCACATCAGAGGTGCACTGCAAAGTTCAATGAGGACCTGTCTCCCACCCAAAACATCTGGCACCCATACCCAAGATGAGATGTGAAGATGCCTCTCATTTAACCCGCTTTGGTGTGTGTTAACTTTCACAGCTTGTACTAGTATGGCAGGCTTCTTCCAGTGCGTGTGTGTGTGTGTGAAATATCTAAGGTAGATACACATCCTGGCAAAAATCTTCCTGCTGTGGATGCAAGTTCCCTTGTTTAGAACTAGAGAGATAAAACAAGTTGGACCAAAGGTTAACCTAGGTCTATATCCTCTCCTAGACACTAGCTAGTAACATGTTATTTGGAAAAAGATGGGGAAATAGGGAATCACAGAACAATCTTTTTTTTTTTTCCATGACATTTTTACCCAGGTTCCAGTAATCTGTGGTTTGGAGACTTCTTGGATTTCCTGGAAAAAGATAAATTTTTTCTCCATGTACTGGTGGACCTGTCCTCCATAAATTGTCTGATTGCTTTTTTAACCCATCCAGTTAAGTTTAGGGTCCAGCCAATTTCATTATCACAAACACTAAATAGAGGGATAAACAGCCACTGAAGAATTAAAAATGAACCTAGCATCCTGTGGGGTAGCCTCTGGTCACTCTGAGCATATGGACATACTGCCCAAAAGGGAACATGAGCTGTCTTGATCCAGGGTGCAAAACCACAGGTAAAATGCTAGTATTATGAATTCAAGTAAGAGTCTAGATGTGGGGTTTTTTTTTATCTTCTCCTTCCTAAAGTGTCAAAGAAGCAGTGCTAGAGTAAGAATATTAGCTTTGCTTGACAGCTTTCAGGTCCAATATTGTTTGTTGCAATGGCCTTTAAAGAACTGATAGGCTTTGGTGAGAGAGGGGGAAGAGGTGGTAGATGAATGGGCCAGGAGATTGCTTTTTGATGTTGAAAAAGGAGCTAGAGCAATTTTTTTTTTTTTTTCCTCTACACGAGCCAAATGCTAACTGCTCTTTATTCTGTGCTGAAGTTTCTATTGTGTAAGTAATCATATGGGCATATTTAAGTACTGGGCTTTTTTGAGTTAAACCCCATTCAAATTGTTATGACTGTGTTTAATCTTTGAAGGATGGGTGAGGAGGGGGGAATCCGTTCTTCAGGAAAGAATCCTTTTTATACAGAAAACTATAGGGTTCTTATCTTTGATCTAAGTAAGCACAACTGTACCATGTCAGCAGCATATTAGTGCCAATGCATGTGTGTTGTACTTTTTAAATGCTGTTTCAACATGTGTCATTGGATCTGTGTTCCTACAGGCTCACAACAACCTGCACCCTGGTAACTACATGTTGATTGAAGCACCCTTATGAAAAAAAGATATAAATGTTTGTGGTTAAGGTGATAACCCTTTTGTTTTCTCTGTAATCCATCACAGGGCTTGTCAGCCCTGACAGCTCGAGTGGATTTTTTTGAACACCTCTTTATCTGACAGCTTCATGCATCATAAAGCAGCAAATAGAATTAGATCAAAGTCTAAGAGTCACTGTAGGCTTGGTAAGGTATGCAATCCTGTTTGTATCTTTATCCAGGCTCTGACAGTTCATTTTAACTGGCAACAGGGGGAAGGAGGTAGAAGGAGGAAAGTTTCTTTTTCTTTTAAGCAGGTACAGTAGTGCTGCATTTTTAAACGTACACTGCTTTCACATATCATTTCCCCTTGACATCTGTGATTCCCTGTATACTGTAGCACACTATATATATTTTCAGAATGCTCAACAACAGCAGTCACACTCTCAAAGCAAAGGCTTAACCAGTGTATGAGGCCATGTACCCATATGCTTTAATAATCCTGACTTTTGTTTAATATCAATGGCAAAGATTGACAGAGCTCACTTTAAACAATGGAATATTGTCCATCTGGTACATGCCAGATTCTATGAATTACTGTGATGGATAACAGGTTTACCAACAGTCCCCTAAACTCACAGGATACAGCCAGAATTTACTTAATAAAGAAACAACATAAAGAGAAGAGGAAAAAAAAAAAAAAAAGAGAAGAGAAGAGAAGAGAAGAGAAGAGAAGAGAAGAGAAGAGAAGAGAAGAGAAGAGAAGAGAAGAGAAGAGAAGAGAAGAGAAGAGAAGAGAAAAAGGAGAAGCCTAATTCTTAAGGAAACAAACAACAACATGATTTTTAAAATTGGACATCTGCAGTTAGCTACCTTGGTCTGTGTTGGTGTGTCCTGTATTTCAAGACTTTTGAATAAATGCTGGGTCTTGAAGGAAAACCCAAGAATTTATGCTAAACCTTTCAGAGGTGCCATACTCTTGGCAGTTTGTAGTGGAAGAGAGTAAAGAAGTCTTTTTACTCTCAAACACATAGTGGAAAATTTGAAATTAGGTAGCTTCCTTTGCTTCCATCTGAAACTTGTGCCTGAATACTATTTTTTCTTTCAGGGAATTGTAGAATCATAGAATTGTTTGAGTTGGAAGGGACCTCTAGTTCAACTCCCCTGCAATGAGCAGGGACATGTACAGCTAGATCAGGTTGCTCAGAGCTCTGTCCAGTCTGACCTTGAGTGTCTCCTGGGCCGGGCATTCACTATGTCTCTGGGCAACCTGTGACAGTGCCTCACCACTCTCACTGTAAAAAACTATTTTCTTCTATCTAATATCTAAATCACCTCCATTCCAGTTTCAAACCATTTCCCCTTGTCCTATCACCACAGACCCTGCTAAAGAGTCTGTTCCCTTCATTCTTGTAGCCCCCTTTAGATACTGAAAGGCTGCTCTCAGCTCTCCCCAGAGCCATCTCTTCTCCAGGCTGAACAGCCCCAGCTCTCTCAGCCTGTCCTCTGAGGGGAGGTGTTCCAATCAATGGATCATTTCTATGGCCCTCCTCTGGAAGCACCCCAGCAGGTCCACATCTCTCCCGTACTGAGAACTTCATATTTGGTCACAGTACTCCAGATGAGGTCTCACCAGCGCAGAACAGAGGGGCAGGATCACCTCCCTTGCCCTGCTTGCCCAAACTTGTGGCCACCACCTGTACATACGAAGCCAAATGTCATATGGTTGCCCTACTTCAACACCCACGAGCATGTAGTCTGAAAACTCTTCTCACTGGCTTGTTGTGTCCTCCCTGCCTTGACACGACTGAGATACACTCCTAGATCAAGAGATGAGGTGGCCGACTGACTTGCCTCTGCTTTCACAGTGGCTGTTGGGAAAAGTTATGGCTGGACTGTTTCTGGCTTTAATGGCAACAGTCATAGTCAATAATCCCTAATTAACTTTGTCATTGACATTTGATTTTTCCAAGTGTGCATTATTCCCTGCATTTACACTGAAAATGGTGAAAATTAGTAGAGACTGGGAGGCTTGCAGCTCTTCGCATTTTACTTCTAAAGGCCCCTAGGAACCTGAGAGATGCTTGTGGGATTTATTAACTGTTTCTGTCTCTTTAGTAATATTAACTCAAATTAATTAACAGATTTGCTTTGCCTTAGACAAAATTGAGGTTCGACTCATAGAGAAGACACCAAGGAAATGAGAAGTATGCCCTCAGTCTTAAAAAAGCATGACCAGTAACACCTCCATACTGTGTATGTGAAAGGCATTCAAATATTATTATTTCTAGTCTTATGGAATACTTAGACTTTCATCTTAGTAAGTAAGCCCCAGTGGAAATATTTGTGAATAGTGGAAAAAAAAATGAAAATAATTTCTCTTTCAATACAGTTTTAAAAATTAGTTTTCTTCCACCCTGTGTGTGTTAAAATATAAGCCTTGCCATGGCTCTTCTACCTCCTGCAAAAGCTCTTTTAACTTTTATTTGTTATTTAAAAAGCCACAGGGTATATTCTCTTCTTAATACATAGGGATTTACGTGTGAAACTCCCTGTGCATCGAGGTGATAATATACCCCTTAATTGGAAGCTGTTTAATGCTCTCGATTTAACATTTTAATAGAAAAGTTACAAGCAGTCTGGCTGTGAGCGCAGCACTATTAAAATTCCCAGCCAGGACAGTAGTGTTTTTTTCTTTAAGTGGCTATTTATTTGCTAAAATTTGGTGCAGCTTTCATTACAAGTTGAGGCCACTTTTAAGTTTTGCTCTACATTATGAAAAAGAAAATGGAGAACAGTAAAGCAATCCTAAGCCTCAAATAAAAGGAGAACTTAAAAGCGTCTTTGCCATGTGTGTCCCTCTATAGGTCATGCTGGCTCAGGTCGCTCGGCACTGAGGCAGCTTTATTGAGTGTCTTATTGTGCAAACACAGTAGGAGGAACACTACCCTCTGTGCTTACCAGAACCACTCATGTGGCTGGAGTTCATTTACTTGCAGGTTTTCAGGCCCTTATAACCACTTGAGAAGGGAGCCAAAGTGGGACCTTCACGGCTTGGGCCTTGCAGACACTACCCCGCACAAAGAAACCTATGGACTCCTAATGGAGTCCAAGGCTTGGCTCTCTGACTAGCGTGTGCCTCACAGCCTTTCAGGTTTTGTTTTTAAAACACCGCTGGGAGGCAGGAAAGTGCCTTCTCTGCCATGTGAAAGACATAGAAGGACGTAGGGCCATATTCACAAAAGGATTAAAAACATCAAGTATGACTGGAAGCATCTGTCCCGAAATACAGAACATCATTCTTAGCTCTCCTCTCTCTTCCAAGCTCTAGAAATACCCAATGACGTATTTGCATTTTTGCAGCACGATTCTGGAGGTGCTAAATCTTTCTTCTGCCAATGCCCTCAATCTTCTGCAAGTGGAGTAGCTCTGCACAAGGCTCCTGTCCAGGTCCAATTTGCTTCGTTATGAAGATGTGTCTGTAGCTGTGAATCTTATGGTATGTTCTCTGGAAACCCTACGGGTATTCTGGCATCAAAACATCACTCTACCCAAGCTGGTTAACGATATAGACAAGCAGGAGTAAATTTTCAGTGGCTAAAAAAAGGCAGAGCTTATTCCCTATGGGTAAATGGTGTCTGAGTTTGTTGCTTTACCTGTTTTAATTTAACGTACGGGAAACTTTCAGCAAACAAGTCTGTGTGTATGCATGAAAATATAGTTTGTATTCCTACATTCCTGCCTCAGACTTCTGCTTCGTGCTTCATCCCTCCTCCCATGTTTTGCACAACAGAGGGATGTATGGGTAAAACAGCAGAACAGGCACCCTGCTAAGGAAGAATCCTACTTATTTTTACATCAATGCACTGAGCATTAGCTGTTGCGTGGAAGCAGAGACTGATGCTTGGACTAGATGATCTTAGTGGTCTCTTCCAAATTTAATGATCCTAAACTGGGATCCCACTGCAGGCAGATGTTTATTGGGTTGATCACCAACCCTCAGTGCCATGGCTTCCTCTCCAGCCTCTGTGTACATCTCTGCAGGGCTGTGGATGTGTCACTGTGCCGTCCCTGCCAGGATGTGGCACTGCTCCCATGTGCATCTGCTTTCCAAGTGGGTAGACGGCACCACTACCTGCTACCAGCCTAGCTTTTCATTCTCTTGTGTGCTGGAGACAGCCTAGAGCTGGGCTTTCCAAAGCTGTATTTTGAGGGATTTACACTTGTTAACCTGTCAGAGAGGGAGTGCAAGAGACAGACTACTAACATCAATATATTCATGCAGTTTAACCTACCAGCACATGAGAAAGTCTCTGGGCAGACTTCAGCTTGGCGCACAAACCTCCAGGAGTGTTGATAGCCTTCCTGAAAGGATGGCTGATCCCCGTGGCGGCTCGCTCCTCGTCTTCTCACTGAGAAAGCAGCAAGAGGGAAGCTGAAGACAGACGTACTTGTTAGTGTATTTTTGTGATGTGGCCACTGGGAATGGTACTTAGGCAGCTACTCACTTTACAAAGGATTTAATAGCCTTTAGATGGTAGCAACTTTTAGTTGTTCTTCATCTGGGCTGGAACTGAACCAGCATCCTGTTGGCTGAAAGGCTTCATATCCCCATTAAAAATATTTTACTGGCCTCCTCTACTTAAAATACATCAAACAGTCTCCGCTTCTATTTGCTTTTCTGCTGAAATATGAAAGCAAAAAGTGGTCCTGGTAGAGCATAGCTTATACTGAGAAATACCGAGACAAAGCTATGGGTTGTTGGACGCCTTTGGGAGGCAGGATGGAGAAAGCAAGGCACAGCAAGAGCTCAAAGCCTGGAAAACAGAAACACCTCGAGAGGCTTAAGTTCCTCCACTCTACAGCACAGTTGAAAAGTCTCATTAACGTTTGTGCAGAAAGAAAAACTTTCTCTTTTCTTCCCTCCCTTCACTCCACATTTATAGCAAAAGGCCCAGAGCTATTATCTAAATGAGGGGATCACAGAAATGTGCATTTTTTGGTGAGAGTTTAGCTCTGAGTACGGCATTCCTGAAAAGGTCACTGCAGACCATTTAGTCGGGAGATTTGTACAATCTAAAGTTATGCAAAAATTAGGTTTTTGTATAAATTAACTCCATGCTATTTCTCCTGATTTTTATTTTAAAGAAACCTATGGTGTTAGAGCAAATAGATTTTCCTCCAACATAGAGTATATATTGTCTTTCAGTACAGCTTCCAAATAAAATTTATCTCTTGCTAAATGTAAACTAAATGAATCGTGTAGAACTAATACATTTTGTGCCAAGAAAATAAATGGGCACAGTGCTAGACGCTTAGGAGTGTCACTAATTATTCACGTGATTTGTGGCATCCATTCTCAGCAAAGGTATGGAGGCGATAACTGGAAAACTCTTTCACATTCCTCTCCTGGAAAACACAGAGAGAGGAACTCAGCAGACTCACAAACATACTAAAACCTCTTAATTTCAATATATCCAGAATGCTATTCCCACTCCCAGAAGTACTGGAGCACATCTAGTGTCTGTGCGCCGAGGAAAAACCAGAAGGCTTGGGCGTTCCCATGTATGTGAAACAAGTTCGTTCGTTTTTTCTTTCTTTCTTTCTTTCTTTCTTTCTTTCTTTCTTTCTTTCTTTCTTTCTTTCTTTCTTTCTTTCTTTCTTTCTTTCTTTCTTTCTTTCTTTCTTTCTTTCTTTTTTCAGTGCACTTTTCAACTCAGAATTGAGGAAGGCTGCTCCCACATTTAGCTTCCATACCTTGAACGCAAGGGCGTACCCAGCGCATTTTTTTAGCGAGCAGTGAATACTTTCCAACCGCACAGCTCCCAGTTCGGCACAACAAGTCTGCGGCATCCGAGCAGCACAGACCGGTGTTCAGGGTCCCCCATAGCTTTTCAAGGAGATGAGACCTTTTTCTTGCCTTTTTCCTCCTTCCCCTTTCTTTTTGTCTATCATTGGCCAGCCATGTAAATGAACCAAGAGGAAGAAATACGAGGAGGTGGAAATGTCGGGTAAAAAGTGTCGTGTTGACCAGGGTTATTTTTTTAGTCTTCAGATTTTGTTGACAAGCATAGGGTTACCGCAGGAAGTACATTGAGATAAAAGTAGAAAACGTTCTGCCTACGTGGCTTCTTTTAAAGGAGAGGCAGATTGTCATACACACAGACACAGGCACACCGAATGGCTGAGCCGCCGGTGATGGCTGCGGAGACAAAAATCAATATAAAATGTTGTAAATAAAAAGTCACCTTCTTTAGCCCTTGGGTGGCACTTTTGTTTTCAGGGCAAGTTGCAATTTTAATTCAGCTGTGTGACATTCTTTGATGAACATATCAAGTTTTGTCATTGCCAGTAGCTCCATTTTTTTCAAAAAGGAAAGGATTGTCCTAGATAGCCTATATTTTAGATCTGTTTTTTTTCTTGAGATGGTTGTTTTATTTTTGTGATTGCTTGTAGATTTCTTCCTCATACTGTTACCAGCATGGTCGCCAAAATTAAAGTCTGGGTGGCCAAAACTGCCTGAGTGTCAGCCACTTCAGATAATTTTCCCTTTCTCATAGACATGTCTGGGCATTGTAAATTCATATTTGTGGGGAAGGGGGAGTGTTGTGTTCTTTTTCTGGGTTCCCACTGTAAGGCAATAAGTTAGTAGCTTTTGTCAAAAGAAGACGGAATTAGGAGGAATACAGTTGTTATGCTTTTGTCTTTTATTAGACAAGAAAAAGATTGGCACTAGGACAATCAGATGGAGCATGCTCATTTCTGCAAAGCATTTAAAATGTATTACTAGAAAAATACTGATGTGTGTGGCAGTTCAACACACGCTCAGATGTTTGAGTGAAAACATGCTGAAAGAGGGGATGAAATCCCATATTTGGGAGTCAATCTGCCTGGCAAAGTCCATAGCAAGGAGATTCCCCTACCAGGGTGGAAGCTCAGGCAGCGAGGGGCTGCGCAGTTGGGTTCCCAGAGGAGTCGGGCCACAGAAAGAGCAAGAGGCTGAATGCTGTTGTACTGAAAGGCCCTGGAAATGATTCACGTTTTGTGGGCTCTTGTTGGGGAAAAGTCCAAGTTCAATTGAGAACGCTTAAATGAGTGGCATTAAGATTAATTTGGACTCCAAGTTGCCAATTAGAAAACCTCTCTCTTGTAAACACCAACCTCTTAATTAGACAATCTTGCCTTTTTGTTTTCTAACATCAACAAAATGGATACATTAGTGCCATATGAAGCTGCCTTAGGAGGATTAGCTAAAGGAAACTACATATTGAACTTCACCTTTTAATTAACTTTTAATGAATTGCTCTCACATCAGAAAGCAGTCACAGAGGGACTCCAAGATTCAGGAGTTACCTAAGATCCGTAGTGTGTTTTAAGGGAAAAATAATATATACTGATTTCATCATTCTACATCTATTTCTGCTTCACTCAGAGCCTGGACTGCAAAGTAGTGGTGGGGTATTTGGAAGGAAGAAAAGCTGAAAAAAGTTAGATATGTAATTAATTATAGAAGCATGCCATATTTGTTTTTGTCAGTCTGGGTTACTGGGAAACATATTTTCCTTATTTAGTGTTGCCTTTGTGCAGTTATATTAAGCCAAAAAAAACCAACAAAACACCACCAACCCAGAGAGCGAGCGATGGAGCGCATACATACACAGGGCAGTGCGGGTGCCGGCGCTGCCCCTGGCTGCTGCAGTACTGCTGTGGCGAGGTGCGATCTGAGCCAAGCGGGTAATCACACTTGGCACCCGCTGTCAGGGAGACAACTTTGGTGCCGAGCCTGGAGATCATTAGGAGTGAAACATCAAATGCTGGAAAACAAATGGAGGCTTAATCTTCAATGAAAGAGAACATCAGCAAAGCATGGCTCGTGTGGGCTCTGTACCCGACGTGCTGGGAATGGGCAGGTTCACCTGTGCCCTGCTCCATGCCTCTCGTGCTCTGTGTGATGTGGAACTGCTGCTAAAAGTGAAAAATCTCTTCTGCCATATCAGGAGCAAAACATGCATCAGAGGCAGAGCTTGAGCTGCTCCTTTTAATGCAAGGGGCTGTGGGGTGCACGATGGGAATGTGGGGAGATGCCCTCCATCCCATAAGCTGTATGCTGGCACTGCCACCATGAGACATGTCTGACTGTGTGCCTGCTGCAACCTGCACTTTGCATCTCTGTGCAAGCAAGCTGTGCAGCAAGCACAGGGTCACCACACCTCAGTGGTGACAGTCAGTCTAAAGGAGCAAGCCAACCTGTGGGAAAGGATGCTTCTGAATCCCTACCACAACCAGGGCACCCTTTCCTTTGCTGTTTTGCTCCCTCCCCTGTTTGTTTTATGTAAACATTTGATCACACGCGTTTTTGTCAGCACAATAGCCTTTCTTACTGTGAACTTCCATGAGCGCAGCCAAGACAAAGGCATCTGCGAGCAAACTGCAATGCTCATTGTTACTCTTTGCTCTGCCGAGTGTTCATCTTCCAACATTTGTCTTTGTGACACTCTGGGGATGCCCAGAGCTGTGGGATATCCTCCTGCAGCCTGCCCCAGGCTGGGCAATGCCCACAGCTGAGATGTCCTTCCTGAGGCTGGTGGGGGGCCCAGTCTCTACTTTAGTGGCAGACCCCCAAGCTGCCCACTTTTGGGTTCCCCTGGATCCCCTGGCAAGCCCACATTCTGGCTTTCGGCTGACTGCTGCCAGAACCATCACCAGTGGGTGCTGCATTCCAGTGGGGACTGTGAGGGACAGGCACATGCCAGCTTCCATGTGCCCTCTACTTTCCACCCTCCATGTGCCTCTCAGCTCTGGACCTTCATGTCCTCCTCCCTACTTTCCTCCTGTCCTTATTTACAGGTTGACAGCTTTGGGTCATTTTATCTGGAGCCCCAGGTACTTATGGGCACTGGCAGTGTGATTGGTGTGTTTGTGAAGTTTCTGAGTGCCCAGGTTAGCCCCAGCAGAGACTTGGCATCCACGGTGCTGCCAGGCTATCTATCTCCTCTCTGAATCCACTCTCTGTGAAAGGTCCCCATCCCATCTCACTTGTTCATTTCATCCCTCTGATCCCCAGGTGGGGCTCCTCATTCAGTCACTGGAGATTTTATGAGCTATTAATTATACATTAGTTCTGTTAAGCTCATGATCCCTGTCAAATGATTAGCTTTCTATAGAGACTGCACATGATACACTGAGAACACCAAAGACAAGTTTGGCATGCAGCAACATAAGTCAGAGAGAGCTGTCCCTCTACCTTTGCAATGTCCTGACCCCCCAAATCCTTGGGATCCTCTTCCAGACTACCAGCAACCAGAACCAAGCCTCGATGACTGGCACATCCATGTCTCCCAGGTGATCACATGCAACCAGAGCAGGAGTAATCTGAGCAAGAAGTTTGCAGTCTTTGGTTGAATACCCTTCATTATTCAAGAAAACCCCAAACCAACAACTACCTAAAACAAACAGACCCAAAAAATCCCCACATATAAGAAGGAATATATTCAGGGAAGACAAGATTGCTCATAAAGAAGTAAACAAGTCACATTCAGAGAAAAAGCCTGTATTTGTCAGATAATTTATCCTCAATGAATAATTCAAGCAAGTCTAATAATGATTATTTATTAGTTATAATATACATACTGACTTAGGCATATACAGTGCTTCAATAAAAGTAATTAAAATAATTTTGCATTAACTTATCAGATTAATGGAATAGGCATAAAATGTACTTTTCAAGCCCAGTGCGTTACAGACATGACCTCTGCAAAACATAACACACTATGAAGTGTTTATCCAAAATTTTGGATGTGCTCTCTGCAGTTCTTAGTGTTGCAGTTCACCTTTCACTGATTTAAAAAATGCATCCCTTGATGCATCTTAGATATCAGCTCTGATATTTATCTCCTTTAATTGAGTTCAGACAGAATCGTTCAAACCGATGGTCCATCTTTCTGTAGGTTACGTATTTTAATCAGAGGGATGAGGCAGTTAGCAATAAAGGCATGTATTAGACCTGGTTTTACAATTTCTTGCTTTCAGGATCCAGTACTCATTTTGCTTAAAGCAGAGGACCAGCAATACAGTCTTAAAATGGAGGCTTAATAGGAACGCAGATGTGGAGATTTTGATTTAGGAAATCCAATCTGAAAACAAGAAGCTTGGAACCTGCAGTGCACGATTGTTTGAAAATGATGCAAAGATCAGCCTGAGCGAGGCTCACCCCAATCTTTGATCAAGTGAATTTTTCCCCTCTGTAAAAAACACTTGGATTTTTTCTTTAATCCCTGAAACCATCTGAACATAACACAGGATTTGCAGAGATGCAAAACAAGTGGTGAACTGCAAAGCTCCTTGGAATTCTCTTCCAGATTGCGGCCGAAGCCATGCTACGAGCGATGCTCTGGCTGTTTCAGGGAAAGCCTATTAGCTGTTTTCAGGGCTCAACGTGTTTCACCTAAAAATGTGCTGGCAATATGCTGTCAGGCAGATCAGCTCCATATTGCGTCTCCTACCATTTGTGTGGCCTCAGCGTTTCCAAAGTAAGAATGGTTATTGTAAAAAGCAGGGTTCATTCGTAGACTCTGCGCAGTGACCTCTGCAGAACATACACTCGATAGCAGCACGCGGAGGAGGAGCACTGCAAACTGGGGCTCTCGCTCTGCAGAGCTCTGGAGCCTGCGCTCCCCTTCAGAACGAGGACAGTCGCCTTACAGCCGGTGAGATAACTCATGTGCTTAACATTTAATGCATGCTTTCACGCTGCAGGGAATCAGACTTGGCATTAAAATTTGCCCACAGCAACTGTTAAAGTATTCCTTAACCAAACTTCCAAAAGAACACTTTTTTTTTTTTGTATTGCATATTGTCTTTTTTTGCTTTTAAATTTTGAAAGAAATACTCCCTTTTAATTTGAAAATGCTAATAATTCTTTTCTTGGCTTCGGCAATTGAAAAAGTGTCACCAAACCCACAAATATTTAGCTCTTATTAATTACAAGGAGGGAAAACGTAATTTCCTGCCTGCGTTCCCCAACCAAACAGGAGCCGCAGGGGCAGGCGGCAGCTGGGCAGCGGCAGTGGGATGGCTGCTGGAGGAACACAGGACTCTGGCCCTTCTGTGCTGCCGAGGGAGCAGCGTTGGGTGCTGGCAGGGACAAGGCGAATTTAATAGCAAAAATCTTAGGGCGCGGATCAAAGGGATTTATTTAATTGGTTGCTCAAGATGGGGTCAATTTCCAGGAATCAAGGCAGGGCCAGTTGGGAAACTTGCAGCTCTGTCAAAGAAGGGAACCCTCTGGCCCCAGAAGCTTCAGCTGTGTTTGAGTGGCTCCCCAGTTCTCTGCTGATGCTCTCCGTGCTCATAAGGAGCACAGCTGCCGCGACCTGCTGTGAAGGGTGGGAAGGGATGGCAAACGCTGTGCAGATTTCTTCCTTTTTTTGTTACGAAGGCAATTTGTGTACTTTTCAAACAGTGGGCTTCAAGACTGAAAAACAAATAAAAAAATAGTTGATTGCCTATATTCCTGTTTAATCTCTTTTTCTTTCTCAGTAGCGTGTGGTGTGCAGTGTGAAGACTGCCTCTGAGATTAATGGTAGCCAGTATGTAACTCACTTGTGCTCAACTTGCTTCTTGCAAATGCTTACACTCACCTACATTACAAAAGCTGCAACACTGTCAACTAAAATGATTTTAAATGCATCTGATGGTAGCAGTGCAAATCCCTCAAGTAGGCATATGTATACTGGCTTAAACATTTCTTAAACTAGTTTATCTTGATTTGGTAATATACTGTTTTTAGATAAATCTATAGAAACCCTATTTTGAGGCCTTAAGTCCTTTGGCATCTCTTCACCCACCACAACTGGGGCTTTCAGTCCTGTGTTGTGAACTCCACAAATTCCCCATATGAAATTACTCTCCCTTATATCTCATCCCTTTATTACTCAGACAGGATGTGGTACTTGCCTTCCCCAACGGGCAGGTTTTAGAGTGAATCCATGTCCCTACAATGCTGACAATGGATCCCTGATGAGAATTTTAAATGTTACATTACAAAATGTATGTAGATGTAAAAGTTTATAAAAGTTTCTTAAGGGTTTGGTGTAGGACTTCAGCTTGGTAATGTGGTATGGAAGGAAGGAAGGAAGGAAGGAAGGAAGGAAGGAAGGAAGGAAGGAAGGAAGGAAGGAAGGAAGGAAGGAAGGAAGGAAGGAAGGAAAGAAGAAAAGGAGGAGAGATGAAGAGAGAGAGAAAGAGGAAAGAGAAAGAAAAGGAAAATAAAATGGAAAGGAAAAAAGGGAAAGAAAAGGAAGGAAAAGGGCAGGGGAAGGGGCANAAGTTTAATTCCCACTTTCCATTTTTTCGGTATTTATTATGCCACATTCCCATGGGGCTGTGACTGGCAGGCGGGTCACAATATACATAACTGATAGGCCCATCTGTCTTCCTTTCACTGCATGCTCCCCCTTCTTTCTCTTTCTTTCTCTCTCTCTCTCTCTTTCTTTCTTTGCATGTGTCATAAACTGTCAGCTATTGGCACAGTCCTGTGTGAGGACTTACAGACAGGTAGCAGCCTAAGAGAAGGCTATCAGTGTATAAGGGGAATTTAGTGGCTTCATAGTAGGTTATGAAAGTAAATGGTTGCATGATGCTTTGCATTATTTCTCTTCAATATTTACATTTTTTTATCTTAGTAACACATGAAATCAAATAGAATTGTGTTCATGAGAAAAATGTGAGAAACCTCTTTATTTTCTGTTCCTTTTTTGTTCTCTATCACGGCTCCCTACCCAGCAGCATGAGAGATCCCCCATTACTTTGGCTCCCCAATACCCAAGGATTCCAGCGCTGGGGGAAAAAAATAAAAATAGATGCTAATCCACTCTGAAAAAGCAATCAGCCCCTGGAAAGCAGTCTGCCTGGCTTCTGTTCTCAGTAATGCTTCCCACCTGAGATTTTGGAAGCTCTCAGCTTGGTTATGTGCCTGGTTTTTAATTTTATTAAAGGAAAAGTGAAAGTTCAAAGTGCTGCAGCAGCTGTTCATGGTGGGTTGCAAGTGAGGGATTGTAGGGACCAGGGGCCAGGCAGTTCCTGATCCTGCAGCCTGCCATGCGCTCAGCAAGCCTTGGCCCAGCAGTGTGGCCAAGCATCAGGCTCTGGCTGGTTAGGCGCTGTGGCCATGTGCCTTCATCGAGCACTACCCAAAGGCTCAAAAGGATCACCGTCGGTGCTGGGGCAACACTTCCCAGCATGGCAGGGTGGGGTTGGCCACTTCACATGCTTTCCTTTTTTTCTGGAAAAAAAATCGTATTGTGCTTTGTGTCCTGCTTTCCAGCTTTTACCTCTCTGTTGTTTTTAACTGGCATCATTTATTGCTGTTTTAATCAGGAGCCCCCAAAAACTGAAAATTGAAAGAGTCATCCCACATTTTTTCAGCTCACACTAAAAAAATCTAACAAAAAAATCCATCGGCCTGTCTTTAACCTTTGGTAACCCTGACATTCTTTGCACTAAAGTGTCTGATATTAAAGCAGATTGCTTTCATGCCTACATAAGTAATATCATATGCTTCACATCAGCCTATGCTCAGGCTAGCTGAATTTCCACTGTATTATTGCCTGTGAATGTACACTCTGTGCATACTAATAATGGCCTATCTGAACCAGCTTGCCTTTCAACTTTTTTTGAAAAGGAGTTTTATTGGTTTGTGGCATAGGAATATAGTTCAATGAATGATGGTAATGCTTGTGTCTACTAGTGCTTGGTGAGTTGTGCCAGAGAAGTACTGCTGAGAAGAGGAACAACCATAAAACTTCATGGAATTACTGAAGAAAAGGTGTCCTCTTTCTCCTCTATGATTGCTCACTAATATCATATCTAATATTGGTGTACATAAAGAAGACTTCTAGATTTTATTGTGTAAACAATGTATTTGGAACTTTTTCTTTCTCTTTAGGCAATAGGTATTACGGGGAGATCAGAAAGGAGAACTTCAATATGGACATGATTTAGTGTGATTGCCAGGTGGTCCGTTTTTGTCTGAGATAATTCTTTTCAGTCCTGCTAGAGTTTCCTCTCAGCTCTTCATCCTGCCCCAAATGCTTTCCTGTGAGATCTTTCCCTGTTCATATCTTACTCTGATGTGCATAGGGGACATAGCCCAGGTTTCTGCCCTGTGAAGAATAGTCACACACATAAATCTAGAATTGGACTTTCTGCTGTTATTATCAGAATTCTCTGTTGTTTTTTTTTTTCCTTCTCCCTTCTAAAAGCCTGTGAATGCTGATTGTGGTATCACAACACATCATCTGGGGAGTTTCAAAATGGTTTTGCTGTCTTTCCAGTATCCGAAACCAAGTAATTTTCTCACATCAGAGGTGCACTGCAAAGTTCAATGAGGACCTGTCTCCCACCCAAAACATCTGGCACCCATACCCAAGATGAGATGTGAAGATGCCTCTCATTTAACCCGCTTTGGTGTGTGTTAACTTTCACAGCTTGTACTAGTATGGCAGGCTTCTTCCAGTGCGTGTGTGTGTGTGTGAAATATCTAAGGTAGATACACATCCTGGCAAAAATCTTCCTGCTGTGGATGCAAGTTCCCTTGTTTAGAACTAGAGAGATAAAACAAGTTGGACCAAAGGTTAACCTAGGTCTATATCCTCTCCTAGACACTAGCTAGTAACATGTTATTTGGAAAAAGATGGGGAAATAGGGAATCACAGAACAATCTTTTTTTTTTTTCCATGACATTTTTACCCAGGTTCCAGTAATCTGTGGTTTGGAGACTTCTTGGATTTCCTGGAAAAAGATAAATTTTTTCTCCATGTACTGGTGGACCTGTCCTCCATAAATTGTCTGATTGCTTTTTTAACCCATCCAGTTAAGTTTAGGGTCCAGCCAATTTCATTATCACAAACACTAAATAGAGGGATAAACAGCCACTGAAGAATTAAAAATGAACCTAGCATCCTGTGGGGTAGCCTCTGGTCACTCTGAGCATATGGACATACTGCCCAAAAGGGAACATGAGCTGTCTTGATCCAGGGTGCAAAACCACAGGTAAAATGCTAGTATTATGAATTCAAGTAAGAGTCTAGATGTGGGGTTTTTTTTTATCTTCTCCTTCCTAAAGTGTCAAAGAAGCAGTGCTAGAGTAAGAATATTAGCTTTGCTTGACAGCTTTCAGGTCCAATATTGTTTGTTGCAATGGCCTTTAAAGAACTGATAGGCTTTGGTGAGAGAGGGGGAAGAGGTGGTAGATGAATGGGCCAGGAGATTGCTTTTTGATGTTGAAAAAGGAGCTAGAGCAATTTTTTTTTTTTTTTCCTCTACACGAGCCAAATGCTAACTGCTCTTTATTCTGTGCTGAAGTTTCTATTGTGTAAGTAATCATATGGGCATATTTAAGTACTGGGCTTTTTTGAGTTAAACCCCATTCAAATTGTTATGACTGTGTTTAATCTTTGAAGGATGGGTGAGGAGGGGGGAATCCGTTCTTCAGGAAAGAATCCTTTTTATACAGAAAACTATAGGGTTCTTATCTTTGATCTAAGTAAGCACAACTGTACCATGTCAGCAGCATATTAGTGCCAATGCATGTGTGTTGTACTTTTTAAATGCTGTTTCAACATGTGTCATTGGATCTGTGTTCCTACAGGCTCACAACAACCTGCACCCTGGTAACTACATGTTGATTGAAGCACCCTTATGAAAAAAAGATATAAATGTTTGTGGTTAAGGTGATAACCCTTTTGTTTTCTCTGTAATCCATCACAGGGCTTGTCAGCCCTGACAGCTCGAGTGGATTTTTTTGAACACCTCTTTATCTGACAGCTTCATGCATCATAAAGCAGCAAATAGAATTAGATCAAAGTCTAAGAGTCACTGTAGGCTTGGTAAGGTATGCAATCCTGTTTGTATCTTTATCCAGGCTCTGACAGTTCATTTTAACTGGCAACAGGGGGAAGGAGGTAGAAGGAGGAAAGTTTCTTTTTCTTTTAAGCAGGTACAGTAGTGCTGCATTTTTAAACGTACACTGCTTTCACATATCATTTCCCCTTGACATCTGTGATTCCCTATATACTGTAGCACACTATATATATTTTCAGAATGCTCAACAACAGCAGTCACACTCTCAAAGCAAAGGCTTAACCAGTGTATGAGGCCATGTACCCATATGCTTTAATAATCCTGACTTTTGTTTAATATCAATGGCAAAGATTGACAGAGCTCACTTTAAACAATGAAATATTGTCCATCTGGTACATGCCAGATTCTATGAATTACTGTGATGGATAACAGGTTTACCAACAGTCCCCTAAACTCACAGGATACAGCCAGAATTTACTTAATAAAGAAACAACATAAAGAGAAGAGGANGGAGGGAGGGAGAGGGGAAGAAGGGAGGGAGGGAAGGAAGGAAGGAAGGGAGGAGGGAAGGGATGGAGGGAAGGAAGTAAATCTGCCTATTATAAAATACCATTGAATTAAAAAACCTACCCAAGAGAATATTTGAAAAACATATTGTTCTTTCGTTGTTTTTTTGGAAATGTCACTCAGAATCACAATTGTTTTTCTATTGGGATTTCTTCTAAATATGATCTATTTCTTACATTATTGTAACTATCCCTTTCCACAGATTTTACAGTGTTTATTTCAGTTTGCAAAGCATCAACTATCATGCTTCTTCACTTAAAAAGCTGTTCATATCAAGGAAATGAAAATTATTTCCATATTTTTACTGGAAATAGACATGTCTTGGGAGTGATATTCACACAAATTGTGTATGGTTGAATGAAACTACAGCACATAAAGGAAATTAACTGGCTCATTTAAAAGGAAAAATCTCCTTGTTCACTGCAGAATCCACTTCATCCTATGATCTAAGAGGGGGAAATCCTTTAAAAATTATTCCAAGAAGTGGAAATACATGAAGTTAAAAGCAAGCATATCTTTTCCAGAAGAGCAATAAACTAGTCCACAGAAACAATCTGAGTCCTCCAAAACTGCTGAAGTGAATATAGTCTAGAATGATCAGATGGATAAATGCTAGCTTTTTTCTTTTTAAATTTTAGATGAGTAACATTCTCCAGTAAAAACACAGATTCCTTTAGAATTCAGACTCTTTTGGGGCATGGATATAGAGATCTCTCAGAAATAACCTCCCCAAAAGTACATAGTCCAAGCTGGGGGTTTGTCATGCTACTGATACCCTCATCTCATCTTCCCAATTTCCTGCCAAAATTCTCCCTTGCCATGACTCACAGCACACCATCACCGTTATGGGAATTTTGTAGAGGAGCTTTAATGCAAATTGGTGAGAGCAAGAGCAAAATTATTGGAGTTTTGTTTACCTCTTCTGAGCTGCCACATCAGCTTGTCCACCATCTGTGGGCTGAGGAGGACCTGCAGTGTGACCACCACTCATGGACAACCCAAGATGATTGGGAAGCTGGCACTGAAATTATGCTTTTTGCTCTCAGGTCCTTTGGTTCAGGCTCTGCTGGCACACAAGAGCCCTCCAAGCCCTTGGGCACTAGGAAATCTGTGCACCTCCTTCTGATCTTCACCTCTGCTCATCTTGCACTGTGTATCACTCTCTTCAGAAAGGAACAGGCCTTCTGCTTCACTTGTCCTGGACATGTTGGGAGGAGATGCCTAACAGTGGGTGGGGAAGCCCAGGATTCCTATGTAGGGATATGTTGACAAGAAATCAAGGGCTGAGAACCCCACCACATTTAAATTGGTGCCAGTCTGTCCTGGAACAACTTGCTGCTTTCAGCCTCTGCATGTGTGGTGGCAACAGGGGTTGTTCAGATGAAAGTATATTTCCACACCTGCCAGATCCATGTCTGACTCTGGGGTGGAGGACAGGGCTGCCCAGATATCCTGCAGGAGGAGGGAGCTAGAAATGACATCTTCTTGCCTCCTTTCCCCTTGGCCACAGATGGGCCCATGGAGATGCTCCAAAATGGCCGCAAGGCTGTAGCTGGGTGGACAGGCCCTGGGGCGGAGCGAGGCCAGGCCAGATGAGGGCACAAGGAAGGGGCACACGTCCTCCAGTGGGGCAGCCTCCATCAGCCAGGATTTACAAGAGCCAGCCTATACTTGGCTTTTTTTCCCATGGAGTTGCTGAAGTCCCTTTGGAATATTAAGAGCCACATCATGGTGCTATACATATTAATGTGCAAGGGTTTTTTTTCTATTGTCTGTACCTTTCAGTCTAAGTCTGAATGACAGCCTTATCTATGATATCCAAACCTTAGGATGGTCTGATTCTAGGTAGTCCACTCTTCTTCATTATTATTATTATTATTTTTTAATGTGTTATAAAATATCCAGTTTTAGTGAGTTTCACGTTAGACCATGTATAGCTGATGAATTGTACCTGTTATATGGGCTATTTATATTTCATAAGTGCAAAAGTCAGAATGTATTTGATTGGTGCAAAAGCCAGAAATGATATTTCAGATAGATTGATTTGTCAAAATGGAAAAGATCTAAGGCTTTTAATTTGAGTTTTTACTATCTCTCATTTTAACCTGAAGTCAATAAGCTAGTTAACATTTTTTTACGTAAAATATTATGCCACTGAACTGTATAAAAACAGTCTTTTTTGTGCATATTTTGTTTTTGTTTTCATATAACCTCACTGTGCAAATCTTTTTCATCTATAGAGGGTTTATTGCCAAAGTAGTTTTCTTACTTGATAGTCAAATCAAATAAATAAGACCAAACCCATATGTAATAGAAAAAAAATCCTGCCAATTTTTTCCTCTTCCCTAGTAGCCATGTTTGTAGCCATATTTACTTTAAGTAGCCTTGGGCAAAAAGTTATGTGCCTCATTAATCTAAATCAACCTTGCAGGATTTTATGGCAACTGTTGTTGCTGTTGCCACATTATGTATGCTTTTTCCTTTTGTTCTTCAATATAGTGCTTATGAAGCTAAGGAACAATTGTCACTTCCTATTATGTGAACTAAATGTACAAGAATTGATGGGGCTTTCTACCTAATGTTGTTAGCCTGAACCTGGTTTGTTTATTTAATGAACAAAATGTCACAGTGTATCTGCATCCTCCTGACATCTGAAACAGTGGCAGCTGCTGGTGGCAGATTTCCTGAAACCGGGGTGTAGAATTAACCAATTCAATTTGCATGTTATCCAAAAAAGGAGGGAGGAGGAAAAAAAGAGGGAGCGGGAGAGACGAGACTCTCTTTTGAAAACATTCTTTAAAAAAGCTCGTATTTTGTGCACAGATGTCTCGAGTACCATTGTGTTGCAGGGGGCAGGGAGGAGCCAGCCTAATCCTGACACATAACCTACTCCAGCACCAGTAGATTTAGAGGAGTTCATTGAGATTCAGGGTTTAAGCATGATTCCATTACCAGATAGGTGCTGGGGTGGTAAATAAAAGCTAGTGGCTTCAGGAGCATTTTAAAAACTGGGAGTCAGTCTCACCTCCCTCCTTTCAAAGGGCTCTTATGAAGAAGAAATACCGATTCTGTGATTCTGTGACTCCCTGATTTTGCAGCTGTGCCACCTAAAAAAAAGATGCACTCTCTTCCTTCTCTAAGTTAGACTTTATAGGCATAAGTAAATGGTGCTAATGAACTCTTTTAGAAAGCAACAAAATCAGTAGGACTTACTGAAGACATTCACACTCTAGGATTGCTAATCCCAATAATAATTGCTAGATCACAGCACCCAGAAGCTGCAGTTGCATTTGTAGTTACGGACGGTTGGCTGCGGGTAATGTTTACCGGGCACAGGGTGTCCTCGAACAAAGGTGAACCCTCCCTGAGATCCATTGAGCTTTAGTGCTCAGCGGGAACACGATGCCGAGGCCCCGCGGGCTGTGGCTGAATGACAAGCACAGGCTGGCGCTGGGTCCTGGTACAGGGTGCTGCGTGCAGTCCCCAGTGCGGCCAATGCCGCAACCACGCTTCATATGCAAAGAGAGGAAAACACAATCTTAGTGTATATTACATGACAGTGCAGGGATCTGAACTACGCGGTAAAAGGCCCGGTTATGAGTATGTCTGGCAATTAAAAATAATTGGGAAGCAGGTTTGCCACTAACTCTTCCAAGAATGCCAGTTATGATATAATGATGTTTCATTAGACATGCTGAAAGCTGTGAGCTCCGTATGGCAATGGCAATTAGGAAGGATCATAAAGAAAAAAAAAAAGAAGAAGAAGAAGAAACATTAAAAATATCCCAGCTAAGATTAGCATAGCATTTAATGGCCACTTCATTAGCTAATTGATTTCTTATTAGTTACAGGGAAAAGCCCAGTTAGGGGCTCTGCACAGCTAATTAACAGCATTTACACAATTAGTCGGTTGCTCATTTTGTAACCAAACATTCTTGGAATCAACTGCGGCTGTGATGCTCTGGGCCATTTGATTAATTTTATTTTATTTTTTGCTAATATTGGCTTAACCTTCAAATAAAAAATTCGCTCCCCAGGGCCCCACCATATTTAATCACAACATTATACAAACAGAAAAAGGCTACGTCACACCATCTCAGGACATGAATTGGTTCTTCTTTCTTTTATTTGCGAGTTGTTTTATTGGCCCCATGAAGTCAATAGCATTCAATAAGCAGAATCGTCTGTCTTCTCCCCTGGCAGCTGAGTTTTTGCCCATCAAACATTATTATTATTTTGCAATTGGCAAATGGAACAATGTAGGTTTGACCACAACATATTTTTTTGCTTATGTATTGGGAGAAGTATGCAGGAGGTCTGGCTGAGATATTTATTTCTAATGCAGTCACTTCCTACTGCAAAAGAAATGCCTTCAGTAGAAAACTTGCCATTTAACAAAACGCGTGTTTTCGCATTGGTTTATATCTGGAATTAAGGGTGAGTGGGGAAAATTGCATGATGTTATAAAGGTCAGGAAGGGACAGACTGGATTTATGTGGCACTTTGTTAGCAACTCCGAGAAAATTGATGATCAAGAACATAATAAATAACAATAACAGCATTTAATAAAACAAACAAAAAGAAACTTGTCTGTTCATTTCCAGTTGATGGCGGCACTCCATAATCGCATAGCACCCAATTATTATTCTGGCAAGAAACAATGTCCCTTTTGCTCCCCAGACTCTCATACGCCGAAAAGAGCCAAACTCTGATCTCACTGCGGGCAGTAATGATTTTCCCCCGATGCAGCGGCTCTCATGTCAGACGGGAGCCGCTTAGCATTGATGCAGATAGGTTGTTAGCGCTGAGAGGCAGCGCTGCATATGTGAGCAGAAGGTCAAAGTTTTCACTTGCCAGTTTTCATTGGCACACTGGGATTCTGTATTAAATTATCATAAGCTAATTAAATAAAACCACAATCTCGTAATGATCGATCAGGTCAGAGATTATGCCAAGTCATCAATATATTAATTATTGCGCTTTGTTTTTCTTTCATTTTGCTCCTCCTATTTTTTTTTCCTCCTTAATGTTTCCTCACAATAAGTGCAAAATAGGAAATGATTTTAATCTACCATTGCTGTTTTAATTGTGGCTAATGGAAAAATGCTGTCTCAGACAAACATAATGGTAATTATTCCACTTCAACCTCCTTTTTTTTTTTTTAATTGAGAATTTATCCCGTAAGTGTATTTGCAGACAGTGAACCATAATGTACGGTCATTTCAGTGCTGTATTCTTTTTTTATTGTATTCATAGACAGTATGTTTTCCTTTCTCCTACACTTTTTTCTTCTGCTGATAATGCATGTCTGGCTTAGTTGATTCAAAGGATTATGAGTATCAAGAAAACTTCCAAATTACCTCAGTTTAAAGTGACATAATGGCAATTTGGGACTTTATTTTATTTCTTCTGTCAAGAAAACCTAACATATCTGGAAGCACTTTCTAAATTCTGAGCAACATCTACAATGTTCACACTGGGCTTCTTTCTGCCTCTATTAAGAGCAGCAGAAAAACAAAGCAAAACAAAACACTGCACTCAGATTTATGAGGTTTCACCGGATTGCAGATTACTGAATCAGAGGAAAAGAGGCACTTAGGTGTCTGTGAGGGTTTGATCCCAAACTGTACACAGTCAGTGTGTTGAGGGGAAAGGAAGAACAGGGCACTGGCTGTCCAGACTCCAGCTCTTATTCTCCATCCTCTGCTGTAGATGGGTTTCTACTGGGTTCTTTTTGTTTCTGCACAGTGCCAGTTTCCCCAGCTGACATCTACTTTTTCTTGCTTTTCCTTTGCAGGCATAAATGCAACCCACTTTACTCCTCCTTTCTACTTCAGTCTGTGAATGGTCCAAGGTATTGTCTCAAGGTCTACCAGTTAGAAAGAAAGACAAAACAAAACCAATTTCTGACATCCTTCTCTGCAGAGATATACACCCTACAGAGATCTTCCTGCTCTCTTCCAGCTGCAGTGCAACACCTGAATGATGAGACTATTTTGTAAATACATGGGAAATTCATTGCTCCTCTTCTAGACTTTTCCTGAAAGTGACGAATATATTTTCTCTGCATGTGATGGTTTACAAACCAGTCTCTCCCGTGATGTCTGCCAGGCTTTGTTCTTCCAGACACCAGCCCTCCCCTGGCACTGTCAGTGCAGTGGAATCAGCTTTTCAGAATTTAGTCTCATGCAGGAAATTGTGAGCTATGTCACCCAACTGTTTCTTGGTTTGCTGGTTTTCTAGCTTTGAAATTCTCAGCCCCATGGAAATAAACATATTTTTTCAGGCAATTAAAAAAAAAATCTGTAAAATCCTTGCATCTCCACCTAATTTCCCCCCACCTTTTATTATCCAAATGCTTGCTTCATTTTCCAGGTGCATTTCTGTTAGCTGGACTGATTCTTTCATCTTGAGGGGCCATGACTACGGGAAAACAGAGAAATAGACAATGAACAGAGGTCTCTTGACTGGTGCTCCTCAAGTAACATGTGCAGCTCAGCCCCATTGCCCATGTGCAGATCTGGCAGTATTTGCAGGCTTTGGTATTTGAATAGTACAAACAGCAAGGAATGTGGCAGTCTTAGGGCACAATAGAGAATCTGGAAAATTGAAATTATATTTTGGCTCTGTTCTATAAAGTTTAATAAATCCTGTGCCTTCCCACTGCCTCAGTTTCTCCATTCTTAGAATGGTTATGATAAAACCCTGAGTAGATCACCTTGAAAAAAGAGACAGGTGTTACAGCATCACTGCTGGTTTCCATGTGAGGGGCTTTGAGCCCTGCTAGCCATAGGCGCTCTGGCTTTAATGCTGGGGTCTGGGGGTTGGCTCTGCAACTGTTCTCTGAGGCACAGAGAATGTCCTGTTGGAAGAAAGAATGAGCCACTCTGCAGACCCCACTGTGACTGTCAGACCAGGGGAACTGGTACCCATCCAAAGAATTAATGGAAGGACAGCACTAATAAAGAACATGAAAGACCAACATCCCAATTGCAGGATAAAACGGTAGATGAACAAGATATGCAGAAACTATTTCTGGACCACATAAAATATACAGATTCAACAAATGATGCATTAAAACTGACAGCACAAATATATGCTGACTTCCCTTCCAATGCCTCTCTTACCAAACTGTCTCTCCCTGTAATACTTTCCTTCACTCTACTGATATAATCAATGTATAAAAAAATAACAAAACAGAAAAGGAAAAAAGAGTAGGGGATTCAACTCTTCTTAGCAGAAAAGTCAGTGGTGACCAGCAACGCCAAGCAATTCTCAGAGCAGTGCAAAATTGGTGGTATGGGAGGATGCTGAGCAGATAAATAGCAGAAAGAAAACAAATAAAACAGGAAGAATGATCTTAAGGTATGGACTGACTGTTGTGTAGGTGAACTGACAGGCAGGAAAACTTACCGTACAGTAAGGAAGGTTTTGGACTTGCTCTGCTCCATACATATCTACCAAAAAAAGCCTGCAAAAGCAGTGGAATTTCAACAATTTCTCTTTAACATGATGGATCACAAAGCTTATGGGACACACACAAACCCTCCCATACATTTTAGGGGAGCTTGAGCTAGAGGGCGACGTGGTAGGTTTGACAGCACCTGGTTTGGGAGAGCATTCTTGGGAAGGGATAAGCCTGTGTATTTGAATAGTACAAACATTAGGGAATGTTCTCTCTTCTGCTCTCTGGGGTCTACAATAAGAAGACCTGTGTCCAGAGGTCCTAGATGAGCCCCGATTGCCCTCCACACTTTCATCTTAATGGCATCACTTCTCAGTGGTCAGGACGTTAAATCCTGGCATTACGCTCTTATGAAAATGGAGGTTGCAAAGCCTCAATTTTATCAAAAAAGAGCCAGATTTCAAGAAAGGCCCAAACTGGATTGTTTGGATGTCACTGGGAGAGAGTTTGCAGCTCTCACCTTCCAGCCCTACTGCCTGTGCCATGCCTGCCGCTATTGATCCAGGGTTCTGTGGTGTCCCACCAGCTGGCAACAGCTCCATAGGTCATGAATGGATGAAAGATGCGCCCAAGGCTAGCTGCTGGGGAGGCAAACAGAACTGCCAGAACTTCAAGGGAATATTTGCCTCTCTTGTGGTAAGGAGAGGAAAGACAGGCTAGCTAGACTCAGAAGTAATTTCAGTACATGGAAACTAGTTTTCTGATGTACAGGCTGCTTAAAGTACTCTGAGAGGTATTAAACTAAACAGCAGTGAGCTTATTGGTGAAGGAGAGAGAAAGCAGAAAAATCAAGATATCCAGAACAAGATTAATCAAGGTGCCAGGGACCTGAAGGAAAATCTCTAATTGTCTTCAAGAAATGCAAGGAGCCCAGTAATAAGCAAAAAGAAATGGATTTGCTCAGTGATGAGCATATGCACACTTCCACTGGGTATTATAAGACACTGGATGGAAAATTGGCAGAGCTGATTTCAGAACTAGATGTCAGAGATTGTTTTGACTCAGATTGACTGCATTGGTTCATAGAAAGCACATAAAGTTCACAACGGTACTATACTTAAAGTTTGTAGGAGTCCAATTTTACTGTGTTGGAATAATGAAGACATAATTCAGCTTAGAAGAGCTAAAGCAGAAAAATATGAAAGACTGAATTATTTTGTAATATTTATATGTTATCCAAGAGCGACAAACTTTAAGTCAAGAAAGAAAGCTTAAAAACAACTAGTTTTTTTATGGGAAGAGAAATATGCATAACAATTAAAATCTGGTATATAATACATGGAAAAAAGAAATGTGGATAATAGCGTGGATAAATTATGAAATGTAGAAAACTGCTGAGGGTAGAAAAAGGATACAAAGGGAAAGATATAGCCAGGGGAATTTAAGACAGTAGGAGGAAAAGGAATCCCAGTAAAAGTGTTACTTCTGTAATTAGACATGTTAGAACTGCCATTAAGAATCTGAAATATTCAATAAACCTTTCTGCACCATGGCTGGAGGAAACGAAGAGGAGGAAGCTGATAGGGTATTAAAGTTATGTAATAACGATAAAATACAAGGACTGCTCCAAAAGTAATGCATCCTAATTTTATGATGTTCTCCCACGACATCTGAGGCAGACTTTGGTGATATGACTCTTGAGGATGAAAATTCACACCAATATTCCATTACATGTTATTGTTGTGTGACAGATGGCAGCAGAGCAGAAATCTGACAGTGTGGTGTCTGATGAAGTGTAGATGAAGCAAAGATGTGTCATCGAATTCCTCCATGTGGAAAAAATGGCACCCATTGACATTCATCCATGCTTGCTGAACGATTATGGAGATCAAACAGTGGATATGAACACACTGAAGCAGTGGGTGGTGTGTTTCAGCAGTGGTGACAGTGATGTGAAAAACAAGCTACGTTCTGGACAGCCATGCAGATTTTTACAAGCGAGGTATGTAGTGTCTTGTTCATCACTGGTGAAAATACATAGCTAATGGTGGTCACTATGTTGAAAACTAGTGTTTTATCGCTAAGAATTTCTTCTATCCAATAGTGCTGTTGTGCTCTTTGTATCTGTTGTAATTTCCATGGAAATAGATAGGAAATATTACTTTTGTAGCAACCTACCTAAAACCCCATTCCACAGTAACTAAAGACTGTCTTAAATTACAGATACCGGAACAGGGCTTTTTCAAATTATCCTGTCTGAGAGTTTCAGCCTCTGAACTGAAAAGCTTGTTGGTTCATTAATGTCGTTTCAGTAAATCCTGGGAAACAAAAAGACTTCCTCAAAAAGCAGATGCATCCATATTTAGAAAAAGTTGAAGAGATGCCTAAGTCAACAGATAGCATTCTCTGAAAAACAGCAGGAGAGCAGAGATAGGAACAGATTAATAGCAATTTAAAGGAAGGAAATATCACTAATAATTATTTGTATAAGATAATCTTGTTGGACTAGCTCAGTATAAATTTTAATGTGATTAAAGCTTTGGTTGATGGAAGTAGGAGTATTTGCAATGTAATAAATACCAATATTACTGTATATGGGACCACACATCTTGAATAACAAAGCAGAGTGTTATAAAATCAATGTCACACGTTAAAAAGACTGAGATTGTGTTCAACGGTCTGTTCAAATCTAGTTATAGATAGGGAGTCTCCATCAAGAAGGCCAAACAATGGCTTTTTTTTCCTGTTTGTATTGTAGTAATAACTTAAGAGGCCAGGATGGAATTCCTCACAGCTGAGGAGATAGTCACTGATACAGAGTGAAAACATTGGACTTTGTCATATAAGTTTTTAGTGTGGCTGAATGCAAAATGCCCAGGTCAGACCTCCAGGGTGGTTCTGTTGGTGGAAGGAGAAAATTTGGGAAACAAGTCTTGTTGTCAGGATGAAAATCTGACAACAACCTGAGCATGAGAACGGCCAGAGTTCAGTCCCTGTCTGTATTTAAAATAAAATAAAATAAAAATAGAGGGAGTTGGAATATTTCCATGGTGGTTGGTACTGGTGCCTCAGTCTCTTGGGTCCCATGCTGAGATCTGGTGCCAAAACTTCGGGAAGGTTATAAAAAAAAATTGTGTGAGTTCAGAGAGGAGCTCTGAGAATAATTAAAGGATAACTAATAGGAAAAGATTTAAGTAACTTCTAAGAGAGAAGGTTAACAGTGAACTGATTATAGCCCATAAGTACCTCCACAAGGAAAAGATTTAGGTAATTCAGGGTTTTTCAGCCTGCCAGACAAAGGTGCAGTGACTAATAAGACCAATGGCTGGAAAAGGCACTGAGGCAAATTCAGACCAAAAAAGAAGGTGCGTGTTCTTAACAGCAAGGATAATTAATCATTTGGAATGATTTACACAGAATTGGGCTGGATTCTCCATTACTGGAAATTTTTAAATCAAAATGAAATTCTTTTTTTAAAGAGCCATTCTGCTGCAAGCACGGCTTTTAATCTTAAGGCATGAATTAATACAGGGAACTTATAGGGGTTTGGTGGTACAGAAAGTTGCGATAAAATTGCAGCAATCCTTTCTGGCTCTAAAATTGGCCGGTTTAGGAATCTACATCAATAAGGGGTTTATATGTTTCTTTGTTTAACACTTTGAGGGTTTCATTTTGTTTTTGTGATGAAATCTGGCTTCTTACATATTCATGGGATTCCATGTGTCAGGACTTTAAGAGCCACAGTGCAACAAAGGCAAATAGATGTATTTTCAAAAGCAGAAAAAGTCAAGATCAGTCACTGGATGAAATTCAGTTTTAAAGATGCAGCTATCCAGAGATGAAGCACTTGTTACAGCCTTTCATTTTACAATTTTATTAGTTCAAGCCCCTTAGGAATGAATATTCCTCATTGGCCTAATAAAAATTCATAGCAACAAAGTTAATAAAATGTCTCATCACCTGACAAATCTGGTGAGGAGTATTTTAAAAAATCTATCTTACAAAATAATCCCCCAAGGCCTTGCAGCATAGTCAAAGAGTTAACTTTAAATACTCAGAGGTGGTGACCTGTCTCTTGGTCACCCTGTGTGCCAAAGAAGACCCATCAGCCTTCAAAAGGAAGTCAGGAAAAAGCTGGGAAAATGATTGTTGATAAATGAAATGACAAGAGGAATAGTCCTCTGTGATTCAGATTCTCTGACACCATGAACATTCATTTCCTAAAAATCCTTTGGCTTTCAACAGCATTTATTAGTCAAAGTATTTTCTAAAGCTGTTATCAAGGCTAGAAGCTACCATCAGATCTGGAATTTGCCTTACCTTAAGGCTGTCCTCTCCTTTTGCACCCAAGTGCCATTACCACCAGTGGGATGCAACACCATGTTCCAGTGCAGTCATTGCTCCCTGTTCTCCAGGCGACATTTAGAGACCGCTGTGACTGAGACCTTATGGAAGAGCCTCAGCTGTGATACAACCAAAAAGCTAGAGTTTGGGGCATTATAACACGCTGCCCAGGGAGGTAGTGGAGTCACTGTCCCCGGAGGTTTTCAAGAAACATGTGGATGTGGCTCTGAGGGACATGGTCAGTGGGCATGGTGGAGATGAGTTGATGGGTTGATGGCTAAACTAGATGATCTCAGAGGTCTTTACCAACCTTAATGATTCTATGCTTCTATGTCTGATTGCCTTTCAACTGGCACTGGTTTCTTTTTGGGTGTTTTTGAAAAAAGTTGGCTAAAGTATTTCAACTACTCTTTTGAAGCTAGAAATCATTTTTACTGCATCTCACTTTTGAAAAATGGAGCAACATCCACACTTTTCGAACATTACCTTGTGCCTTCATACCTATATTTATGTGTGCAGATCCTATAGATTTGCAGGCACATCGGGTCATTTAGAATACTTCCAGGCTAAATGAGCAACTGTGTGCTCCAGGGGTTGGTTATATGTGTGCCAAGGATACCTAAATGAGTGTGTTGCCCAATACAAGTGGCCACTTACATCCCATCTTGCATGTGGGACAGTGAGGCACAGTGGACAGAAGGTTTATGACACACATGTCTGCAAAGGACTTTCCTCTACGTGTGCTTGCATTTGCTCCTCCCTTTGCTGGCAAGCATACTTTACTGCCAGGGCTGTCCTGATTTTGTAGCTCGCATACAGAGGATGATCCCAGCAAATCTCAGCCTGAACTGAAAATTTCTGCCTTGCAAAAAGTAGGGTCTGGCTGAAGAATATTGAAGAATTTCAGCTGTGGGATTATGAAGAATTCTCCTTTTTCTGAAGATCTAGAGGGTCATTTTTCTTCATTCTGTGCTGCACTGTAGTGACTCATGTATCCAGTATTCTTCATTCATTTTTTTTTCATACAAAAATGGTTATGTAATTAACTTTACAACATCTGGGAGTAAAGAAAAAGAAAAGAAAGCCTATATCAAGAAAAAAGATCACAAATGGGAAATAATAATGAACATGAGATCATCTTTAAATCACTGCAGACATTTATTAATGTTTGACTCAAATAGATCATTTTCTCTAGACTTCTTGCTATCCTGTTCCTGATTTTCAGTGACATTCTGGCAATATATTAAGCATTTTCATGCACTTAGTTCTAAAATAAGCTATTTTTCTCCTCAATCTCTGACTCTATCTTAACATAAAGGAACAGACTTATTCAGTTTACCTCTGTACAGAGCATCTCAGATGTAACCCCTGGATGTACTAACTGGCTTGACATAATTCTCTGGTGGTGCAGAACAAGGGCTGCTGCCACCCCCTCCCATTCCGCCCCCGCTCTTGCTTGGATGGAAAGGAGGAGGATAGGAAGAGGCATTCTGGGACAGGGTGGGGCACACCTGTGCTTGGCTAGCCCTCAGCCGACACATGGTTTCTTACAGTCTGAAACCATCTGGTATAAATTAGAACTGTCCCTCCTTGGGTGCAAGGGGGGGATCTATGTCAAAAGGTCCAGAATTTGTGTTATTTTAAATTATACGATCTGATAGTTGACAAAGATCATCACAAGGAGGGGGAAAAATATAGCATGTCCCAGAGTAGCATAAAGTTTTGATTTGCATCAGTCTTGAATGGCTACTTAACTCTTGAGTGGTGAAATCATGTTAAAGTTATGAAGCTCGTCTCACCAAGAGTTTATACCATATGAGGACGAGTTTTGCCCATGCCACAATCTCAGAAATGGCAATGATTTATTTTTCCAAGGAAGTGTTGAAACTTTCTCCTTGTATATCTGTATCTCCGCAAATAGAGCCCTGCAATACTAATCAGCATGGCTTTTTCAACATATTAAAATCTACTTTGCACATTTGTCTGCCATGAAGAGTCCAGATCCCTGCTAACTCATGAGTCTGCTGAGTTTTGTATTATTCAGACCCTCAGTGAGCAGTCAATGACATTACTGGCTACCTCTGGAAGTTCCTGGACCTCTCTGGTGCTGCACACTCTGCTGGCATCCTTGGTCTCCTTGGGAGGGGTAAGGCCATGAGGGGCCATCAGGGAGCTGCAAGGGGAATGGGAGCACCTTGGTTTAGACTCCATCAGAGCCCTCCACTTCGGCACCAAAATCTGTTGCTGTCTTTGCTCAGCAATATCTGTGTTTTTGTCTGCTGGCAGGTGTTTGTAATAAAAGCCATGGTTGCTCTTCTGTCCTCTTGGAGTAACCAAAGGATGTTTTGTTTTTTCTTCCTGACTCCATTCCTGTAGAGGCAGTCCTAAAAATGAAATGGACACTGAGATACTGCAAAAAGACTGAAAGCTAGAATTTTTTTGGCTTAACTGCAACATTGCTGGAGTAATTGAGATTTGGGGGAGCAGCTTGCACTCCTGGAGTAGCTGTGCTGACTCTTCAGGAGAAGACAAGTAGAGAAGATGAGGAGGAAGACACTTGTTGCATGTGAAAAGAAGAACCTTGAGTATAAGGAGCTCCTCAGTGGAGCAGATGATGGGCTGGAGGAGAGACTGTGGGTCAGGGAAAAGGCCTGTGAAGGGTACATCATAGTGGGTGTGTGTTAGAGGCATCCCATCACAGTAAGAAAGTAGAAGAAGCCATTTTTAGAGCACAGGAGGAAGCTTCTGAATCATTAACCTTGGTTCTTATGAAGGAATTTAACCTTCCTTGACATTGGTTGGAAGATCAGCATGGTGAGACATGAGCAGTCCATGAGGTTACTAGAAACTGCCATGAATAAATTCATGAAATGGGTACTGGGTTGGCCAACCAGGGTGATCTGTTTGAGAGCTCCATGTGATCTTCACTGACATGGAAGAACAGGTTGGGAATGTGGGAATGAGCAGCAGCCTTAGCTGTAGTGACCATGAAATAGCAAAGTGCGAGATTTTGAACACAATGAGGAAGGAGAGCAGCAGAGAGCAGACCCTGGTCTTCAGGAGATCAGGATGGAAACAGGTAGGTGAGATCCCAGCGGAGGCAGCTCTGAAGGACAAAGTTGCTCAGGAAAGCTGGCCTTTCAGGACCACATGCCCCAAGCACAAGAATGGCCCATTCTAGTACTTGTGAAGATAAATAAGACACTCAAGGGAGTGCTTTGATTCAGCAGATAGCTCATGGAGGAGCTCCAATGGAGCATCCAAGAAGACATCATACAGTGTGGAAACGGGTGTGCTACAAAGGAGCATTTAGAGGTACTGCCCACACATGTAAGGACGGTGTCAGGGAAGTGAAATGTTCTAGACCTACCACTTCCAAGTGACATCAAGGATTATAATACAGGCTTCTGTGGCTCCATTAGTAGTAAAACGTTTAACAAGGAAAATGTGGGTCATTGATGAATGGAAGGGGTGGATTAGTGACAGTGGACACAAACAAGCTTGATGTAAGTGCCTTCTTTGCCTCTTGCTGAATGTCACCCTTGTGCTACTATCTGTATGCTATAAAAACAAATTGTTATGTAGTAATCTGTCAGATTCATAAATTGTGTTACTGTAAAAATGTTTATGTTTACCATTTTAAAAGACCTTGCCTATTCACAACTATGACATCTGGAAGCAGAAGAAGAAGAGGAAAAAGAAATTACTAGTTTTATTTTACTCTAGTTCTCACTCTCTTGACACAGTTAATAATAAGAGTGGACTCAAGTTCAAACTGCATTTCGATATTGGCAGGAAAAAAAAGCACAAGCATGCAGGGTCTTCCCAGTGATGGCTGTGAAACTCTCCTGCTTGTGGAGATCTATTATGCACTGAAATATTTTATTGAGGGCAGAACCCTTTACACAACAACACCTCATTGTTTCTCTACTGAGATCCAACTCTGCAACCATAAGCAACTGCAAACCCACTGAATTCCTTCCACAGAATTCTACAGGCTTTGGAGTAGACCCTAGAGCTTTAAGTAATTAAAGTTGGCTTTCCTGAAAGGTTAGATGCTTTCCTTCCCCTCTCTGAGCCTCCCACATCTCCTACGCAGATGCTGGAGGATCCTGGTTCAAGCACTCAGGGCTGGTCCTGAGGGTAGGCGTGCTCCTGGATAATGCGTGATACTCCTGCTCTGGCTGCAGTGAGTCATCTGCTCAGCATCCACATCTACACACATCTCATGGGCTTTGTGGAGTGACTGCAGAACATTCGTGCTGGCTGCCCCACTGTGTCCCCCATGCATAGGAGCTTTGCAGAGGGAGAATGGGAATCTTTCAGGTTCAAGAATTCAGAAGGAAGTCAACTAGGGGGTTGAGGAGGATTTTGCAATAGAGCAAGGAAAGTGTTTGGCAGACAGGAAAAGGCAAAAACATTCTCAGTGCACAAGATGGGATTAGATGCAAAAATAAGCAGGAAAGTGCAAAGAGTGAGAAGGCAGCAGCATTGCAAGCTGCTTACACTGATGTCTCAGAGATGTGTTTTGCTTTTAGATCTTCCTAAAGCTTCCTGAGATGTGAGGAGTGAGGTCACTTTCTTAGAAAATTTCCTAGGACTACAGCCCAGCACATGAAAGTCCTGTTAAAATATACAAGCTTGCTGCTCTAAGCCCATAATTTTAACAGGTTGGTTGGTTTAACAAGACCTGTTTTGGAGTGCAGACCTACGTTCTGAGATATGTTTTGGATTAGTGTGATGGAAATGCGTTGGTTTTATAGGTCAATTTTCCACTGTAAATTGCTTCTCACTTTTAATGGATTTTTATCCTCTAGCAGGTTTGGTCTTTTAACAGGAATTCATTGGACAGACACACAAGTGGATCACTCTCAAAATACAAGCAGATTCATGATGTTAGCAGTAGTAGTGGACATTATACTAAGGACTGGATCCTCTAAATCAGTGAAGTGGCAATTTATGCTGTATGGCTACCTTACCACCAATCAAGAGTCCAGCCACTGTCTGGTAAAACCTTGTGGTATTTCTGTATTATGGTTATCAGGAGAAGCCCTTGGAGGATGATCTCTGCGTAAGGAGGTGGCAAGACTGCCTTTGTCTGTGGCCCTTTCTTACCTGTATAACAGTAATGAAATCTTCTACATGCCTTGGAGGATGTGCACACATCCCTGTGCCAAGAGCTCTCCATCTCACTGATCACAGAAGCTCTGGGCTGCAGGAAATGGGTGAGCAAGCTTGAGGGAACTTCATTGTACATCCTTAGACATGGATCAGCACATGCCTTGCTAACATTTTCTAGGCTGCAGGAGAATGGGAATCACATCACTTAAATAGACTGCATGTGAGATGGGTGGTCTGATTACCCTGCCCAGGTAATCTGCATGGTGGCAGGAGCAGGGATCACAGCAAGTGTCTATTCCTCTCCACTCTCCTTAGGCTCCTGTCTTGCAGTATGGGACGGCTCATTCTCTGGAGGGTCTTTGTATTTCGCCATTGGCTACAAAAGCATAGCTTGATCTGGACCTCCAATCATAGGTAGCCTAATTTTAGTCCTTTGCTCTTGGCCTCCCACTCCACTTTTCTGCCAAGGGTGGTAGCATCTGTTGTACAAGGGGTGGGTTTTTGTGACTGATGGAATTGCAACTGAGAGACAATATTGTACGGACAAGTGTTTCACAGACTAGTCCTTTTCCTCTTAAAAACTGTAGCAATGTGTATGATTTGTGATGGGTGCATTTTATGCTGATACCTTTTAATTATGTCTTCATCCCTTTATGTTACTCCATGACATTAATGTTTTCCTCCAAGTACAGATACTCAATGCAAGCGGAATGTTTTCCTGGCCTAGTGAAATTGTTCCAAAAGCCCAGATGCAAGGGATCAAAACTATTTACTACATTAAGACAAAGCAAGAAACCTCTCCATCCTTCCAAAAAAAAAAAAAAAGAAAGAAAAAAAAGACAAAGTGCTCGTTTCTACTGCTTTGGAAGCAAAACATTTCAGTTTCGCTTTAGGAAATGACATCTTGAATGTTGACTAGTATTTATGAAGTATGAAAGAAAATAAACTTTAGACTTAGAAGCAGGAAATAAATAAATAAATAAACTTTAAACTTTAAACTTAGAAACAGGAAAAAAATAGATGTTACAGGTTAAATAGGGAGTTCTACACTGATATAAAATGAGCTTTCATTTCTGGCTAGAAGATATTTTCCTCTTTCTTTCCTTTTGTTTTTCAGATTTGGCCACTGAACCAAAAAAAATCTGTCATGCCCTGAGCTCAAGTTTATATGTTGTGAATGTTAATGGCCACTGGAAGAATAGCTCAATGTAAATAAGTTACGTTTTCAAAATTAATGAGGTCTGCTAATTGAGTTTATCCAGGTAATAAAATCCATCTAATAAAATGAATCCATCAAATATAATTCTTCCAGTTCTATAAAAAATATATGTTTCTCTGCCTGTATATCATCTGTGTGGAGATAATGAATACCTTGTGACATTGGGGTCATAGGTCAAATCCCAGACCTTATTACAAATCTAGGGAAAATTACCTTTTCACTGACCTATAGTACGACCTAATAGTCTAGGAGGAGTTAAAGGCCAATTGTTCATTCAGCATCACCAAATAATATATATATAAGTGTATATATATATATTTAATAACACTGATGCAATGATAACTTACTGTTGTAGATGTGGATTTATAGCACATCCACAGGGATTTCTCATGCAGATCTCAAGATGTCAAAAAACAACATAACAGCAACACTCTGAAGTGCATGTTTGAAATGAATGATGACAGACCTTGGCGTGTCAGGTACGGTTTTATTGTTCCTCCAGTGATTTGCGATAGACCCGAGCAGTGCATCTTTAACAACTCAAGACGACAAGCTTCTCTCACACATTTAAGGATGTGGGTTAATTGCAGCTACTTTTGCTGGCTGCAAAGAGATGAGGTGTTCAGGTTGCAGCTCCACACAGCAGTGCCAGAAGCCCTTCCAGGAGATCCCAGCGCTACTTTGCTGTTGCTTCCAGGTGGGGCTGAGGCAGGGCTAGGCTGCCACATCGAGCCAAGGAGATGGCCCAGCTTCTTTGAAAGCCCTTGGAAAGGGGGATCTGGGGCCGTGACAGTGTTCCTTGCTCTGTTTTACAGCACAGCCCCTCCAAAAACCGTGTCAATGGAAGCAGGAGGGAGCTCGGTGACCTGCAAGGTGTGCAGGACCAAGCTACATCCCAGGGGTTGCTCAGCTTTCTAGCTGAAGAGAGTGGCTTTAATGTGAAAAGGAAAGAGTTACCGTTTCTGCAGCTGAAACACTGCCCAGTACCAGCTATTATGAAACCTTTCATAAGAGCCTCATGCAGTCAGAACAAGGGGAGCCTTAAATAGTCACAGCTGTTCTCCGCATTCATTTGCTCTCTTCTTTAAAGGCTCAGTCCCATTCCCAGCATGCAGGTCATTCACATGTCTTTCCCAGTGAGCTTTTCTCCCAGTTCCTCTCCAGCTAGCCGCACAAACACGTCTCCCATGCTTGCCTCCACGACCATGTCGAACAGCATCCTGCAATCTCAAGCCAGCCTTGATTTGCAGGTCTGCTGCCCCATAATGACTGACAAACAGGCCACAGATTACTTCCATTTTATGACTGGAGTTTAGGGAAATTGAGCATCCTAATTAAGCACAGATGTAAGGTTAAAGTGTAGAACAATCTGGACTGGTTTTCATTTAAGTCCCTTTCTGATTCATTTGGTTCTATAAGAGAGTCGCAATTAGAAAAAAATATTTTGTCAATGTTGAAAGACATGTGATGTAGAACTGATTGGATTAAATCTGAGTTCATGTGAATTTTGGCAAATTCAATTAGGAGAGGCCCTTGCAAGTACTCTGTGGAAAACCTCCATTGGCTTTGCAGGCTGTATTTGGATTTTCCAGTCCATAACGCTGCATGTGTTGACAGCGCGCCATTGCAGCGTAATGTGCAAGCATTACAAACAAGTTTCTTTGCTTTGCAGGAACCATAAGGTCAGATGTGCAACAAGACTGCAAGCCCAGCTGCATGTGAGGCTTCCCAGACTATGCAGAACCCCAAGTGGGTGTGCTCTGGGGGCAAGGCAAGGACAGACCGTGGTGGGCTGCATTGAATGAGACCCTAATTTCTGGCTGCAATCCCTAAGTGCCACCACTGTGAGCAAGTACTTGTACCAGGTACTAAAATGTCTTATGAAGTGGGTTTCTGGGTCTGAAGGTTGTGGGTCTGATCCTGCTGCTTTTTGGCAGTTGTCTGATTGCTCCTCACTTTGTTTCATAGCTTTTGCATGGGGAAAATATGTGCAGAAGATGCTGTGTCAAGCGGGACCTACTCAGGGTGTAGGGAGGTGGGAATTGGCTGAGTTTTGTCCAAACCAAACCTCACCACTCCCAGCCCTTCCTCCCCACACAGACATAAATGCCTCCCTGCTAGAGGTAACGAGCCTGAAACTGTTTTCTTTTCTGACTTTGTTCAAGATAAAATTCAGCTCCTGGCTTCCCCTGCACTAGGTAGGAATGTGCATCAATTTTAGTACTGGTAACATATGTTGTAGGCTTATATTATTTTTAATAATCCTTTGTTCTGCCTCTGCTGGCAAAGCACAATCGCCGGGGCTCCTTTGGCTTGATAACAGCCCTGCACAAACCAACAGGCACACAAGCACAGCCTTGTTTGTGAAAAGCGCTTATTTTCCTTTCCTCAGAAATGCACTGTTTTTCTGTTGATGCAGAATGGATTTGCTTCTCTCTTCTCTCTCCGTTCTCCAGTCATGCACTGGATAGCACAGCAGAAGAAAAAAAAAGCAAAACTAAACAATAACAGCACATTAAAATGGACCCCTGCAATACAGTCAAAATGGAAAGTGGGGAGTAGGACTGGTGATAGAACCATGACATTCTCTGGCAATGTCCCATCATTCCTCGTAGAGGAGGGTTTGTCCCATGTGTCTTATCAGAGTACCCTTTTGCCGTGGCTTTCTGAAGAAGCCCCTGGCTGGGCCAGCTTTGCCAAAAGCTTGAACTGATTTCAGAAGCTTTAGAAATGCTTGCTGCTTTTTGAGTCAATTTACAGTGCCCCTTCTTCTTTCTTTTTCTTTCGTAAAATATGGAAAGAACAAAAGTCACTTCGTGTGTTTCCCCAGAAATAAAAAGAAGCAAAGCTGTCTTGGAATGAGAACCCCCCAAAAGCAGCAACCAGGGATGCAGTGGCCATGTGGTCTGGAGCAGTGGTGGCTGCAGATCTGGCTGCTCTGCAGTGCGCACAACAATCAGGCATGCCTGAACCCACTTCTATTATTTCCTTCTTTTGTCAAATGTTTGTATTTGGTGATTCTGCCAGCAGCAGGAGTTGTTTATGTTGACCCTTTCCACTGCGGGTCTCTTCTTCTGTGCATTTACCAGTATTGACTCATGGCACTGCAGAAAGCGTGGCAGTTCAGTGTGCTGATGCATCTCAGGCTCCTGCTCTTTAATAACAATTTTTCCTCTCAGAAAAATTTTCCTCTTGGTGGAAATTCTGGGCTCCACTGAGTCAGTGGGAATTTTGCCCTTTCCTTTCATCCTGCCAAGATTTCCTCTGTCGTCTTCAGATTGCGTCGTGAATTTTCTCCCCATTTTATCGTCTCTGGAACTCACTTCCTGCACTCCTCGAGTGCCAGTGTCGACCTGTTCCAGCACCCTTCCCTTTAAAAACTGTTCTGTGGTCAAAAGTCCTTGTAGGAAAGCCCAGGAAAATTTTCTCTGAAGAACCTTAAAATAAGATGTGCAATCTTCTGCAATCTGGTATACCACAAGGCAGAAGAGGAAATTATGCTCAGATCTTTTGTACCATTCGAATTGACACAGGGATTAATCCTTTGGATTTAAGTGGAATCTGAGCCGGCTCTTCCACCTCTCTAAGTTTTGGATGCATAATTATGTCTCTGCGGGGAGACCAGGGATAGATTCTGTATGACACAATTATTCTTCCCCTTGTCCAGCCATCACAAACAATGAGGCCAACTTTTTTGATATTTCCTTGGAAGTATGCACGCAAATCCCATTAACAAATTAAATGCTATGAAGAAAATCGTCTTGAAGCCTTGCTGTAGTTGTAGAGGAGCCAAGTTGGGTCATATTGCAAACTTGAAAAGAAAATGACTAAGCTAGTGATCTCTGTTTTGGAAAGAAACTTTTCCTTGGAGGTGCTTTGGAGGCATGTGGGAGTGTTTATTTGTCTGGTGTATGTGAATTATTCAGTTACATCTTACTGAACTGCAGATTGTTATTTTTTACTGAGGTGCTTCTCCAAATCCATTGTAGCCAAATCAGTTCAGGTCAGTATGGTTTTAATACATTATTGTTAAAATTATGCTGTGATAGCTACCCTTTTCTTCTTTTTCTGTAGTGTGATTGTTGGATTCTGCAGGATTAGGAGCTGTGCAGGCACCACTTGCCTCTCCACTTGCCCAAAATTGCAGCAGTGCTATAGCTTTCACCAGCATTGGTTTCTTACCCAGTCACCTGGGCTTTATGAACTCAGCTGTTATTGAGTCAGTAGACTGTAGAACATCACTTCCAAAGCACACTCAGGTGTACTGACAATCCACTTCTCATCACCAACTTCAGGATGTACCTTTAATGCTCGGAATCACCTGGGGACCACAGGTGGGCAGGCACAGATCCGCAGCACAGTGCTGTTAAGCAGCATGTGGGATCATACTCAGGTTAACTACCTCGCTTCCTTCCCCCCACCCCCCTCCCTCCTTCTGTCCTTGTAAGCTGCTATATGTTGTCATTTAAAAGTCTTCTGTCTGGCTCTGACTTTATTCACTGTACAGAATGGGGCTTCTGGAAAATGCCTTTCAGGGGCACTGGATATCTGTCCAACTCACATTGGTTTTGCATGGGTATGAGGTCCAAGAGCAAAATTTGTCAAGAAGAACATAATCCTAATTCTGTTTGGAATTGACAAAGGAAACATAATAACCACTGTTATTTTCAGAAACACACACATGCCAACAGACTTCAACACATTCAGTGTTAGATCCTTGTATACTGGACTTGTTCACTTATTCATGCCCAAAATGGAGCTCCTAGCTGTGCATCTCTCAGCCTGTCGTGTGACTGGGGGCAAGTCTGCTATACTAACTCCAAACTGCTGAAGAAAAAAAAATATCCAAGTGTCAAATTACTGCGTGTTGCATACGTACATGGTAACAGCTAATGAAGTCCGTGCTTATGCCAGGCAGGAAGGGAAAATCTGCCGCCTTGTTAACACTTTTGAAATGAGAGGCAGAAAAAAATCTCGTCTGAAATTGTGGATCTACCTTCATACCAACGCAAGATGGATCCTGCCCCATGCAGCCGTGCAAAGAAACAGGGCGAAACGCTCTCCTAGAAATAGCTTGGATTGAATCGTTTGGAGATGCTGCAACCTTGTCATTTCCAGGGAACAGATCAGAAATTTTCCATCTAAATTTGAACTGATCTGAAGTGGAATGAAAATGGTGCCAAGCTGTTAGCAAATTCTTTATGCCCACTGTCCGTTTTCCTATGGTTCTCCTTGGGCCTGACTCACCTCCTTCTGGGATCACCGAACATCCCATTCCTGAATTTGTTGGAAGCTTATCTGATCCTCTACCCTTAAAGCACAATTTCTGAGAAATTTATGTACAACGTTGTGAAATGATATAAAAGTAAACATTTATTATACAGAGAATAAATACTGAAAAGCAATTTTATTTTATGGAAAAATCATTCTGTCAGAGACACTATGCACATGATCTAATAAAGCTCTTAGGAACACATGAGGGAAACGCGGGGTTCTTTCGCATTGGGGTGAATTTCACATGTAAGACCTCAGCTACACTGAGATCATGCTGTGAAGCAACCTATTGTATACATTTTGCATTGAAAACAAAAGGTAGAACTTCATTGAAATAATCATAAAACTATTTTTCCTATACTAACTACAGCTGTGGGGCATGTTTCTATGGAAACAGTTTTCCTTATGTGCTTCTCTATAGCTAAAGGTCTCAAATGGACCTTCTGTCTACTCATTGCCTGTATAAACTGCAGATTCTGTACAATAATCTCTAACACAGATCAGCTGAATCTCCTGATATGTGTCAGAAAACATTATCAGGAGGCAAACACCAGTTATTGCAGGTTCCCATAAATTTATAGATAATCAGGTCCTTAGTGGCAAGTTGGCATCTTCAGTGTAAGGACTGTATTGAGGAGTTCTGATTAGAGGTCATTGTCCTACCCAAAGCTGTAACACACAGCCAGGAATTCTGCGGCTTCACCTTTGCTGTACGAAGATTTATGTTGCTTTGATTTGAATAATTTATGCTGCATAGTGCCTTTCAGATACCAGAAGCTATAAACAATTTGTTCTTTGTTGACATAAGTAAAACACTTGCAAAATCGCTGATTAAATGAACTGTACACCTTTAATACTTTTGTTATAGTAAACCATCGCTGTAGGAAGAGAAGGCATAAGTAAACCTGATATTCTTTTAGTGATACCTGACAGCACAAGTTGTTGGTAGATAAAGCCACGTAGACTATGAGACAGCTGCTATTTAAAAATACAGAATAAACCTTGTTAGGTATGCTCGAGCTACAGGGTAATAGTACATAATGTGTAAGCTCTTTTTATATTCTTTTTACATTCAGAGACACTGAAATGTAAAGATACACAAATGCAGTCATTTTTATATGCCTATGTACAAATAGTATCCTGTGCACAAATAATGCAGATGCAGATGAAGTATAGAGACTGTGATACCTACATGACTGGGTCTCATTCAGTCTAGTAAAAGGCAATAGGTACATCTATGGGGGGAGCTCTGAAAGTAACGCCTCCTATTTTGTGATGTTGGCCCACGACATCAGATGCAGATGTTGGTGGTATGGCAGTAGGTGTTAAACCTTCCCACCAACATCCCATTATATTTTGTTGCCATGCAACAGATGGCAGCAGAGGGGCAGCCTGGCAAAATGGTGCCTGGCATGGAAGTGCAGGTGAAGCAAAAGTGTGTCATTTAATTCCTCCATGTGGAAAAAATGGCAGCAATTGACATTTTCGAAAGCTTGCTGAATGTTTTTGGAGACCAAACAGTGGGTGTGAGCAGAGTGAGGTGGTGGGTGGTGCATTTCATTAGTGGCAATAGAGACAGTGGGTCATTTCCACTGGTGCAAATTTTTACAAGTGTGGCATTCAACCCTTGTGCTGGTGAAAATGCATAGACAATGGTGATGGCTGCTGAAAACTAGTATTTCTTAGCTGAGAATTTGCTCTGTCAAATATTTTTATTGTGCTCTTTTTAGCTGTTGTAGTTTCCATGGATATAAATAGGAGGCATTACTTTCAGAGTGACCTATGTGCATTTATCATAATAACCAGAAAGATTTGTTTTCAAACTGTGGAATATTATCAAAGAACATCATGGTCCACAGCCATGCATATTGTTGCCAGAATGAAATTGTGTTGTAACAACTCCTAGTAAACTACGAAGTTTACAGGCAGTAACTTGGGGCCCCAGTACAAGAAAGACTTTGGAATGGATCTGGTCCAGAGAAGGGCCATGGAGATCATCAGAGGGCTGGAGCACCTCTCCTATGAAGACAGGCTGAGGTAGTTGGGCTTGTTTAGCATGGAGAAAAGAAGAGCCTGGGGAGATCTCATTGCAGCTTTCCAGTACTTGAAGGGAGATCATGCAAAGATGTGAGATCAACATTTCACAAGGGCAGATAGTGACAGGACAAAGGGGAATGGCTTTGAATTAAAAGAGGAGAAATTTAGGTTAGATGTTAGGAAGGAATCCTAACAGGCTGCCCAGAGAAGCTGTGGGTATTCTATCTCTGGAGGCACTCAAGGCCAGGTTGGTTGGGCCCCTGGGCAGCCTGAGCTGGTGAAGGGCAGCCCTTCCCACAGCAGGTGGCTGTACTCAATGATCTTTAGTGTCCCTTCCAACCTAAGCCATCACATAGAAGTGATTCTATGAACCTGTGAGTTCTTGTTATTGTGCAGGTGAATAAGACTCATCCTACCCCTCTTTGGAGTTCAGCATGACTCCAGCAGAGCTGGACAGTCAGAAATGTCTGATATATTATGTAAGAATTTCCTCTTTCTGATTTTATTCTGTGGCACAGTGTTTTTGGACACTAATAGAAGACTTTTATATGTACTTCATGTTTTCTGTATACTCCAAGGTGGCTAAGTCTGCGTCCTATCTGAGTAAATGTGCTTGGGCTAACCTTCCTAGCTGGGCATGCCGCATTTGGGTGAAGGGCAGCAGGAGGGAATGAACAAGGAGGAAAGCGTGATAAGCTCCATCCTGGCTCTTGCTGTTTTCTGGGAACATCTAGGAATTGAAGATAACGTCCTTGTTTATTACTGCCTCTGCAGCCCCACCGTGCAGTCCATATTGTCATCACCATGTATTAACAGCCATGGACTGGGAAGAAAACTTCTCTGTAGAAAAGGATGCAGATTTCCTGAACTCACCATTATGATTGTTTATACCGGAGCAGAGTGTGCTCAGAATAACCAGAGGTTGCTGTAAGCGTGTTGGGATCAATCTGTCACCTCCTAGAGGACCTTCTTCCTTCTTTTTTTTTCTTTCCACCACTCTTACATAAATTTGATTCCATTGCTTTTACTGTTGATTGGATAGCTAGGGCTTTCATTTCCTCCAGATGAACATTTTGAAATGTGTGGAGTCTTGAAAGCACATTCAGCACAGGGAAACCTGCAGAGTGATTCAAGGGTGGTGGATCTCACTGGATCTAACAAAGGGAAAGCTGTGGAAGAAGGACATCCCGCTGAAGAGAAATATGGCCAGAAAGACGGGAAAAAAAATAAATAAATAGACAATTAAAAAATCAAACCTTTTGTGTTCTCAGTTTACACATTTTGGTTCACTCCAGGCGTTTTTCAACCAGTTAACATCAGCCACCCATGAATACCTCTGTCCGTTGAAATATCTGAGATCGCATTACAGGTGTATTGAAATATTAAATATCTGTTTATTGTTTTTTTTTAAATTATTAATTACTGACTGGTGAGGTACAAGTGCTTACGGATTATGGGCAATCATTTCAAATATATAAACTTATTTCATAGTTAGGTCTCACTTCACAGTCACATTCAGGAAACGAATACTCTTACCTCCAGATATGTGCAAGAGCTACATTAAGGAGATTCAATCTAACGTTATAACATTTGCTATTCTGCTTTTTTTTTTTTCTTTTTTCTTCTTTTTTTTCAGTTAGTTTCTTTTTTGTTGTTGTTGTTGTTGTTGTTATTGTTAACATATCCAAGCTGCATCTAAGCCCCATGCACCTGCTTGGGCTTACCTCCCTTCTCCCAATTGTCGAAGTAAATCTCTGTTAGGGTTAAATGCAAAGAAAATGAATAAGCAAGGAAAACTGCATTAAAAAGAAGGCTCTCTGGAGCCAGAAACATCTCTGCTCTGTAGCTTTCTTTGCCCCTGGCAGAGGCCAGTGTTGCAGGGCAGCTTACAAACGTGAGCACCAGCATCTGGGGTCACCTAGCACAGTGTGCAAACTCTCTTTCCCCCAACCCACACCAACAATATGAAGCCTGCTCAGACCTTGAGCTGCTGCTACTCTGATTCCCATTGCATTTAACACCGATGTTTTACCAGCTAGCTGTGGTTCTGTGTTTTCAGCTCTGAAGAGCTCCTTTGCTGAAATGTTTCCATCATTTATAAACGCCCCTTTCCACCATCGCTTTAGCACCAGGCATGTCAGCGTACATTTAAGCTATCGACACCTGTATCTTGACTCACCCTTTGAATTATGGAAGAGCAGTAAGAGCTGCCTATCGGAATGGCAACTTCATTAATCAGCCTTTTAATTTCACAGTATATTGCTGCTAGGGATGAAGAGATGCCTGACTTGGGTTTGGCTAAACCTATGCTAACTGCAATGTTTACAAAGGAAAGCATCACACACACAAAAAAATATAAATATTGGACAAGAAATAATCATATTTGCAGTTAAAGACTGTGTTTTCCATTCTAAGCACATCCATCCCTTTCCCTTCTTTGTTTTGTGACATGCACTTTTTAGGTTGTTCCTTTCACTGTTTGCATTTTGTGGGACGGAGAAACCTGAATAAACTTCCCTTTAAAACCTCTGTCCCAAATCTTGGTCTTTTTGTTCCCTTCTCCGTTAATTAACATGGCCTGGTGTTGCAGCCTTGTAGCAACAATGTAGCAGATCTCAGGGTGAGACCGTATAGGATGGAGAGGCAATTCTACATTGGAGTAGGATGGGTCTGGCTTGGTCACTCTCCCAAACCTGCACACTCCCATGCCCCAAGTCATGTACCCTCATGGCCAAGACAGAAATCCCAAATCCCTGTGGTGACAGCCAAGAATAGAAGGTCCAGTATTTCAGAAGAGGCAATACATCTAAATCTACTTACCAAGAAGAAGTGTTGTGCATCTCCATCATGAGCAAATCTCTCAGGACCAGTCTGTTCTGGAGATGGTGGTTACACTAGTGGCTTTGATATTTAGCATCAGGAATTTATGGTCTGTGTCCATCAGAAGCACAGTAAACAGTGATTTTTAGGATGGCAGTGTAATTCAGATAGGAAAGGACCCCAGTGGGTCACCCAGTCCAACTCTAAGTATGGTCCTTTATGCAACCGAGCCATATGCACTTTCTTCAGTTTTTTGAAGAACACGACTATGAAGATTATATAAGTATTTTCCTTGTGAATATTGACTTGGATTAAGGAATCTATATAATTTATTATTTGTCAAATATATATTTTTTTTTAAAAAAAGCATTACTGATATTATGTAAATACTTTTGCATGGCAAATAAATTTCAGAATTTTTGATGATTGTTTTGCAAAGTTCTTTATCATTCTTTACACCGAAGATGGCTTCCAGTAGCAGACCTAAGCCTGACGTCTTCCTTTCAGCTTGGCAAATAGGAGAAGCACATGAGGTCACCTGGCTTGCAGCTCAAGTCTGACTTGGAGGTAGGAAAAACTGGTGACTGCTGAGCCTTGTTACTGATCGACTGTCTAATAAAATATAAAAATGAAGCAATGTTAAGAAATGTCTGTTCAACCACCCCTGCCAAAAATCTTTCTTAAAGTACAATTTAGGATTAGCAAATGTACTAATGCAATTTCTCTCCCACTGGACCTGTTTTATTTTAAAATCACTTTAGAAGTAATAGAAATTCTAAGCGTCCACAGTTTACATTTGACATTTCATCCAGTCTATCTGTTATGTAAGGATGATATATCTGAATATGAAGGATCTTGAGGCACGGGAAGGTTGCCTGGTAATGCACAAATAGACCACAAAGGAAGTTTTCTTCTCCCTCGCTCACATTATGATTCTCTGAAGGACGGTATCATTTTCACATCTCCTCCCTCAAGCAGCATGAAGTCTGTGTCCACAGAGCCTGGATATTTGCCATGGGAAAACGAAACAACAAACAGGGATGAATATGAAACAAAACAACTCTTTTTTTTTTTTTAATGAAAAATCTTAGAAAGTAAGGGACGAAAACACAGCCATGTTTAGTTGCTGTTACTAGTAAGTTATTTTTAAAATTAATTGCATCTGTGTGCTTCTGGGAAAACAATCACATGACCTGTGAAGTAAAAATTTAAACAAGGAAAATTGTTCAGAAAACCCCAATGCATTTCACTCACGTATTTGTAAAAAATAGGGATTAGTCAGTTCCAAGCATTTAAGTGAACATGCAATTGCCCAAACTGTGACTGCAGCAATCGTCAGTGCTGCTCCTGTGTGCACATGAGGCAGCTGAGGGGAGCACCCACTGCTTCTCTGTCATGGGGAGAAAGAGGTTGCCTCTGGCAGAGGCATGGAAAAAACAGCTGTGATGGAGACTCCTTAAACTGTTCCAGCTAGGTCTGCCAGGTTTAATCTGATCATACCCTTCTTTTACAGTAATACAAAAAAAGCCAACAGTGTGTAATTACTTAAACCTTCTCTCTCGAATGCACCCTCTAATTTGAGGTGCCTCACCTTTGGTGATTTGTGAGGTACGTGGGACATGATTTTTGAAGAGAATGGCACTTCACTTACAAATGTTGAAGACAACGGGACTTGACAACACACAGCACAGCTTTACATCCAGACATGTCTCAAATTAGAGAGGCAATGCTGGGCTCTGCTCTCCCCTGTCATTCCAGCACAGGATCTGCACATCTACATGGCGCAGGTGTGGGGTCTAGGTGCTGTGTGGCTCCTCTCCTTCCATGCAACATCGCCCTGAGAACTGCAGGTTTGGTGATGGGCAGGGAACATGTGGAGATGTTGTGAGATATTGCCCTGCATTTGGCTTCCAGGAAGGAGATGTGATAAGTGCTGAGGCCAAAGGAATAAAAGGGAGAGGACCGATTCAACTTATTATCTGTGGTATGGAAAATGCCTAAGGGTCCCAGGGAACACGACACCGTCAAGCAGTAGACACAACAAAAATAGAAGCAAAGCCCTGAAGTGCAAATAAGGCAAGCAAATGAAGGCAAGATGCTCTGTTACAACCCATTTTGTACTTGGGAAACAGAGGCAAGGAAAGATTAAATAGTGATTTGCTCAACAGCACATGGGAAATGCATGGCAAAGCCAGAGACCTCCTCCAGTTCGCAAAACCCATGTGTTCCCAAACTACAGCCGGGCAACCTCCCAGCCCTCTTTTGTACCCTATTCTTTTGCTCCTGCCTCTCACTGATTTCTTTTATCTACATCAAGGCTTTCATATTACAATAGCACTGGCCTCCTGATTTTTTTATTTCTTTACTAAACCCTGTATATAACATGATATATTGGGCTCCATGCCACACCTTAGATCAAAGCATGTCTTCTTTCAAAGAGAAGCAGTGGCACTCGGGGCAAGGGGAGCTGACTCCCTCCTGCCTTGATGTCCCTATCCAAACTCCCCATTGAGTCACAGCAAGGACAGCCATAGCTTGGAGAAAGGCCACCATGAACTCTGATAATGCTGACAAGCCTTGCTCCCCATGAACGCAGTGAGGATTCATTAGCACAGAGAGTAGCCAAAATATATAGGATGAAGAAAATTAGGCAAATCAGAGATGTGTTCAATTTTGCCTCTTCTCTCAAAAGTCCCTGGAGGAGCACAGACAGTTTAACCACTTTAACAAGCTGCAGTGTCCAGAGGCGATGTACTTAACTCTCTTCCTCCTTACACTGTGAGCACCCAGCTTATTGTTTTCTGCTTATTGCCAGCAGGGCTTATGCAAGATTTTGTCCCTCTAGCCCAACACCAGCTTATAGCATATTTCTCCAAGATATGTTGCCCCCATTCTCTCATTTATTTGCATCAGTGGAGCTGCAGCAGGCTGTCTTCTGCCTTCTCCCAGACTGGAAAGGCACTCAGGGCTCCAAAACCTTCCCTATCCCTCCACGCACTTTTTGTCGTCCCATTGTGGCGATTGCTTGGCACTCTTGGTGTGTACCTAGGAACTTTCCTGCTGCAGCCCAGCTAACCACGGAGAGCTGATAATCTACTAATTAATAACATGGAGTTAGTGAGTAACTCATGCTTTACAAATAAGTCAGCACACAGAGGTCTCAAGACCCCGGTGCATCCAAAGGAAGCCCGGGAGAAACTAATTGACATCTGTGGGGGCTACAAGGTCTGTTGGCTAGCCTTGCAGCTCTCCACAGCTGCTCATGCATACCCAGAGGAGCTAGGAGGAGGCTGCAGGCAGCCAATTTTTAAACAAAGCCAGGAATCTCCTCATCGCTGTGGATGGGTGAAAGCTTGCGTGTGTGGATGCGTGGCAAGGAGTTTAAACAGAAGTGAATCTGCAAGGAACGTGTGGCGTGGTGTGGGTGCACCAAAGCCTAAGTGCTGCTTGCTTAGCAATGTTGAGGACATGATTTCCTTCTTTAAGAAAAAATAAATGAATAAGCACTCTTCTCCCTGATAGCGACTCCCACCCCCTGCCCCAAAAGGAGCAGCATGACTCTGCCTGTGAAGCAGAGAGGCCTGCATGTCAGCCCTGGGCCTTCATTTCTTTGGGGCTGTTAGAGGGGACTCAACTCTTTCTGAAGGCCTCATCCTTGCTGCCAAGCATCTGAGCCCTCACGAGTGAGCCCTGGGCAAACCACTGCTCTTGCTGCAGAAGTGGAACTGAGAAAAGAAAGCAGCTGGGACAAGACCCAGAGTCCTCAGTGTGGGGCAAGGAGGGCAAATACTCTACTTTGCTGCTTTTGGTGCCACCAGCATCACCCATCCCACTAGAGCAGCAGCCCCACAAGGCTTGAAGGGCAGCTCCACTGCTCCCTCAGTGTCCCAGGAGTGCAGGTCCCAGCCCTGCTGTCACCCCAGGCTTCTCAGGGGCCAGAACAGGCCTGTGGCCCTGCATGGAGCCAGGTCTGACAGCAAGGCTTGCCCCAGGCAGGCTGCTCACAGCCTACAGGCCCCAGCACAAAAAGCAGTGTCTATCAGTGCTTCCGAAAGCTCGCCATAGGTGTGGCAGGCAGAGGGTACCTTTGAAATGGCCATGAAGCACACAGCAGGGTTTCAGTTTTCCCTGCTGTATATGCTGGGTGCTGCAGGGACACATCCTGTTGGTCGCTTGCAGTTCCTGGCAGCAAGGGAAGCTCTGGCTGAAATATGGGCACAATGCAGGGGAAAACCACAAGGACAGGATGTTCCCCTATTAAGGAAACTCAAGGGAAATTAGAAGTGTGTTGCATATATCAGAAAGAGATTTGGATGTGCCATTCAATGGCTGAGCATACTAAATGAAGGTTGTCATATCACTTATCCCACTGGCTTTCCCCTGCCAGAGCATGTCTTTCTGGCTGCCTCCACTCTTTCTTTTCTGTGCTGGACACAGGGCTGCGCTGCCAGGAAGGACAGCCCAGCTCGGGCAAAGCTAAGGGTCCCGTCCGGGTAAATGCTCCTCTCAATAGTGGCTTTTGCTCCATGGAGAGTTGGGGATGTTTGCAAGGGATCAGCAGCCACAGTGGGACTAGGAGCCAGGGAGCACCCCCAGCTGCCTCCCGGGGACCATTCCACCACGGGGCTGGGAGTCAGCCTGCCTTTCCATGCTAACGCTCACAAGGCAGAAAGCCAGTAACCCCTTCTTCCCCCAAAGCTCCAAGGAGCAGAAGGAGAGGACGAGCCCATGCCATTCTCCCCACCAACCTCTCAGAGCCTCATTTGTGGAGGGGGGCTTGGAAGCCCAGCAGGCTGCTGCTGGATAACCTGGTTGCAGCGCTCATTCTCTTCTACCTAGAGCTACTGTTCTCGAGCTTCCCACCTCCCCAACTCTCACCTACGGTAATCCCGATCATAAGCACCTCTGTGCAGCCCTGCCTGCAACGCGGAGCCCTGCCTGCCGCCGCCGCGAGAATGTCTCCATTGTGGCCCTGCGCAGGCACTGTATATAATCTTTCTCTGCCAATATATGTCTTCACGAGCTGCTCCCCTCCCCCTGCCGAAAATAAAACGGCTATTCTTTTCTGTTTTAAGTAGATTTCGTGCAATAAAAAACGTTTTATTGCTTCCAGTAATTGGTATTTAATTTGCAGGCCTTTACAACTTGCAAAGAACAGACTGCTTGAGCCGGAGCACTGGTATGTGTGCGCACTTTGTGGATTTTATTCCACTGGCACTCGCTTAGTTGACCGGTGTAAAATGATACAATTATGGTTTTGCAATCAGAGAGGTTGCAGATAAAGACCCAGAGAGACGTTACAGGGTCCTGGGTCCAATTTGAAGCAGCAGGCAGGGCCATATAATTTTAGGGGGCGCTGCCAGCCTCAGACATCAAAACTTGACTCCTGTTAAGTGTTTTCTATTTTACTGTCAAAATATCAAAGGCTGCTATTTAAACCCTGACTCTCTTAAAGTTGATTTTCTTTCTCCCTCCTCCCCCCCCCTC